>OZ010646.1:30847328-31255690 GCA_963932195.1 Empis livida | reverse complement strand
AATCCCCACATATTTGGTATCGCCGTGTAGGGAATTTAATTTCTAGCGAATTTCCGAACACCTTTTCAAAAATATTCAAAATTGCCCGAGAAATCGGGAAAATATGGAAATTTAATGCGATTCACTACAAAACATCAGAATTTGTAGCAAAAAAATGAACACCCTTAAAACTGAAAGCAATCCATATTGCTTTCAGTTTTAAGGGTGTTCATTACATATTGGTATCTTACATATTGGTATCTCATATTGCTTTCAGTTTTAAGGGTGTTCATTACATATTTGGTATCTCTGTGTAGGGAATTTAATTTCTAGCGCACTTCCGAAGACCTTTTCGAAAAATATTCAAAATTGCCCGAGAAATCGGGAAAATATGGAAATTTAATGCGATTCAGTACAAAACATCAGAATTTGTAGCAAAAAAATGAAAACCCGTAAAACTGAAAGAAATCCCCACATATTTGGTATCGCCGTGTAGGGAATATAATTTCTAGCGCACTTCCAAAGACCTTTTCGAAAAATATTCAGAATTGCCCGAGAAATCGGGAAAATATGGAAATTTAATGCGGTTCAATACAAAACATCAGAATTTGTAGCAAAAAAATGAAAACCCATAAAACTAAAAGCAATCCCCACATATTTGGTATCGCCGTGTAGGGAATTTAATTTCTAGCGAATTTCCGAACACCTTTCCGAAAAATATTCAAAACTGCCCGAGAAATCGGGAAAATATGGAAATTTAATGAGGTTCAATACAAAACATCCGAATTTGTAGCAAAAAACTGAAAACCCTTGAAACTAAAAGCAATCCCCACATATTTGGTATCTCCGAGTAGGGAATTTAATTTCTAGCGCACTTCCGAAGACCTTTTCGAAAAATATTCAGAATTGCCCGAGAAATCGGGAAAATATGGAAATTTAATGCGATTCCATACAAAACATCAGCATTTGTAGCAAAAAAATGAAAACCCTTAAAACTGAAAGCAATCCCCACATATTTGGTATCTCCGTGTAGGGAATTTAATTTCTAGCGAATTTCCGAAGACGTTTTCGAAAAATATTCAAAATTGCCCGAGAAATCGGGAAAATATGGAAATTTAATGCGATTCAATACAAAACATCAGAATTTGTAGCAAAAAAATGAAAACCTTTAAAACTGAAAGCAATACCCACATATTTGGTATCTCTGTGTAGGGAATTTAATTTCTTGCGAATTTCCGAAGACCTTTTCTAAAAATATTCAAAATTGTCCGAGAAATCGGGAAAATCTGGAAATTTAATGAGATTCAATACAAAAGATCAGAATTTGTAGCATAAAAATGAAAACCCTTAAAACTAAAAGCAATCCCCACATATTTGGTATCGCCGTGTAGGGAATTTAATTTCTAGCGAATTTCCGAACACCTTTCAAAAATATTCAAAATTGCCCGAGAAATCGGGAAAATATGGAAATTAATGCGATTCACTACAAAACATCAGAATTTGTAGCAAAAAAATGAACACCCTTAAAACTGAAAGCAATCCATATTGCTTTCAGTTTTAAGGGTGTTCATTACATATTGGTATCTTACATATTGGTATCTCATATTGCTTTCAGTTTTAAGGGTGTTCATTACATATTTGGTATCTCTGTGTAGGGAATTTAATTTCTAGCGCACTTCCGAAGACCTTTTCGAAAAATATTCAAAATTGCCCGAGAAATCGGGAAAATATGGAAATTTAATGCGATTCAATACAAAACATCAGAATTTGTAGCAAAAAAATGAAAACCCGTAAAACTGAAAGAAATTCCCACATATTTGGTATCGCCGTGTAGGGAATATAATTTCTAGCGCACTTCCACAGACCTTTTCGAAAAATATTCAGAATTGCCCGAGAAATCGGGAAAATATGGAAATTTAATGCGATTCAATACAAAACATCAGAATTTGTAGCAAAAAAATGAAAACCCGTAAAACTGAAAGAAATTCCCACATATTTGGTATCTCCGTGTAGGGAATTTAATTTCTAGCGAATTTCCGAAGACGTTTTCGAAAAATATTCAAAATTGCCCGAGAAATCGGGAAAATATGGAAATTTAATGCGATTCAATACAAAACATCAGAATTTGTAGCAAAAAAATGAACACCCTTAAAACTGAAAGCAATCCATATTGCTTTCAGTTTTAAGGGTGTTCATTACATATTGGTATCTCATATTGCTTTCAGTTTTAAAGGTGTTCATCACATATTTGGTATCTCTGTGTAGGGAATTTAATTTCTAGCGCACTTCCGAAGACCTTTTCGAAAAATATTCAAAATTGCCCGAGAAATCGGGAAAATATGGAAATTTAATGCGATTCAATACAAAACATAAGAATTTGTAGCAAAAAAATGAAAACCCTTAAAACTGAAAGCAATAACCACATATTTGGTATCTCCGTGTAAGGAATTTAATTTCTTGCGAATTTCCGAAGACATTTTCTAAAAATATTCAAAATTGTCCGAGAAATCGGGAAAATATGGAAATTTAATGCAATTCAATACAAAACATCAGAGTTTGTAGCAAACAAATGAAAACCCATAAAACTAAAAGCAATCCCCACATATTTGGTATCACCGTGTAGGGAATTTAATTTTTAGCGAATTTCCGAACACCTTTTCAAAAATATTCAAAATTGCCCGAGAAATCGGAAAAATATGGAAATTTAATGCGATTCAATACAAAACATCAGAATTTGTAGCAAAAAAATGAACACCCTTAAAACTGAAAGCAATGCACACATATTTGGTATCTCCGAGTAGGGAATTTAATTTCTAGCGCACTTCCGAAGACCTTTTCTAAAAATATTCAAAATTGCCCGAGAAATCGGGAAAATATGGAAATTTAATGCGATGCAATACAAAACATCAGAATTTGTAGCAAAAAAAAAGAAAACCCTTAAAACTGAAAGCAATCCCTACATATTGGGTATCTCCGTGTAGGGAATTTAATTTCTAGCGAATATCCGAAGACCTTTTCGAAAAATATTCAAAATTTCCCGAGAAATCGGGAAAATATGGAAATTTAATGAGGTTCAATACAAAACATCAGAATATGTAGCAAAAAATGAAAACCCTTAAAACTGAAAGCAATCCCCACATATTTGGTATATCCTTGTAGGGAATTTAATTTCTAGCGCACTTCCGAAGACCTTTTCGAAAAATATTCAAAATTTCCCGAGAAATCGGGAAAATATGGAAATTTAATGCGATTCAATACAAAACATCAGAATTTGTAGCAAAAAAATGAAAACCCGTAAAACTGAAAGAAATTCCCACATATTTGGTATCGCCGTGTAGGGAATATAATTTCTAGCGCACTTCCACAGACCTTTTCGAAAAATATTCAAAATTGCCCGAGAAATCGGGAAAATATGGAAATTTAATGCGATTCAATACAAAACATCAGAATTTGTAGAAAAAAAATGAAAACCCTAAAAACTGAAAGCAATCCCCACATATTTGATATCTCCGTGTAGGGACTTTAATTTCTAGCGAATTACTGAAGACGTTTTCGAAAAATATGCAAAATTGCCCGAGAAATCGGGAAAATATGGAAATTTAATGAGGTTCAATACAAAACATCAGAATATGTAGCAAAAAATGAAAACCCTTAAAACTAAAAGCAATCCCCACATATTTGGTGTCTCCGAGTAGGGAACTTAATTTCTAGCGCACTTCCGAAGACCTTTTCGAAAAATATTCAAAATTGCCCGAGAAATCGGGAAAATATGGAAATTTAATGCGATTCAATACAAAACATCAGAATTTGTAACAAAAAAATGAAAACCCTTAAAGCTGAAAGCAATACCCACATATTTGGTATCTCCGTGTAGGGAATTTAATTTCTTGCGAATTTCCAAAGACCTTTTCTAAAAATATTCAAAATTGTCCAAGAAATCGGGAAAATCTGGAAATTTAGTGAGATTCAATACAAAACATCAGAATTTGTAGCAAAAAAATGAACACCCTTAAAACTGAAAGCAATCCCCACATATCTGGTATCTCTGTGTAGGGAATTTAATTTCTAGCGCATTTGGGAAGTCTTTTTCAAAAAATATTTAAAATTGCCCGAAACATCGGGAAAATATGGAAATTTAATGATATTCAATACAAAACATCAGAATTTGTAGCAAAAAAATGAAAACCCTTAAAACTGAAAGCAATCCCCACATATTTGGTATCTCCGAGTAGGGAATTTAATTTCTAGCGCACTTCCGAAGACCTTTTCGAAAAATATTCAAAATTGCCCGAGAAATGGGGAAAATATGGAAATTTAATGCGATTCAATACAAAATATCAGAGTTTGTAGCAAAAAAATGAAAACCCGTAAAACTGAAACCAGTCTCCACATATTTGGTATCGCCGTGTAGGGAATTTAATTTCTAGCGAATTTCCGAAGACCTTTTCGAAATATATTCAAAATTGCCCGAGAAATCGGGAAAATATGGAAATTTAATGAGGTTCAATACAAAACATCAGAATTTGTAGCAAAAAAATGAAAACCCTTAAAACTAAAAGCAATCCCCACATATTTGGTATCTCCGAGTAGGGAATATAATTTCTAGCGCACTTCCGAAGACCTTTTCGAAAAATATTCAAAATTGCCCGAGAAATCGGGAAAATATGGAAATTTAATGAGGTTCAATACAAAACATCAGAATTTGTAGCAAAAAAATGAAAACCCTTAAAACTAAAAGCAATCCCCACATATTTGGTATCTCCGAGTAGGGAATTTAATTTCTAGCGCACTTCCGAAGACCTTTTCGAAAAATATTCAAAATTGCCCGAGAAATCGGGAAAATATGGAAATTTAATGCGATTCAATACAAAACATCAGAATTTGTAGCAAAAAATGAAAACCCGTAAAACTGAAAGCAATCCCCACATATTTCGTATCGCCGTGTAGGGAATTTAATTTCTTTCGAATTTCCGAAGACCTTTTCTAAAAATATTCAAAATTGTCCGAGAAATCGGGAAAATCTGGAAATTTAATGAGATTCAATACAAAACATCAGAATTTGTAGCAAAAAAATGAAAACCCTTAAAACTAAAAGCAATCCCCACATATTTGGTATCGCCGTGTAGGGAATTTAATTTCTAGCGAATTTCCGAACACCTTTTCAAAAATATTCAAAATTGCCCGAGAAATCGGGAAAATATGGAAATTTAATGCGATTCAATACAAAACATCAGAATTTGTAGCAAAAAAATGAACACCCTTAAAACTGAAAGCAATCCATATTGCTTTCAGTTTTAAGGGTGTTCATTACATATTGGTATCTTATATATTGGTATCTCATATTGCTTTCAGTTTTAAGGGTGTTCATTACATATTTGGTATCTCTGTGTAGGGAATTTAATTTCTAGCACATTTGGGAAGTCTTTTTCAAAAAATATTTAAAATTGCCCGAAAAATCGGGAAAATATGGAAATTTAATGCGATTCAATACAAAACATCAGAATTTGTAGCAAAAAAATGAAAACCCGTAAAACTGAAAGCAATCCCCACATATTTGGTATCTCCGAGTAGGGAACTTAATTTCTAGCGCACTTCCGAAGACCTTTTCGAAAAATATTCAAAATTGCACGAGAAATCGGGAAAATATGGAAATTTAATGCGATTCAATACAAAACATCAGAATTTGTAGCAAAAAAATGAAAACCCGTAAAACTGAAAGAAAGCCCCATATATTTGGTATCGCCGTGTAGGGAATTTAATTTCTAGCGAATTTCCGAAGACCTTTTCGAAAAATATTCAAAACTGCCCGAGAAATCGGGAAAATATGGAAATTTAATGAGGTTCAATACAAAACATCAGAATTTGTAGCAAAAAAATGAAAACCCTTAAAACTAAAAGCAATCCCCACATATTTGGTATCTCCGAGTAGGGAATTTAATTTCTAGCGCATTTCCGAAGACCTTTTCGAAAAATATTCGGAATTGCCCGAGAAATCGGGAAAATATGGAAATTTAATGCGATTCAATACAAAACATCAGAATTTGTAGCAAAAAAATGAAAACCCTTAAAACTGAAAGCAATCCCCACATATTTGGTATCGGCGTGTAGGGAATTTAATTTCTAGCGAATTTCCGAACACCTTTTCAAAAATATTCAAAATTGCCCGAAAAATCAGGAAAATATGGAAATTTAATGCGATTCAATACAAAACATCAGAATTTGTAGCAAAAAAATGAAAACCCTTAAAACTGAAAGCAATATTTGGTATCTCCGTGTAGGGAATTTAATTTCTAGCGAATTTCCGAAGACGTTTTCGAAAAATATTCAAAATTGCCCGAGAAATCGGGAAAATATGGAAATTTAATGAGGTTCAATACAAAACATCAGAATTTGTAGCAAAAAAATGAAAACCCTTAAAACTGAAAGCAATCCCCACATATTTGATATCTCCGTGTAGGGAATTTAATTTCTAGCGAATTTCCGAAGACCTTTTCGAAAAATATTCAAAATTGCCCGAGAAATCGGGAAAATATGGAAATTTAATGAGGCTCAATACAAAACATCAGAAGTTGTAGCAAAAAATGAAAACCCTTAAAACCAAAAGCAATCCCCACATATTTGGTGTCTCCGAGTAGGGAACTTAATTTCTAGCGCACTTCCGAAGACCTTTTCGAAAAATATTCAAAATTGCCCGAGAAATCGGGAAAATATTGAAATTTAATGCGATTCAATACAAAACATCAGAATTTGTAGCAAAAAAATGAAAACCCTTAAAACTGAAAGCAATACCCACATATTTGATATCTCCGTGTAGGGACTTTAATTTCTAGCGAATTACTGAAGACGTTTTCGAAAAATATTCAAAATTGCCCGAGAAATCGGGAAAATATGGAAATTTAATGTGATTCAATACAAAACATCAGAATTTGTAGCAAGAAAATGAAAACCCTTAAAACTGAAAGCAATACCCACATATTTGGTATCTCCGTGTAGGGAATTTAATTTCTTGCGAATTTACGACGACCTTTTCTAAAAATATTCAAAATTGTCCAAGAAATCGGGAAAATCTGGAAATTTAGTGAGATTCAATACAAAATATCAGAATTTGTAGCAAAAAAATGAACATCCTTAAAACTGAAAGCAATCCCCACATATTTGGTATCTCTGTGTAGGGAATTTAATTTCTAGCGCATTTGGGAAGTCTTTTTCAAAAAATATTTAAAATTGCCCGAAACATCGGGAAAATATGGAAATTTAATGCGATTCAATACAAAACATCAGAATTTGTAGCAAAAAAATGAAAACCCTTAAAACTGAAAGCAATACCCACATATTTGGTATCTCGGTGTAGGGAATTTAATTTCTTGCGAATTTCCGAAGACCTTTTCTAAAAATATTCAAAATTGTCCGAGAAATCGGGAAAATATGGAAATTTAATGCAATTCAATACAAAACATCAGAGTTTGTAGCAAACAAATGAAAACCCATAAAACTAAAAGCAATCCCCACATATTTGGTAGCGCCGTGTAGGGAATTTAATTTCTAGCGAATTTCCGAACACCTTTTCAAAAATATTCAAAATTGCCCGAAAAATCAGGAATATATGGAAATTTAAGGCGATTCAATACAAAACATCAGAATTTATAGCAAAAAAATGAAAACCCTTAAAACTGAAAGCAATATTTGGTATCTCCGTGTAGGGAATTTAATTTCTAGCGAATTTCCGAAGACGTTTTCGAAAAATATTCAACATTGCCCGAGAATCGGGAAAATATGGAAATTTAATGAGGTTCAATACAAAACATCAGAATTTGTAGCAAAAAAATGAAAACCCTTAAAACTAAAAGCAATCTCCACATATTTGGTATCTCCGAGTAGGGAATTTAATTTCTAGCGCACTTCCGAAGACCTTTTCGAAAAATATTCAGAATTGCCCGAGAAATCGGGAAAATACGGAAATTTAATGCGATTCAATACAAAACATCAGAATTTGTAGCAAAAAAATGAAAACCCTTAAAACTGAAAGCAATATTTGGTATCTCCGAGTAGGGAATTTAATTTCTAGCGCACTTCCGAAGACCTTTTCTAAAAATATTCAAAATTGCCCGAGAAATCGGGAAAATATGGAAATTTAATGCAATTCAATACAAAACATCAGAGTTTGTAGCAAAAAAATGAAAACCCGTAAAACTGAAAGCAATCCCCACATATTTGGTATCGCCGTGTAGGGAATTTAATTTCTAGCGAATTTCCGAAGACCTTTTCGAAAAATATTCAAAATTGCCCGAGAAATCGGAAAAAAATGGAAATTTAATGAGGTTCAATACAAAACATCAGAATTTGTAGCAAAAAATGAAAACCCTTAAAACTAAAAGGAATCCCCACATAGTTAGTGTCTCCGAGTAGGGAACTTAATTTCTAGCGCACTTCCGAAGACCTTTTCGAAAAATATTCAAAATTGCCCGAGAAATCGGGAAAATATGGAAATTTAATGCGATTCAATACAAAACATCAGAATTTGTAGCAAAAAAATGAAAACCCTTAAAACTGAAAGCAATCCCCACATATTTGATATCTCCGTGTAGGGAATTTAATTTCTAGCGAATTTCCGAAAACCTTTTCGAAAAATATTCAAAATTGCCCGAGAAATCGGGAAAATATGGAAATTTAATTAGGTTCAATACAAAACATCAGAAGTTGTAGCAAAAAATGAAAACCCTTAAAACTAAAAGCAATCCCCACATATTTGGTGTCTCCGAGTAGGGAACTTAATTTCTAGCGCACTTCCGAAGACCTTTTCGAAAAATATTCAAAATTGCCTGAGAAATCGGGAAAATATGGAAATTTAATGCGATTCAATACAAAACATCAGAATTTGTAGCAAAAAAATGAAAACCCTTAAAACTGAAAGCAATACCCACATATTTGGTATCTCGGTGTAGGGAATTTAATTTCTTGCGAATTTCCGAAGACCTTTTCTAAAAATATTCAAAATTGTCCGAGAAATCGGGAAAATATGGAAATTTAATGCAATTCAATACAAAACATCAGAGTTTGTAGCAAACAAATGAAAACCCATAAAACTAAAAGCAATCCCCACATATTTGCTATCGCCGTGTAGGGAATTTAATTTCTAGCGAATTTCCGAACACCTTTTCAAAAATATTCAAAATTGCCCGAAAAATCAGGAAAATATGGAAATTTAATGCGATTCAAAACAAAACATCAGAATTTGTAGCAAAAAAATTAATACCCGTAAAACTGAAAGCAATGCACACATATTTGGTATCTCCGAGTAGGGAATTTAATTTCTAGCGCACTTCCGAAGACCTTTTCTAAAAATATTCAAAATTGCCCGAGAAATCGGGAAAATATGGAAATTTAATGCAATTCAATACAAAACATCAGAGTTTGTTGCAAAAAAATGAAAACCCGTAAAACTGAAAGCAATCCCCACATATTTGGTATCGCCGTGTAGGGAATTTAATTTCTAGCGAATTTCCGAAGACCTTTTCGAAAAATATTCAAAATTGCCCGAGAAATCGGGAAAATATGGAAATTTAATGCGATTCAATACAAAACATCAGAATTTGTAGCAAAAAAATGAAAACCCTTAAAACTGAAAGCAATCCCCACATATTTGGTATCGGCGTGTAGGGAATTTAATTTCTAGCGAATTTCCGAACACCTTTTCAAAAATATTCAAAATTGCCCGAAAAATCAGGAAAATATGGAAATTTAATGCGATTCAATACAAAACATCAGAATTTGTAGCAAAATAATGAAAACCCTTAAAACTGAAAGCAAAATTTGGTATCTCCGTGTAGGGAATTTAATTTCTAGCGAATTTCCGAAGACGTTTTCGAAAAATATTCCAAATTGCCCGAGAAATCGGGAAAATATGGAAATTTAATGACGTTCAATACAAAACATCAGAATTTGTAGCAAAAAAATGAAAACCCTTAAAACTGAAAGCAATCCCCACATATTTGATATCTCCGTGTAGGGAATTTAATTTCTAGCGAATTTCCGAAGACCTTTTCGAAAAATATTTAAAATTGCCCGAGAAATCGGGAAAATATGGAAATTTAATGAGGTTCAATACAAAACATCAGAAGTTGTAGCAAAAAATGAAAACCCTTAAAACCAAAAGCAATCCCCACATATTTGGTGTCTCCGAGTAGGGAACTTAATTTCTAGCGCACTTCCGAAGACCTTTTCGAAAAATATTCAAAATTGCCCGAGAAATCGGGAAAATATTGAAATTTAATGCGATTCAATACAAAACATCAGAATTTGTAGCAAAAAAATGAAAACCCTTAAAACTGAAAGCAATCCCCACATATTTGATATCTCCGTGTAGGGACTTTAATTTCTAGCGAATTACTGAAGACGTTTTCGAAAAATATTCAAAATTGCCCGAGAAATCGGGAAAATATGGAAATTTAATGTGATTCAATACAAAACATCAGAATTTGTAGCAAAAAAATGAAAACCCTTAAAACTGAAAGCAATACCCACATATTTGGTATCTCCGTGTAGGGAATTTAATTTCTTGCGAATTTACGACGACCTTTTCTAAAAATATTCAAAATTGTCCAAGAAATCGGGAAAATCTGGAAATTTAGTGAGATTCAATACAAAACATCAGAATTTGTAGCAAAAAAATGAACATCCTTAAAACTGAAAGCAATCCCCACATATTTGGTATCTCTGTGTAGGGAATTTAATTTCTAGCGCATTTGGGAAGTCTTTTTCAAAAAATATTTAAAATTGCCCGAAACATCGGGAAAATATGGAAATTTAATGCGATTCAATACAAAACATCAGAATTTGTAGCAAAAAATGAAAACCCTTAAAACCAAAAGCAATCCCCACATATTTGGTGTCTCCGAGTAGGGAACTTAATTTCTAGCGCACTTCCGAAGACCTTTTCGAAAAATATTCAAAATTGCCCGAGAAATCGGGAAAATATTAAAATTTAATGCGATTCAATACAAAACATCAGAATTTGTAGCAAAAAAATGAAAACCCTTAAAACTGAAAGCAATACCCACATATTTGGTATCTCCGTGTAGGGAATTTAATTTCTTGCGAATTTACGACGACCTTTTCTAAAAATATTCAAAATTGTCCAAGAAATCGGGAAAATCTGGAAATTTAGTGAGATTCAATACAAAACATCAGAATTTGTAGCAAAAAAATGAACATCCTTAAAACTGAAAGCAATCCCCACATATTTGGTATCTCTGTGTAGGGAATTTAATTTCTAGCGCATTTGGGAAGTCTTTTTCAAAAAATATTTAAAATTGCCCGAAACATCGGGAAAATATGGAAATTTAATGCGATTCAATACAAAACATCAGAATTTGTAGCAAAAAAATGAAAACCCTTAAAACTGAAAGCAATACCCACATATTTGGTATCTCCGTGTAGGGAATTTAATTTCTAGCGAATTTCCGAAAACCTTTTCGAAAAATATTCAAAATTGCCCGAGAAATCGGGAAAATATGGAAATTTAATTAGGTTCAATACAAAACATCAGAAGTTGTAGCAAAAAATGAAAACCCTTAAAACTAAAAGCAATCCCCACATATTTGGTGTCTCCGAGTAGGGAACTTAATTTCTAGCGCACTTCCGAAGACCTTTTCGAAAAATATTCAAAATTGCCTGAGAAATCGGGAAAATATGGAAATTTAATGCGATTCAATACAAAACATCAGAATTTGTAGCAAAAAAATGAAAACCCTTAAAACTGAAAGCAATACCCACATATTTGGTATCTCGGTGTAGGGAATTTAATTTCTTTCGAATTTCCGAAGACCTTTTCTAAAAATATTCAAAATTGTCCGAGAAATCGGGAAAATATGGAAATTTAATGCAATTCAATACAAAACATCAGAGTTTGTAGCAAACAAATGAAAACCCATAAAACTAAAAGCAATCCCCACATATTTGGTATCGCCGTGTAGGGAATTTAATTTCTAGCGAATTTCCGAACACCTTTTCAAAAATATTCAAAATTGCCCGAAAAATCAGGAAAATATGGAAATTTAATGCGATTCAAAACAAAACATCAGAATTTGTAGCAAAAAAATTAATACCCGTAAAACTGAAAGCAATGCACACATATTTGGTATCTCCGAGTAGGGAATTTAATTTCTAGCGCACTTCCGAAGACCTTTTCTAAAAATATTCAAAATTGCCCGAGAAATCGGGAAAATATGGAAATTTAATGCAATTCAATACAAAACATCAGAGTTTGTAGCAAAAAAATGAAAACCCGTAAAACTGAAAGCAATCCCCACATATTTGGTATCGCCGTATAGGGAATTTAATTTCTAACGAATTTCCGAAGACCTTTTCCAAAAATATTCAAAATTGCCCGAGAAATCGGGAAAATATGGAAATTTAATTAGGTTCAATACAAAACATCAGAATTTGTAGCAAAAAATGAAAACCCTTAAAACTAAAAGGAATCCCCACATAGTTAGTGTCTCCGAGTAGGGAACTTAATTTCTAGCGCACTTCCGAAGACCTTTTCGAAAAATATTCAAAATTGCCCGAGAAATCGGGAAAATATGGAAATTTAATGCGATTCAATACAAAACATCAGAATTTGTAGCAAAAAAATGAAAACCCTTAAAACTGAAAGCAATCCCCACATATTTGATATCTCCGTGTAGGGAATTTAATTTCTAGCGAATTTCCGAAAACCTTTTCGAAAAATATTCAAAATTGCCCGAGAAATCGGGAAAATATGGAAATTTAATTAGGTTCAATACATAACATCAGAAGTTGTAGCAAAAAATGAAAACCCTTAAAACTAAAAGCAATCCCCACATATTTGGTGTCTCCGAGTAGGGAACTTAATTTCTAGCGCACTTCCGAAGACCTTTTCGAAAAATATTCAAAATTGCCCGAGAAATCGGGAAAATATGGAAATTTAATGCGATTCAATACAAAACATCAGAATTTGTAGCAAAAAAATGAAAACCCTTAAAACTGAAAGCAATCCCCACATATTTGATATCTCCATGTAGGGACTTTAATTTCTAGCGAATTACTGAAGACGTTTTCGAAAAATATTCAAAATTGCCCGAGAAATCGGGAAAATATGGAAATTTAATGTGATTCAATACAAAACATCAGAATTTGTAGCAAAAAAATTAAAACCCTTAAAACTGAAAGCAATACCCACATATTTGGTATCTCCGTGTAGGGAATTTAATTTCTTGCGAATTTCCGAAGACCTTTTCTAAAAATATTCAAAATTGTCCAAGAAATCGGGAAAATCTGGAAATTTAGTGAGATTCAATACAAAACATCAGAATTTGTAGCAAGAAAATGAACACCCTTAAAACTGAAACCAATCCCCACATATTTGGTATCTCTGTGTAGTGAATTTAATTTCTAGCGCATTTGGGAAGTCTTTTTCAAAAAATATTTAAAATTGCCCGAAACATCGGGAAAATATGGAAATTTAATGATATTCAATACAAAACATCAGAATTTGTAGTAAAAAAATGAAAACCCTTAAAACTGAAAGCAATCCCCACATATTTGGTATCTCCGAGTAGGGAATTTAATTTCAAGCGCACTTCCGAAGACCTTTTCGAAAAATATTCAAAATTGCCCGAGAAATGGGGGAAAATATAGAAATTTAATGCGATTCAATACAAAACATCAGAGTTTGTAGGAAAAAAATGAAAACCCGTAAAACTGAAAGCAGTCCCCACATATTTGGTATCGCCGTGTAGGGAATTTAATTTCTAGCGAATTTCCGAAGACCTTTTCGAAAAATATTCAAAATTGCCCGAGAAATCGGGAAAATATGGAAATTTAATGATATTCAATACAAAACATCAGAATTTGTAGTAAAAAAATGAAAACCCTTAAAACTGAAAGCAATCCCCACATATTTGGTATCTCCGAGTAGGGAATTTAATTTCAAGCGCACTTCCGAAGACCTTTTCGAAAAATATTCAAAATTGCCCGAGAAATGGGGGAAAATATAGAAATTTAATGCGATTCAATACAAAACATCAGAGTTTGTAGGAAAAAAATGAAAACCCGTAAAACTGAAAGCAGTCCCCACATATTTGGTATCGCCGTGTAGGGAATTTAATTTCTAGCGAATTTCCGAAGACCTTTTCGAAAAATATTCAAAATTGCCCGAGAAATCGGGAAAATATGGAAATTTAATGCTATTCAATACAAAACATCAGAATTTGTAGCAAAAAAATGAAAACCCGTAAAACTGAAAGCAATCGTCACATATTTCGTATCGCCGTGTAGGGAATTTAATTTCTAGCGAATTTCCGAAGACGTTTTCGAAAAATATTCAAAATTGCCCGAGAAATCGGGAAAATATGGAAATTTAATGCGATTCAATACAAAACATGAGAATTTGTAGCAAAAAAATGAAAACCCTTAAAACTGAAAGCAATACCCACATATTTGGTATCTCCGTGTAGGAAATTTAATTTCTTTCGAATTTCCGAAGACCTTTTCTAAAAATATTCAAAATTGTCCGAGAAATCGGGAAAATCTGGAAATTTAATGAGATTCAATACAAAACATCAGAATTTGTAGCAAAAAAATGAAAACCCTTAAAACTAAAAGCAATCCCCACATATTTGGTATCGCCGTGTAGGGAATTTAATTTCTAGGGAATTTCCGAACACCTTTTCAAAAATATTCAAAATTGCCCGAGAAATCGTGAAAATATGGAAATTTAATGCGATTCAATACAAAACATCAGAATTTGTAGCAAAAAAATGAACATCCTTAAAACTGAAAGCAATCCATATTGCTTTCAGTTTTAAGGGTGTTCATTACATATTGGTATCTTACATATTGGTATCTCATATTGCTTTCAGTTTTAAGGGTGTTCATTACATATTTGGTATCTCTGTGTAGGGAATTTAATTTCTAGCGCATTTGGGAAGTCTTTTTCAAAAAATATTTAAAATTGCCCGAAAAATCGGGAAAATATGGAAATTTAATGCGATTCAATACAAAACATCAGAATTTGTAGCAAAAAAATGAAAACCCGTAAAACTGAAAGCAATCCCCACATATTTGGTATCTCCGAGTAGGGAATTTAATTTCTAGCGCACTTCCGAAGACCTTTTCGAAAAATATTCAAAATTGCCCGACAAATCGGGAAAATATGGAAATTTAATGCGATTCAATACAAAACATCAGAATTTATAGCAAAAAAATGAAAACCCGTAAAACTGAAAGAAATCCCCATATATTTGGTATCGCCGTGTAGGGAATTTAATTACTAGCGAATTTCCGAAGACCTTTTCGAAAAATATTCAAAACTGCCCGAGAAATCGGGAAAATATGGAAATTTAATGAGGTTCAATACAAAACATCAGAATTTGTAGCAAAAAAATGAAAACCCTTAAAACTAAAAGCAATCCCCACATATTTGGTATCTCCGAGGAGGGAATTTAATTTCTAGCGCACTTCCGAAGACCTTTTCGAAAAATATTCAAAATTGCCCGAGAAATCGGGAAAATATGGAAATTTAATGCGATTCAATACTAAACATCAGAATTTGTAGCAAAAAAATGAAAACCCGTAAAACATCAGAATTTGTAGCAAGAAAATGAACACCCTTAAAACTGAAACCAATCCCCACATATTTGGTATCTCTGTGTAGTGAATTTAATTTCTAGCGCATTTGGGAAGTCTTTTTCAAAAAATATTTAAAATTGCCCGAAAAATCGGGAAAATATGGAAATTTAATGCGATTCAATACAAAACATCAGAATTTGTAGCAAAAAAATGAAAACCCGTAAAACTGAAAGCAATCCCCACATATTTGGTATCTCCGAGTAGGGAATTTAATTTCTAGCGCACTTCCGAAGACCTTTTCGAAAAATATTCAAAATTGCCCGACAAATCGGGAAAATATGGAAATTTAATGCGATTCAATACAAAACATCAGAATTTATAGCAAAAAAATGAAAACCCGTAAAACTGAAAGAAATCCCCATATATTTGGTATCGCCGTGTAGGGAATTTAATTACTAGCGAATTTCCGAAGACCTTTTCGAAAAATATTCAAAACTGCCCGAGAAATCGGGAAAATATGGAAATTTAATGAGGTTCAATACAAAACATCAGAATTTGTAGCAAAAAAATTAAAACCCTTAAAACTAAAAGCAATCCCCACATATTTGGTATCTCCGAGGAGGGAATTTAATTTCTAGCGCACTTCCGAAGACCTTTTCGAAAAATATTCAAAATTGCCCGAGAAATCGGGAAAATATGGAAATTTAATGCGATTCAATACTAAACATCAGAATTTGTAGCAAAAAAATGAAAACCCGTAAAACATCAGAATTTGTAGCAAAAAAATGAAAACCCTTAAAACTAAAAGCAATCCCCACATATTTGGTATCTCCCAGTAGGGAATTTAATATCTAGCGCACTTCCGAAAACCTTTTCGAAAAATATTCAGAATTGCCCGAGAAATCGGGAAAATATGGAAATTTAATGCGATTCTATACAAAACATCAGAATTTGTAGCAAAAAAATGAAAACCTTTAAAACTGAAAGCAATCCCCACATATTTGGTATCTCCGTGTAGGGAATTTAATTTCTAGCGAATTTCCGAAGACGTTTTCGAAAAATATTCCCGTAAAACTGAAAGCCGTGTAGGGAATTTAATTTCTAGCGAATTTCCGAACACCTTTTCAAAAATATTCAAAATTGCCCGAGAAATCGGGAAAATATGGAAATTTAATGCGATTCAATACAAAACATCAGAATTTGTAGCAAAAAAATGAACATCTTTAAAACTGAAAGCAATCCATATTGCTTTCAGTTTTAAGGGTGTTCATTACATATTGGTATCTTACATATTGGTATCTCATATTGCCTTCAGTTTTAAGGGTGTTCATTACATATTTGGTATCTCTGTATAGGGAATTTAATTGCGCATTTGGGAAGTCTTTTTCAAAAAATATTTAAAATTGCCCGAAAAATCGGGAAAATATGGAAATTTAATGCGATTCAATACAAAACATCAGAATTTGTAGCAAAAAAATGAAAACCCGTAAAACTGAAAGCAATCTCCACATATTTGGTATCTCCGAGTAGGGAATTTAATTTCTAGCGCACTTCCGAAGACCTTTTCGAAAAATATTCAAAATTGCCCGAGAAATCGGGAAAATATGGAAATTTAATGCGATTCAATACAAAACATCAGAATTTATAGCAAAAAAATGAAAACCCGTAAAACTGAAAGAAATCCCCATATATTTGGTATCGCCGTGTAGGGAATTTAATTACTAGCGAATTTCCGAAGACCTTTTCGAAAAATATTCAAAACTGCCCGAGAAATCGGGAAAATATGGAAATTTAATGAGGGTCAATACAAAACATCAGAATTTGTAGCAAAAAAATGAAAACCCTTAAAACTAAAAGCAACCCCCACATATTTGGTATCTCCGAATAGGGAATTTAATTTCTAGCGCACTTCCGAAGACCTTTTCGAAAAATATTCAGAATTGCCCGAGAAATCGGGAAAATATGGAAATTTAATGCGATTCAATACAAAACATCAGAATTTGTAGCAAAAAAATGAAAACCCGTAAAACTGAAAGCAATCGTCACATATTTCGTATCGCCGTGTAGGGAATTTAATTTCTAGCGAATTTCCGAAGACCTTTTCGAAAAATATTCAAAACTGCCCGAGAAATCGGGAAAATATGGAAATTTAATGAGGTTCAATACAAAACATCAGAATTTGTAGCATAAAAATGAAAACCCTTAAAACTAAAAGCAATCCCCACATATTTGGTATCTCCCAGTAGGGAATTTAATATCTAGCGCACTTCCGAAAACCTTTTCGAAAAATATTCAGAATTGCCCGAGAAATCGGGAAAATATGGAAATTTAATGCGATTCTATACAAAACATCAGAATTTGTAGCAAAAAAATGAAAACCCTTAAAACTGAAAGCAATCCCCACATATTTGGTATCTCCGTGTAGGGAATTTAATTTCTAGCGAATTTCCGAAGACGTTTTCGAAAAATATTCCCGTAAAACTGAAAGCCGTGTAGGGAATTTAATTTCTAGCGAATTTCCGAACACCTTTTCAAAAATATTCAAAATTGCCCGAGAAATCGGGAAAATATGGAAATTTAATGCGATGCAATACAAAACATCAGAATTTGTAGCAAAAAAATGAACATCCTTAAAACTGAAAGCAATCCATATTGCTTTCAGTTTTAAGGGTGTTCATTACATATTGGTATCTTACATATTGGTATCTCATATTGCCTTCAGTTTTAAGGGTGTTCATTACATATTTGGTATCTCTGTATAAGGAATTTAATTGCGCATTTGGGAAGTCTTTTTCAAAAAATATTTAAAATTGCCCGAAAAATCGGGAAAATATGGAAATTTAATGCGATTCAATACAAAACATCAGAATTTGTAGCAAAAAAATGAAAACCCGTAAAACTGAAAGCAATCTCCACATATTTGGTATCTCCGAGTAGGGAATTTAATTTCTAGCGCACTTCCGAAGACCTTTTCGAAAAATATTCAAAATTGCCCGAGAAATCGGGAAAATATGGAAATTTAATGCGATTCAATACAAAACATCAGAATTTATAGCAAAAAAATGAAAACCCGTAAAACTGAAAGAAATCCCCATATATTTGGTATCGCCGTGTAGGGAATTTAATTACTAGCGAATTTCCGAAGACCTTTTCGAAAAATATTCAAAACTGCCCGAGAAATCGGGAAAATATGGAAATTTAATTAGGTTCAATACAAAACATCAGAAGTTGTAGCAAAAAATGAAAACCCTTAAAACTAAAAGCAATCCCCACATATTTGGTGTCTCCGAGTAGGGAACTTAATTTCTAGCGCACTTCCGAAGACCTTTTCGAAAAATATTCAAAATTGCCCGAGAAATCGGGAAAATATGGAAATTTAATGCGATTCAATACAAAACATCAGAATTTATAGCAAAAAAATGAAAACCCGTAAAAGTGAAAGAAATCCCCATATATTTGGTATCGCCGTGTAGGGAATTTAATTTCTAGCGCACTTCCGAAGACCTTTTCGAAAAATATTCAAAATTGCCCGAGAAATCGGGAAAATATGGAAATTTAATGCGATTCAATACAAAACATCAGAATTTATAGCAAAAAAATGAAAACCCTTAAAACTGAAAGCAATCCCCACATATTTGATATCTCCGTGTAGGGAATTTAATTTCTAGCGAATTTCCGAAAACCTTTTCGAAAAATATTCAAAATTGCCCGAGAAATCGTGAAAATATGGAAATTTAATTAGGTTCAATACAAAACATCAGAAGTTGTAGCAAAAAATGAAAACCCTTAAAACTAAAAGCAATCCCCACATATTTGGTGTCTCCGAGTAGGGAACTTAATTTCTAGCGCACTTCCGAAGACCTTTTCGAAAAATATTCAAAATTGCCCGAGAAATCGGGAAAATATGGAAATTTAATGCGATTCAATACAAAACATCAGAATTTGTAGCAAAAAAATGAAAACCCTTTAAACTGAAAGCAATCCCCACATATTTGATATCTCCGTGTAGGGACTTTAATTTCTAGCGAATTACTGAAGACGTTTTCGAAAAATATTCAAAATTGCCCGAGAAATCGGGAAAATATGGAAATTTAATGTGATTCAATACAAAACATCAGAATTTGTAGCAAAAAAATTAAAACCCTTAAAACTGAAAGCAATACCCACATATTTGGTATCTCCGTGTAGGGAATTTAATTTCTTGCGAATTTCCGAAGACCTTTTCTAAAAATATTCAAAATTGTCCAAGAAATCGGGAAAATCTGGAAATTTAGTGAGATTCAATACAAAACATCAGAATTTGTAGCAAAAAAATGAACACCCTTAAAACTGAAAGCAATCCCCACATATTTGGTATCTCTGTGTAGTGAATTTAATTTCTAGCGCATTTGGGAAGTCTTTTTCAAAAAATATTTAAAATTGCCCGAAACATCGGGAAAATATGGAAATTTAATGATATTCAATACAAACCATCAGAATTTGTAGTAAAAAAATGAAAACCCTTAAAACTGAAAGCAATCCCCACATATTTGGTATCTCCGAGTAGGGAATTTAATTTCAAGCGCACTTCCGAAGACCTTTTCGAAAAATATTCAAAATTGCCCGAGAAATGGGGGAAAATATAGAAATTTAATGCGATTCAATACAAAACATCAGAGTTTGTAGCAAAAAAATGAAAACCCGTAAAACTGAAAGCAGTCCCCACATATTTGGTATCGCCGTGTAGGGAATTTAATTTCTAGCGAATTTCCGAAGACCTTTTCGAAAAATATTCAAAATTGCCCGAGAAATCGGGAAAATATGGAAATTTAATGCGATTCAATACAAAACATCAGAATTTGTAGCAAAAAAATGAAAACCCGTAAAACTGAAAGCAATCGTCACATATTTCGTATCGCCGTGTAGGGAATTTAATTTCTAGCGAATTTCCGAAGACCTTTTCGAAAAATATTCAAAACTGCCCGAGATATCGGCAAAATATGGAAATTTAATTAGGTTCAATACAAAACATCAGAATTTGTAGCAAAAAAATGAAAACCCTTAAAACTAAAAGCAATCCCCACATATTTGGTATCTCCCAGTAGGGAATTTAATTTCTAGCGCACTTCCGAAAACCTTTTCGAAAAATATTCAGAATTGCCCGAGAAATCGGGAAAATATGGAAATTTAATGCGATTCTATACAAAACATCAAAATTTGTAGCAAAAAAATGAAAACCCGTAAAACTGAAAGCAATCCCCACATATTTGGTATCTCCGTGTAGGGAATTTAATTTCTAGCGAATTTCCGAAGACGTTTTCGAAAAATATTCAAAATTGCCCGAGAAATCGGGAAAATATGGAAATTTAGTGCGATTCAATACAAAACATGAGAATTTGTAGCAAAAAAATGAAAACCCTTAAAACTGAAAGCAATACCCACATATTTGGTATCTCCGTGTAGGAAATTTAATTTCTTTCGAATTTCCGAAGACCTTTTCTAAAAATATTCAAAATTGTCCGAGAAATCGGGAAAATCTGGAAATTTAATGAGATTCAATACAAAACATCAGAATTTGTAGCAAAAAAATGAAAACCCTTAAAACTAAAAGCAATCCCCACATATTTGGTATCGCCGTGTACGGAATTTAATTTCTAGGGAATTTCCGAACACCTTTTCAAAAATATTCAAAATTGCCCGAGAAATCGTGAAAATATGGAAATTTAATGCGATTCAATACAAAACATCAGAATTTGTAGCAAAAAAATGAACATCCTTAAAACTGAAAGCAATCCATATTGCTTTCAGTTTTAAGGGTGTTCATTACATATTGGTATCTTACATATTGGTATCTCATATTGCTTTCAGTTTTAAGGGTGTTCATTACATATTTGGTATCTCTGTGTAGGGAATTTAATTTCTAGCGCATTTGGGAAGTATTTTTCAAAAAATATTTAAAATTGCCCGAAAAATCGGGAAAATATGGAAATTTAATGCGATTCAATACAAAACATCAGAATTTGTAGCAAAAAAATGAAAACCCGTAAAACTGAAAGCAATCCCCACATATTTGGTATCTCCGAGTAGGGAATTTAATTTCTAGCGCACTTCCGAAGACCTTTTCGAAAAATATTCAAAATTGCCCGACAAATCGGGAAAATATGGAAATTTAATGCGATTCAATACAAAACATCAGAATTTATAGCAAAAAAATGAAAACCCGTAAAACTGAAAGAAATCCCCATATATTTGGTATCGCCGTGTAGGGAATTTAATTACTAGCGAATTTCCGAAGACCTTTTCGAAAAATATTCAAAACTGCCCGAGAAATCGGGAAAATATGGAAATTTAATGAGGTTCAATACAAAACATCAGAATTTGTAGCAAAAAAATGAAAACCCTTAAAACTAAAAGCAATCCCCACATATTTGGTATCTCCGAGTAGGGAATTTAATTTCTAGCGCACTTCCGAAGACCTTTTCGAAAAATATTCAAAATTGCCCGAGAAATCGGGAAAATATGGAAATTTAATGCGATTCAATACTAAACATCAGAATTTGTAGCAAAAAAATGAAAACCCGTAAAACTGAAAGCAATCGTCACATATTTCGTATCGCCGTGTAGGGAATTTAAGTTCTAGCGAATTTCCGAAGACCTTTTCGAAAAATATTCAAAACTGCCCGAGAAATCGGGAAATTATGGAAATTTAACGATTTCTCAATACAAAACATCAAAATTTGTAGCAAAAAATGAAAACCCTTAAAACTAAAAGCAATCCCCACATATTTGGTATCTCCCAGTAGGGAATTTAATATCTAGCGCACTTCCGAAAACCTTTTCGAAAAATATTCAGAATTGCCCGAGAAATCGGGAAAATATGGAAATTTAATACGATTCTATACAAAACATCAGAATTTGTAGCAAAAAAATGAAAACCCTTAAAACTGAAAGCAATCCCCACATATTTGGTATCTCCGTGTAGGGAATTTAATTTCTAGCGAATTTCCGAAGACGTTTTCGAAAAATATTCCCGTAAAACTGAAAGCCGTGTAGGGAATTTAATTTCTAGCGAATTTCCGAACACCTTTTCAAAAATATTCAAAATTGCCCGAGAAATCGGGAAAATATGGAAATTTAATGCGATTCTATACAAAACATCAGAATTTGTAGCAAAAAAATGAACATCCTTAAAACTGAAAGCAATCCATATTGCTTTCAGTTTTAAGGGTGTTCATTACATATTGGTATCTTACATATTGGTATCTCATATTGCTTTCAGTTTTAAGGGTGTTCATTACATATTTGGTATCTCTGTATAGGGAATTTAATTTCTAGCGCACTTCCGAAGACCTTTTCGAAAAATATTCAAAATTGCCCGACAAATCGGGAAAATATGGAAATTTAATGAGGTTCAATACAAAACATCAGAATTTGTAGCAAAAAAATGAAAACCCTTAAAACTAAAAGCAATCCCCACATATTTGGTATCTCCCAGTAGGGAATTTAATATCTAGCGCACTTCCGAAAACCTTTTCGAAAAATATTCAGAATTGCCCGAGAAATCGGGAAAATATGGAAATTTAATACGATTCTATACAAAACATCAGAATTTGTAGCAAAAAAATGAACATCCTTAAAACTGAAAGCAATCCATATTGCTTTCAGTTTTAAGGGTGTTCATTACATATTGGTATCTTACATATTGGTATCTCATATTGCTTTCAGTTTTAAGGGTGTTCATCACATATTTGGTATCTCTGTATAGGGAATTTAATTGCGCATTTGGGAAGTCTTTTTCAAAAAATATTTAAAATTGCCCGAAAAATCGGGAAAATATGGAAATTTAATGCGATTCAATACAAAACATCAGAATTTGTAGCAAAAAAATGAAAACCCCTAAAACTGAAAGCAATCTCCACATATTTGGTATCTCCGAGTAGGGAATTTAATTTCTAGCGCACTTCCGAAGACCTTTTCGAAAAATATTCAAAATTGCCCGAGAAATCGGGAAAATATGGAAATTTAATGCGATTCAATACAAAACATCAGAATTTATAGCAAAAAAATGAAAACCCGTAAAACTGAAAGAAATCCCCATATATTTGGTATCGCCGTGTAGGGAATTTAATTACTAGCGAATTTCCGAAGACCTTTTCGAAAAATATTCAAAACTGCCCGAGAAATCGGGAAAATATGGAAATTTAATGAGGTTCAATACAAAACATCAGAATTTGTAGCAAAAAAATGAAAACCCTTAAAACTAAAAGCAATCCCCACATATTTGGTATCTCCGAGTAGGGAATTTAATTTCTAGCGCACTTCCGAAAACCTTTTCGAAAAATATTCAGAATTGCCCGAGAAATCGGGAAAATATGGAAATTTAATGCGATTCTATACAAAACATCAGAATTTGTAGCAAAAAAATGAAAACCCTTAAAACTGAAAGCAATCCCCACATATTTGGTATCTCCGTGTAGGGAATTTAATTTCTAGCGAATTTCCGAAGACCTTTTCGAAAAATATTCAAAACTGCCCGAGAAATCGGGAAAATATGGAAATTTAATGAGGTTCAATACAAAACATCAGAATTTGTAGCAAAAAAATGAAAACCCTTAAAACTAAAAGCAATCCCCACATATTTGGTATCTCCCAGTAGGGAATTTAATATCTAGCGCACTTCCGAAAACCTTTTCGAAAAATATTCAGAATTGCCCGAGAAATCGGGAAAATATGGAAATTTAATGCGATTCTATACAAAACATCAGAATTTGTAGCAAAAAAATGAAAACCCTTAAAACTGAAAGCAATCCCCACATATTTGGTATCTCCGTGTAGGGAATTTAATTTCTAGCGAATTTCCGAAGACGTTTTCGAAAAATATTCCCGTAAAACTGAAAGCCGTGTAGGGAATTTAATTTCTAGCGAATTTCCGAACACCTTTTCAAAAATATTCAAAATTGCCCGAGAAATCGGGAAAATATGGAAATTTAATGCGATTCAATACAAAACATCAGAATTTGTAGCAAAAAAATGAACATCCTTAAAACTGAAAGCAATCCATATTGCTTTCAGTTTTAAGGGTGTTCATTACATATTGGTATCTTACATATTGATATCTCATATTGCCTTCAGTTTTAAGGGTGTTCATTACATATTTGGTATCTCTGTATAGGGAATTTAATTGCGCATTTGGGAAGTCTTTTTCAAAAAATATTTAAAATTGCCCGAAAAATCGGGAAAATATGGAAATTTAATGCGATTCAATACAAAACATCAGAATTTGTAGCAAAAAAATGAAAACCCGTAAAACTGAAAGCAATCTCCACATATTTGGTATCTCCGAGTAGGGAATTTAATTTCTAGCGCACTTCCGAAGACCTTTTCGAAAAATATTCAAAATTGCCCGAGAAATCGGGAAAATATGGAAATTTAATGCGATTCAATACAAAACATCAGAATTTATAGCAAAAAAATGAAAACCCGTAAAACTGAAAGAAATCCCCATATATTTGGTATCGCCGTGTAGGGAATTTAATTACTAGCGAATTTCCGAAGACCTTTTCGAAAAATATTCAAAACTGCCCGAGAAATCGGGAAAATATGGAAATTTAATGAGGGTCAATACAAAACATCAGAATTTGTAGCAAAAAAATGAAAACCCTTAAAACTAAAAGCAATCCCCACATATTTGGTATCTCCGAGTAGGGAATTTAATTTCTAGCGCACTTCCGAAGACCTTTTCGAAAAATATTCAGAATTGCCCGAGATATCGGGAAAATATGGAAATTTAATGCGATTCAATACAAAACATCAGAATTTGTAGCAAAAAAATGAAAACCCTTAAAACTGAAAGCAATATTTGGTATCTCCGTGTAGGGAATTTAATTTCTAGCGAATTTCCGAAGACGTTTTCGAAAAATATTCAAAATTGCCCGAGAAATCGGGAAAATATGGAAATTTAATGCGATTCAATACAAAACATCAGAATTTGTAGCAAAAAAATGAAAACCCTTAAAACTGAAAGCAATACCCACATATTTGGTATCTCGGTGTAGGGAATTTAATTTCTTGCGAATTTGCGAAGACCTTTTCTAAAAATATTCAACATTGTCCGAGAAATCGGGAAAATATGGAAATTTAGTGCAATTCAATACAAAACATCAGAGTTTGTAGCAAACAAATGAAAACTCATAAAACTAAAAGCAATCCCCACATATTTGGTATCGCCGTGTCGGGAATTTAATTTCTAGCGAATTTCCGAACACCTTTTCAAAAATATTCAAAATTGCCCGAAAAATCAGGAAAATATGGAAATTTAATGCGATTCAATACAAAACATCAGAATTTGTAGCAAAAAAATGAAAACCCTTAAAACTGAAAGCAATATTTGGTATTTCCGTGTAGGGAATTTAATTTCTAGCGAATTTCCGAAGACGTTTTCGAAAAATATTCAAAATTGCCCGAGAAATCGGGAAAATATGGAAATTTAATGAGGTTCAATACAAAACATCAGAATTTGTAGCAAAAAAATGAAAACCCTTGAAACTAAAAGCAATCCCCACATATTTGGTATCTGCGAGTAGGGAATTTAATTTCTAGCGCACTTCCAAAGACCTTTTCGAAAAATATTCAGAATTGCCCGAGAAATCGGGAAAATATGGAATTTTAATGCGATTCAATACAAAACATCAGAATTTGTAGCAAAAAAATGAAAACCCTTAAAACTGAAAGCAATATTTGGTATCTCCGTGTAGGGAATTTAATTTCTAGCGAATTTCCGAAGACGTTTTCGAAAAATATTCAAAATTGCCCGAGAAATCGGGAAAATATGGAAATTTAATGCAATTCAATACAAAACATCAGAATTTGTAGCAAAAAAATGAAAACCCTTAAAACTGAAAGCAATCTCCACATATTTGGTATCTCCGTGTAAGGAATTTGATTTCTATCCAATTTCCGATGACCTTTTCGAAAAATATTCAGAATTGCCCGAGAAATCGGGAAAATATGGAAATTTAATGCGATTCAATACAAAACATCAGAATTTGTAGCAAAAAAATGAAAACCCTTAAAACTAAAAGCAATCCCCACATATTTGGTATCTCCGAGTAGGGAATTTAATTTCTAGCGCACTTCCGAAGACCTTTTCGAAAAATATTCAGAATTGCCCGAGAAATCGGGAAAATATGGAAATTTAATGCGATTCAATACAAAACATCAGAATTTGTAGCAAAAAAATGAAAACCCTTAAAACTGAAAGCAATATTTGGTATGGTCGTGTAGGGAATTTAATTTCTAGCGAATTTCCGAAGACCTTTTCTAAAAAATTTCAAAATTGCCGAAGAAATCGAGAAAATATGGAAATTTAATGCGATTCAATACAAAACATCAGAATTTGTAGCAAAAAAATGAAAACTCTTAAAACTGAAAGCAATTTACACATATTTGGTATCTCGGTCTAGGGAATTTAATTTCTTGCGAATTTCCGAAGACCTTTTCTAAAAATATTCAAAATTGCCCGAAAAATCAAGAAAATATGGAAATTTAATGCAATTCAATACAAAACATCAGAGTTTGTAGCAAAAAAATGAAAACCCGTAAAACTGAAAGCAATCCCCACATATTTGGTATCTCGGTCTAGGGAATTTAATTTCTAGCGAATTTCCGAAGACCTTTTCGAAAAATATTCAAAATTGCCCGAGAAATCGGGAAAATATGGAAATTTAATGAGGTTCAATACAAAACATCAGAATTTGTAGCAAAAAATTAAAACCCTTAAAACTAAAAGCAATCCCCACATATTTGGTGTCTCCGAGTAGGGAACTTAATTTCTAGCGCACTTCCGAAGACCTTTTCGAAAAATATTCAAAATTGCCCGAGAAATCGGGAAAATATGGAAATTTAATGCGATTCAATACAAAACATCAGAATTTGTAGCAAAAAAATGAAAACCCTTAAAACTGAAAGCAATCCCCACATATTTGATATCTCCGTGTAGGGAATTTAATTTCTAGCGAATTTCCGAAGTCATTATCATCATCATTTAGCACTACAACTCTGTGTGAGTTTTGGCTTTCTTCACAATTTGCTTCCATTCGTTTCTATCCTGAGCAACATTTTTCCAGTTGGAGATACGTAATTTTGAAACATCGTTATTTATATTATCAGACCATCTAGCTCTTTTCCTTCCTCTAGCTCTTGGTCCATCTGGTCTAGCTACGAAGATCTTATACTGCGCTCTATTTTCGTTCATTCTGGACACATGTCCAGCCCATCTTAACCGTTGTGCCTTCGAGAATCGCACGATATCTTCATTTTCCATTAATTCATTTAATTCGTTGTTGCTTCTTCTTTCGTATTCTTCATTATTTATTCGTCTTGCGCCAAAAATTTTTCTTAATATCTTTCTTTCAAATATTCTTAAATTATTTTCATCAACAGCTGTCAACGTCCAAACTTCACATCCATATGTAAGTACTGGACGTATTAAAGTTTTATATATATTTAGCTTAATTTGTCGTGACAGCAGCTTTGACTGCAATAATTTTTTATGCGCAAAATATCATCTATTTCCTGCTTGAATACGATCTTGGATTGAAAGATGCATGCTGTTATCATTCCTTATAACTGCTCCAAGATACGTAAAGCAACTAACACCTTCAAAGTTATATCTGTTTATTGTTATATTCTGTGGTGATCTTTGATTCTCATTCCTTGACATTTTTAGGTATTTCGTCTTACTCTCATTTATTTTAAGTCCAACTAGTTTTGTTTCTTCCTCTAATACTGTGAATATTTCTACCATGGTTCTGTAGCTTCCAACAACTATTGCAATATCGTCTGCATACGCTATAATTTGATATGATTTCACAAATATATTTCCTCCTTTATCTAATTTTCCGATTGCATGATTTAAAGCCATGTTAAATAATAATGCTGATAAAGCATCGCCCTGTCTAACTCCGGATTTTACATTAAATTCTGATGATGTTTGACCTTGTATCAACACTTTAGCTTTAGTATCTTCAATAGTCAACATTTCTATTTGTACTAATTTTTTTGGTACACCCTGTTTAATTAGTGCTGCTGCTAGCTTATTTCTATGTATACTGTCAAATGCTTGTTTGAAGTCAATAAATATAATATGCAAGTTTTTATTATATTCGTAGCATTTTTCCATGTTTTGTCTCATCAGAAATAATTGGTCAATTGTAGACTTGCCGCTTCTAAATCCACATTGATATTCGCCAAGTATATCTTCAGCATATGGTACAATTCTTTGGTAAATTATGTTCGATAATACTTTATAGGCACAGTTTAATAACATAATTCCTCTATAATTTTCACATGCTGTTTTATCACCTTTTTTGTGAATTGGACATAATAGTCCTACATTCCATTTTTTAGGTAATCTTTCTTGATTCCATATTCTACATATTAATATATGTAATTTTCTGTGAAGAAAGTCACCTCCTTCCTTTATTAATTCAGTAGTTATCGCATCTTCACCTGGTGATTTGTTGTTTTTTAGTTTTGTTATACCAGCTTTTACTTCTTCATAAGATGGTTCCATTACCATGGGTTCTGCAGTGCATATCAAATCTATTTCATCGTGATCATCATTTTGTATATTCAAAACTTCCTCAAAATATTGCTTCCATCTTTTAATAACTTCTTCCTCACTTAATATACGTATACCATCCTTATTTTTTATTACATTTGTTCTTGGCTGGAATCCATTTTTTTCTTTCTTAATACAATTATAAAAGTTCTTCACATTGTACGTATTATACTCCTGCTGAATTTGTATTATTTTATTTTTCAACATTTCGCTTTTCTTCTTTTTACATATCCTAGTAGCTATCAATCTTTTTTGCTTATATTCTTCTCTGTTGTTTCTGGTGTTTCTATGAATCATTTTTATACGTGCTAAATTTTTAATCTTAATTGCATTTTCGCATTCTAGATCAAACCATTCTCTATTTCTTTCCCTAGGTTTTGTTCCAATATTATCCTTTGCTGCTGTTGTTATTGCATTTTGTATTTGTTGCCATTCTTCATCTATATTTGTATTTGCACTTGTTTCATTTTCTAGGTGTTGTTTTATATCATTCTGAAAATTAAATATTACATTTTGATTTTTTAGTTTATCGATATTCCACTTAATTTTTCGTAATCCTTTTTTCTTCACCATATTTGATATACGTTGACGGATTACAGCTTTGACCATATAGTGATCACTATCACAGTTGGCACCTCTGTATGTTCGTACATCTATGATTGAAGATGCCCTTCTTGATGATATAAGAACATGGTCTATCTGGTTGACTAAGTTGGATCCAGGCATTTTCCAGGTCCCTTTATATATATCTTTTCTATCAAATGCTGTACTTTTAATTTTCAGATTACATGAACTAGCAAACTGGCATAAGCGTTGTCCGTTAGGACTTGTTTCTGTATGTAGCGAGAACTTTCCTACTACCTGCTGTATATGATCTTCTTTACCAACTTTAGCATTAAAGTCCCCTACTATTAATACTGTATCATATGAGTTGATTTCTTCACATATTTCAGATAGTCTTTCATAAAAAATATCTTTATCGTTATCCTCTGCAGCTTCTGTTGGTGCGTATACAGATATTATAGTTATATTATTGAATTTGCCTTTTAACCGCAGGCTGCATATTCTATTATTTACCGGATTAAATTCAATAATATTATTTCTTAATTTTTTGCTTATTATAAAACCAGTTCCATACATTTCCGAAGTCCTTTTCGAATAATATTCAAAATTGCCCGAGAAATCGGGAAAATATGGAAATTTAATGAGGTTCAATACAAAACATCAGAATTTGTAGGAAAAAAATGAAAACCCTTAAAACTAAAAGCAATCCCCACATATTTGGTATCTCCGAGTAGGGAATTTAATTTTTAGCGGATTTCCGAACACCTTTTCGAAAAATATTCAGAATTGCCCGAAAAATCGGGAAAATATGGAAATTTAATGCGATTCAATACAAAACATCAGAATTTGTAGCAAAAAAATGAAAACCCTTAATACTGAAAGCAATCCCCACATATTTGGTATCTCCGTGTAGGGAATTTAATTTCTAGCGAATTTCCGAAGACGTTTTCGAAAAATATTCAAAATTGCCCGAGAAATCGGGAAAATATGGAAATTTAATGCGATTCAATACAAAACATCAGAATTTGTAGCAAAAAAATTAAAACCCGTAAAACTGAAAGCAATACCCACATATTTCGTATCGCCGTGTAGGGAATTTAATTTCTAGCGAATTTCCGAAGAACTTTTCGAAAAATATTCAAAACTGCCCGAGAAATCGGGAAAATATGGAAATTTAATGAGGTTCAATACAAAACATCAGAATTTGTAGGAAAAAAATGAAAACCCTTAAAACTAAAAGCAATCCCCACATATTTGGTATCTCCGAGTAGGGAATTTAATTTTTAGCGGATTTCCGAACACCTTTTCGAAAAATATTCAGAATTGCCCGAAAAATCGGGAAAATATGGAAATTTAATGCGATTCAATACAAAACATCAGAATTTGTAGCAAAAAAATGAAAACCCTTAATACTGAAAGCAATCCCCACATATTTGGTATCTCCGTGTAGGGAATTTAATTTCTAGCGAATTTCCGAAGACGTTTTCGAAAAATATTCAAAATTGCCCGAGAAATCGGGAAAATATGGAAATTTAATGCGATTCAATACAAAACATCAGAATTTGTAGCAAAAAAATTAAAACCCTTAAAACTGAAAGCAATACCCACATATTTGGTATCGCCGTGTAGGGAATTTAATTTCTAGCGAATTTCCGAACACCTTTTCAAAAATATTCAAAATTGCCCGAGAAATCGGGAAAATATGGAAATTTAATGCGATTCAATACAAAACATCAGAATTTGTAGCAAAAAATTGAACACCCTTAAAACTGAAAGCAATATGGATTGCTTTCAGTTTTAAGGGTGTTCATTACATATTGGTATCTTACATATTGGTATCTCATATTGCTTTCAGTTTTAAGGGTGTTCATTACATATTTGGTATCTCTGTGTAGGGAATTTAATTTCTAGCGCATTTGGGAAGTCTTTTTCAAAAAATATTTAAAATTGCCCGAAAAATCGGGAAAATATGTAAATTTAATGCGATTCAATACAAAACATCAGAATTTGTAGCAAATAAATGAAAACCCGTAAAACTGAAAGCAATCCCCACATATTTGATATCTCCGTGTAGGGACTTTAATTTCTAGCGAATTACTGAAGACGTTTTCGAAAAATATTCAAAATTGCCCGACAAATCGGGAAAATATGGAAATTTAATGTGATTCAATACAAAACATCAGAATTTGTAGCAAAAAAATGAAAACCCTTAAAACTGAAAGCAATGCCCACATATTTGGTATCTCCGTGTAGGGAATTTAATTTCTTGCGAATTTCCGAAGACCTTTTCTAAAAATATTCAAAATTGTCCAAGAAATCGGGAAAATCTGGAAATTTAGTGAGATTCAATACAAAACATCAGAATTTGTAGCAAAAAAATGAACACCCTTAAAACTGAAAGCAATCCCCACATATTTGGTATCTCTGTGTAGGGAATTTAATTTCTAGCGCATTTGGGAAGTCTTTTTCAAAAAATATTTAAAATTGCCCGAAACATCGGGAAAATATGGAAATTTAATGATATTCAATACAAAACATCAGAATTTGTAGCAAAAAAATGAAATCCCTTAAAACTGAAAGCAATCCCCACATATTTGGTATCTCCGAGTAGGGAATTTAATTTCTAGCGCACTTCCGAAGACCTTTTCGAAAAATATTCAAAATTGCCCGAGAAATGGGGAAAATATGGAAATTTAATGCGATTCAATACAAAACATCAGAGTTTGTAGAAAAAAAATGAAAACCCGTAAAACTGAAAGCAGTCCCCACATATTTGGTATCGCCGTGTAGGGAATTTAATTTCTAGCGAATTTCTGAAGACCTTTTCGAAAAATATTCAAAATTGCCCGAGAAATCGGGAAAATATGGAAATTTAATGAGGTTCAATACAAAACATCAGAATTTGTAGCAAAAAAATGAAAACCCTTAAAACTAAGAGCAATCCCCACATATTTGGTATCTCCGAGTAGGGAATTTAATTTCTAGCGCACTTCCGAAGACCTTTTCGAAAAAATATTCAAAATTGCCCGAGAAATCGGGAAAATTAGGAAATTTAATGCGATTCAATACAAAACATCAGAATTTGTAGGAAAAAAATGAAAACCCGTAAAACTGAAAGCAATCCCCACATATTTTGTATCGCCGTGTAGGGAATTTAATTTTTAGCGAATTTCCGAAGACCTTTTCGAAAAATATTCAAAACTGCCCGAGAAATCGGGAAAATATGGAAATTTAATGAGGTTCAATACAAAACATCAGAATTTGTAGCAAAAAAATGAAAACCCTTAAAACTAAAAGCAATCCCCACATATTTGGTATCTCCGAGTAGGGAATTTAATTTTTAGCGGATTTCCGAACACCTTTTCGAAAAATATTCAGAATTGCCCGAAAAATCGGGAAAATAAGGAAATTTAATGCGATTCAATACAAAACATCAGAATTTGTAGCAAAAAAATGAAAACCCTTAATACTGAAAGCAATCCCCACATATTTGGTATCTCCGTGTAGGGAATTTAATTTCTAGCGAATTTCCGAAGACGTTTTCGAAAAATATTCAAAATTGCCCGAGAAATCGGGAAAATATGGAAATTTAATGCGATCAATACAAAACATCAGAATTTGTAGCAAGAAAATGAAAACCCTTAAAACTGAAAGCAATACCCACATATTTGGTATCTCCGTGTAGGGAATTTAATTTCTTTCGAACTTCCGAAGACCTTTTCTAAAAATATTCAAAATTGTCCGAGAAATCGGGAAAATCTGGAAATTTAATGAGATTCAATACAAAACATCAGAATTTGTAGCAAAAAAATGAAAACCCTTAAAACTAAAAGCAATCCCCACATATTTGGTATCGCCGTGTAGGGAATTTAATTTCTAGCGAATTTCCGAACGCCTTTTCAAAAATATTCAAAATTGCCCGAGAAATCGGGAAAATATGGAAATTTAATGCGATTCAATACAAAACATCAGAATTTGTAGCAAAAAATTGAACACCCTTAAAACTGAAAGCAATCCATATTGCTTTCAGTTTTAAGGGTGTTCATTACATATTGGTATCTTACATATTGGTATCTCATATTGCTTTCAGTTTTAAGGGTGTTCATTACATATTTGGTATCTCTGTGTAGGGAATTTAATTTCTAGCGCATTTGGGAAGTCTTTTTCAAAAAATATTTAAAATTGCCCGAAAAATCGGGAAAATATGTAAATTTAATGCGATTCAATACAAAACATCAGAATTTGTAGCAAAAAAATGAAAACCCGTAAAACTGAAAGCAATCCCCACATATTTGATATCTCCGTGTAGGGACTTTAATTTCTAGCGAATTACTGAAGACGTTTTCGAAAAATATTCAAAATTGCCCGAGAAATCGGGAAAATATGGAAATTTAATGTGATTCAATAAAAAACATCAGAATTTGTAGCAAAAAATGAAAACCCTTAAAACTAAGAGCAATCCCCACATATTTGGTATCTCCGAGTAGGGAATTTAATTTCTAGCGCACTTCCGAAGACCTTTTCGAAAAAATATTCAAAATTGCCCGAGAAATCGGGAAAATTAGTAAATTTAATGCGATTCAATACAAAACATCAGAATTTGTAGCAAAAAAATGAAAACCCGTAAAACTGAAAGCAATCCCCACATATTTCGTATCGCCGTGTAGGGAATTTAATTTTTAGCGAATTTCCGAAGACCTTTTCGAAAAATATTCAAAACTGCCCGAGAAATGGGGAAAATATGGAAATTTAATGCGATTCAATACAAAACATCAGAATTTGTAGCAAAAAAATGAAAACCCGTAAAACTGAAAGCAATCCCCACATATTTCGTATCGCCGTGTAGGGAATTTAATTTTTAGCGAATTTCCGAAGACCTTTTCGAAAAATATTCAAAACTGCCCGAGAAATCGGGAAAATATGGAAATTTAATGAGGTTCAATACAAAACATCAGAATTTGTAGCAAAAAAATGAAAACCCTTAAAACTAAAAGCAATCCCCACATATTTGGTATCTCCGAGTAGGGAATTTAATTTTTAGCGGATTTCCGAACACCTTTTCGAAAAATATTCAGAATTGCCCGAAAAATCGGGAAAATAAGGAAATTTAATGCGATTCAATACAAAACATCAGAATTTGTAGCAAAAAAATGAAAACCCTTAATACTGAAAGCAATCCCCACATATTTGGTATCTCCGTGTAGGGAATTTAATTTCTAGCGAATTTCCGAAGACGTTTTCGAAAAATATTCAAAATTGCCCGAGAAATCGGGAAAATATGGAAATTTAATGCGATTCAATACAAAACATCAGAATTTGTAGCAAAAAAATGAAAACCCTTAAAACTGAAAGCAATACCCACATATTTGGTATCTCCGTGTAGGGAATTTAATTTCTTTCGAATTTCCGAAGACCTTTTCTAAAAATATTCAAAATTGTCCGAGAAATCGGGAAAATCTGGAAATTTAATGAGATTCAATACAAAACATCAGAATTTGTAGCAAAAAAATGAAAACCCTTAAAACTAAAAGCAATCCCCACATATTTGGCATCGCCGTGTAGGGAATTTAATTTCTAGCGAATTTCCGAACACCTTTTCAAAAATATTCAAAATTGCCCGAGAAATCGGGAAAATATGGAAATTTAATGCGATTCAATACAAAACATCAGAATTTGTAGCAAAAAATTGAACACCCTTAAAACTGAAAGCAATCCATATTGCTTTCAGTTTTAAGGGTGTTCATTACATATTGGTATCTTACATATTGGTATCTCATATTGCTTTCAGTTTTAAGGGTGTTCATTACATATTTGGTATCTCTGTGTAGGGAATTTAATTTCTAGCGCATTTGGGAAGTCTTTTTCAAAAAATATTTAAAATTGCCCGAAAAATCGGGAAAATATGTAAATTTAATGCGATTCAATACAAAACATCAGAATTTGTAGCAAAAAAATGAAAACCCGTAAAACTGAAAGCAATCCCCACATATTTGATATCTCCGTGTAGGGACTTTAATTTCTAGCGAATTACTGAAGACGTTTTCGAAAAATATTCAAAATTGCCCGAGAAATCGGGAAAATATGGAAATTTAATGTGATTCAATACAAAACATCAGAATTTGTAGCAAAAAATGAAAACCCTTAAAACTGAAAGCAATGCCCACATATTTGGTATCTCCGTGTAGGGAATTTAATTTCTTGCGAATTTCCGAAGACCTTTTCTAAAAATATTCAAAATTGTCCAAGAAATCGGGAAAATCTGGAAATTTAGTGAGATTCAATACAAAACATCAGAATTTGTAGCAAAAAAATGAACACCCTTAAAACTGAAAGCAATCCCCACATATTTGGTATCTCTGTGTAGGGAATTTAATTTCTAGCGCATTTGGGAAGTCTTTTTCAAAAAATATTTAAAATTGCCCGAAACATCGGGAAAATATGGAAATTTAATGATATTCAATACAAAACATCAGAATTTGTAGCAAAAAAATGAAAACCCTTAAAACTGAAAGCAATCCCCACATATTTGGTATCTCCGAGTAGGGAATTTAATTTCTAGCGCACTTCCGAAGACCTTTTCGAAAAATATTCAAAATTGCCCGAGAAATGGGGAAAATATGGAAATTTAATGCGATTCAATACAAAACATCAGAGTTTGTAGCAAAAAAATGAAAACCCGTAAAACTGAAAGCAGTCCCCACATATTTGGTATCGCCGTGTAGGGAATTTAATTTCTAGCGAATTTCCGAAGACCTTTTCGAAAAATATTCAAAATTGCCAGAGAAATCGGGAAAATATGGAAATTTAATGAGGTTCAATACAAAACATCAGAATTTGTAGCAAAAAAATGAAAACCCTTAAAACTAAGAGCAATCCCCACATATTTTGTATCTCCGAGTAGGGAATTTAATTTCTAGCGCACTTCCGAAGACCTTTTCGAAAAAATATTCAAAATTGCCCGAGAAATCGGGAAAATTAGGAAATTTAATGCGATTCAATACAAAACATCAGAATTTGTAGCAAAAAAATGAAAACCCGTAAAACTGAAAGCAATCCCCACATATTTCGTATCGCCGTGTAGGGAATTTAATTTCTAGCGAATTTCCGAAGACCTTTTCGAAAAATATTCAAAACTGCCCGAGAAATCGGGAAAATATGGAAATTTAATGAGGTTCAATACAAAACATCAGAATTTGTAGCAAAAAAATGAAAACCCTTAAAACTAAAAGCAATCCCCACATATTTGGTATCTCCGAGTAGGGAATTTAATTTCTAGCGCACTTCCGAAGACCTTTTCGAAAAATATTCAGAATTGCCCGAGAAATCGGGAAAATATGGAAATTTAATGCGATTCAATACAAAACATCAGAATTTGTAGCAAAAAAATGAAAACCCTTAAAACTGAAAGAAATCCCACATATTTGGTATCTCCGTGTAGGGAATTTAATTTCTAGCGAATTTCCGAAGACGTTTTCGAAAAATATTCAAAATTGCCCGAGAAATCGGGAAAATATGGAAATTTAATGCGATTCAATACAAAACATCAGAATTTGTAGCAAAAAAATGAAAACCCTTAAAACTGAAAGCAATACCCACATATTTGGTATCGCCGTGTAGGGAATTTAATTTCTTTCGAATTTCCGAAGACCCTTTTCTAAAAATATTCAAAATTGTCCGAGAAATCGGGAAAATCTGGAAATTTAATGAGATTCAATACAAAACATCAGAATTTGTAGCAAAAAAATGAAAACCCTTAAAACTAAAAGCAATCCCCACATATTTGGTATCGCCGTGTAGGGAATTTAATTTCTAGCGAATTTCCGAACACTTTTTCAAAAATATTCAAAATTGCCCGAGAAATCGGGAAAATATGGAAATTTAATGCGATTCAATACAAAACATCAGAATTTGTAGCAAAAAAATGAACACCCTTAAAACTGAAAGCAATCCATATTGCTTTCAGTTTTAAGGGTGTTCATTACATATTGGTATCTTACATATTGGTATCTCATATTGCTTTCAGTTTTAAGGGTGTTCATTACATATTTGGTATCTCTGTGTAGGGAATTTAATTTCTAGCGCATTTGGGAAGTCTTTTTCAAAAAATATTTAAAATTGCCCGAAAAATCGGGAAAATATGGAAATTTAATGCGATTCAATACAAAACATCAGAATTTGTAGCAAAAAAATGAAAACCCTTAAAACTGAAAGCAATCCCCACATATTTGGTATCTCCGAGTAGGGAATTTAATTTCTAGCGCACTTCCGAAGACCTTTACGAAAAATATTCAAAATTGCCCGAGAAATGGGGAAAATATGGAAATTTAATGCGATTCAATACAAAACATCAGAGTTTGTAGCAAAAAAATGAAAACCCGTAAAACTGAAAGCAGTCCCCACATATTTGGTATCACCGTGTAGGGAATTTAATTTCTAGCGAATTTCCGAAGACGTTTTCGAAAAATATTCAAAATTGCCCGTGAAAGCAGGAAAATATGGAAATTTAATGCGATTCAATACAAAACATCAGAATTTGTAGCAAAAAAATGAAAACCCTTAAAACTGAAAGCAATCCCCACATATTTGGTATCTCCGAGTAGGGAATTTAATTTCTAGCGCACTTCCGAAGACCTTTTCGAAAAATATTCAAAATTGCCCGAGAAATGGGGAAAATATGGAAATTTAATGCGATTCAATACAAAACATCAGAGTTTGTAGCAAAAAAATGAAAACCCGTAAAACTGAAAGCAGTCCCCACATATTTGGTATCCCCGTGTAGGGAATTTAATTTCTAGCGAATTTCCGAAGACCTTTTCGAAAAATATTCAAAATTGCCCGAGAAATCGGGAAAATATGGAAATTTAATGAGGTTCAATACAAAACATCAGGAATTTGTAGCAAAAAAATGAAAACCCTTAAAACTAAAAGCAATCCCCACATATTTGGTATCTCCGAGTAGGGAATTTAATTTCTAGCGCACTTCCGAAGACCTTTTCGAAAAAATATTCAAAATTGCCCGAGAAATCGGGAAAATATGGAAATTTAATGCGATTCAATACAAAACATCAGAATTTGTAGCAAAAAAATGAAAACCCGTAAAACTGAAAGCAATCCCCACATATTTCGTATCGCCGTGTAGGGAATTTAATTTCTAGCGAATTTCCGAAGACCTTTTCGAAGAATATTCAAAACTGCCCGAGAAATCGGGAAAATATGGAAATTTAATGAGGTTCAATACAAAACATCAGAATTTGTAGCAAAAAAATGAAAACCCTTAAAACTAAAAGCAATCCCCACATATTTGGTATCTCCGAGTAGGGAATTTAATTTCTAGCGCACTTCCGAAGACCTTTTCGAAAAATATTCAGAATTGCCCGAGAAATCGGGAAAATAAGGAAATTTAATGCGGTTCAATACAAAACATCAGAATTTGTAGCAAAAAAATGAAAACCCTTAAAACTGAAAGCAATCCCACATATTTGGTATCTCCGTGTAGGGAATTTAATTTCTAGCGAATTTCCGAAGACGTTTTCGAAAAATATTCAAAATTGCCCGAGAAATCGGGAAAATATGGAAATTTAATGCGATTCAATACAAAACATCAGAATTTATAGCAAAAAAATGAAAACTCTTAAAACTGAAAGCAATACCCACATATTTGGTATCTCCGTGTAGGGAATTTAATTTCTTTCGAATTTCCGAAGACCTTTTCTAAAAATATTCAAAATTGTCCGAGAAATCGGGAAAATCTGGAAATTTAATGAGATTCAATACAAAACATCAGAATTTGTAGCAAAAAAATGAAAACCCTTAAAACTAAAAGCAATCCCCACATATTTGGTATCGCCGTGTAGGGAATTTAATTTCTAGCGAATTTCCGAACACCTTTTCAAAAATATTCAAAATTGCCCGAGAAATCGGGAAAATATGGAAATTTAATGCGATTCAATACAAAACATCAGAATTTGTAGCAAAAAAATGAACACCCTTAAAACTGAAAGCAATCCATATTGCTTTCAGTTTTAAGGGTGTTCATTACATATTGGTATCTTACATATTGGTATCTCATATTGCTTTCAGTTTTAAGGGTGTTCATTACATATTTGGTATCTCTGTGTAGGGAATTTAATTTCTAGCGCATTTGGGAAGTCTTTTTCAAAAAATATTTAAAATTGCCCGAAAAATCGGGAAAATATGGAAATTTAATGCGATTCAATACAAAACATCAGAATTTGTAGCAAAAAAATGAAAACCCGTAAAACTGAAAGCAATTCCCACATATTTGGTATCTCCAAGTAGGGAATTTAATTTCTAGCGCACTTCCGAAGACCTTTTCGAAAAATATTCAAAATTGCCCGAGAAATCGGGAAAATATGGAAATTTAATGCGATTCAATACAAAACATCAGAATTTGTAGCAAAAAAATGAAAACCCGTAAAACTGAAAGAAATCCCCATATATTTGGTATCGCCGTGTAGGGATTTTAATTTCTAGCGAATTTCCGAAGACCTTTTCGAAAAATATTCAAAACTGCCCGAGAAATCGGGAAAATATGGAAATTTAATGAGGTTCAATACAAAACATCAGAATTTGTAGCAAAAAAATGAAAACCCTTAAAACTAAAAGCAATCCCCACATATTTGGTATCTCCGAGTAGGGAATTTAATTTCTAGCGCACTTCCGAAGACCTTTTCGAAAAATATTCAGAATTGCCCGAGAAATCGGGAAAATATGGAAATTTAATGCGATTCAATACAAAACATCAGAATTTGTAGCAAAAAAATGAAAACCCTTAAAACTGAAAGCAATATTTGGTATCTCCGTGTAGGGAATTTAAAATATTTAGTATCTCCGTGTAGGGAAATTCGTGTAGGGAATTTCTAGCGAATTTCCGAAGCCTTTTTCGAAAAATATTCAAAATTGCCCGAGAAATCGGGAAAATATGGAAATTTAATGCGATTCAATACAAAACATCAGAATTTGTAGCAAAAAAATGAAAACCCTTAAAACTGAAAGCAATACCCACATATTTGGTATCTCGGTGTAGGGAATTTAATTTCTTGCAAATTTCCGAAGACCTTTTCTAAAAATATTCAAAATTGTCAGAGAAATCGGGAAAATATGGAAATTTAATGCAATTCAATACAAAACATCATAGTTTGTAGCAAACAAATGAAAACCCATAAAACTAAAAGCAATCCCCACATATTTGGCATCGCCGTGTAGGGAATTTAATTTCTAGCGAATTTCCGAACACCTTTTCAAAAATATTAAAAATTGCCCGAGAAATCGGGAAAATATCGAAATTTAATGAAATTCAATGCAAAACATCAGAATTTGTAGCAAAAAAATGAAAACCCTTAAAACTAAAAGCAATCCCCACATATTTGGTATCTCCGAGTAGGGAATTTAATTTCTAGCGCACTTCCGAAGACCTTTACGAAAAATATTCAAAATTGCCCGAGAAATGGGGAAAATATGGAAATTTAATGCGATTCAATACAAAACATCAGAATTTGTAGCAAACAAATGAAAACCCTTAAAACTGAAAGCACTCCCCACATATTTGGTATCTCCGAGTAGGGAATTTAATTTCTAGCACACTTCCGAAGACCTTTACGAAAAATATTCAAAATTGCCCGAGAAATGGGGAAAATATGGAAATTTAATGCGATTCAATACAAAACATCAGAGTTTGTAGCAAAAAAATGAAAACCCGTAAAACTGAAAGCAGTCCCCACATATTTGGTATCGCCGTGTAGGGAATTTAATTTCTAGCTAATTTCCGAAGCCTTTTTCGAAAAATATTCAAAATTGCCCGAGAAATCGGGAAAATATGGAAATTTAATGCGATTCAATACAAAACATAAGAATTTGTAGCAAAAAAATGAAAACCCTTAAAACTGAAAGCAATACCCACATATTTGGTATCTCGGTGTAGGGAATTTAATTTCTAGCGAATTTCCGAAGCCTTTTTCGAAAAATATTCAAAATTGCCCGAGAAATCGGGAAAATATGGAAATTTAATGCGATTCAATACAAAACATCAGAATTTGTAGCAAAAAAATGAAAACCCTTAAAACTGAAAGCAATCCCCACATATTTGATATCTCCGTGTAGGGACTTTAATTTCTAGCGAATTACTGAAGACGTTTTCGAAAAATATTCACAATTGCCCGAGAAATCGGGAAAATATGGAAATTTAATGTGATTCAATACAAAACATCAGAATTTGTAGCAAAAAAATGAAAACCCTTAAAACTGAAAGCAATACCCACATATTTGGTATCTCCGTGTAGGGACTTTAATTTCTAGCGAATTACTGAAGACGTTTTCGAAAAATATTCAAAATTGCCCGAGAAATCGGGAAAATATGGAAATTTAATGTGATTCAATACAAAACATCAGAATTTGTAGCAAAAAAATGAAAACCCTTAAAACTGAAAGCAATACCCACATATTTGGTATCTCCGTGTAGGGAATTTAATTTCTCGCGAATTTCCGAAGACCTTTTCTAAAAATATTCAAAATTGTCCAAGAAATCGGGAAAATCTGGAAATTTAGTGAGATTCAATACAAAACATCAGAATTTGTAGCAAAAAAATAAACACCCTTAAAACTGAAAGCAATCCCCACTTATTTGGTACCTCCGAGTAGGGAATTTAATTTCTAGCGCACTTCCGTACACCTTTTCAAAAATATTCAAAATTGCCGGAGAAATCGGGAAAATATGGAAATTTAATGAGGTTCAATACAAAACATCAGAATTTGTAGCAAAAAAATGAAAACCCTTAAAACTAAAAGCAATCCCCATATATTTGGTATCGCCGTGTAGGGAATTTAATTTCTAGCGAATTTCCGAAGACCTTTTCGAAAAATATTCAAAACTGCCCGAGAAATCGGGAAAATATGGAAATTTAATGCGATTCAATACAAAACATCAGAATTTGTAGCAAAAAAATGAAAACCCTTAAAACTGAAAGCAATCCCACATATTTGGTATCTCCGTGTAGGGAATTTAATTTCTAGCGAATTTCCGAAGACCTTTTCGAAAAATATTCAAAATTGCCCGAGAAATCGGGAAAATATGGAAATTTAATGCGATTCAATACAAAACATCAGAATTTGTAGCAAAAAAATGAAAACCCTTAAAACTGAAAGCAATACCCACATATTTGGTATCTCGGTGTAGGGAATTTAATTTCTTGCGAATTTCCGAAGACCTTTTCTAAAAATATTCAAAATTGTCCGAGAAATCGGGAAAATATGGAAATTTAATGCAATTCAATACAAAACATCAGAGTTTGTAGCAAACAAATGAAAACCCATAAAACTAAAAGCAATCCCCACATATTTGGTATCTCCGTGTAGGGAATTTCATTTCTAGTGCATTTCCGAAGACCTTTTCGAAAAATATTCGAAATTGCCCGAGAAAACGGGAAAATATGGAAATTTAATGAGGTTCAATACAAAACATCAGAATTTATGGCAAAAAAATGAAAACCCTTAAAACTAAAAGCAATCCCCACATTTTTGGTATCTCGGTGTAGGGAATTTAATTTCTTGCGAATTTCCGAAGACCTTTTCTAAAAATATTCAAAATTGTCCGAGAAATCGGGAAAATATGGAAATTTAATGCAATTCAATACAAAACATCAGAGTTTGTAGCAAACAAATGAAAACCCATAAAACTAAAAGCAATCCCCACATATTTGGTATCTCCGTGTAGGGAATTTCATTTCTAGTGCATTTCCGAAGACCTTTTCGAAAAATATTCGAAATTGCCCGAGAAAACGGGAAAATATGGAAATTTAATGAGGTTCAATACAAAACATCAGAATTTATGGCAAAAAAATGAAAACCCTTAAAACTAAAAGCAATCCCCACATTTTTGGTATCTCCGTGTAGGGAATTTAATTTCTTGCGAATTTCCGTACACCTTTTCAAAAATATTCAAAATTGCCGGAGAAATCGGGAAAATATGGAAATTTAATGAGGTTCAATACAAAACATCAGAATTTGTAGCAAAAAAATGAAAACCCTTAAAACTAAAAGCAATCCCCATATATTTGGTATCTCCGAGTAGGGAATTTAATTTCTAGCGCACTTCCGAAGACCTTTTCGAAAAATATTCAAAATTGCCCGAGAAATGGGGAAAATATGGAAATTTAATGCGATTCAATACAAAACATCAGAGTTTGTAGCAAAAAAATTAAAACCCATAAAACTGAAAGCAGTCCCCACATATTTGGTATCGCCGTGTAGGGAATTTAATTTCTAGCGAATTTCCGAAGACCTTTTCGAAAAATATTCAAAATTGCCCGAGAAATCGGGAAAATATGGAAATTTAATGAGGTTCAATACAAAACATCAGAATTTGTAGCAAAAAAATGAAAACCCTTAAAACTAAAAGCAATCCCCACATATTTGGTATCTCCGAGTAGGGAATTTAATTTCTAGCGCATTTGGGAAGTCTTTTTCAAAAAATATTTAAAATTGCCCGAAACATCGGGAAAATATGGAAATTTAATGATAATCAATACAAAACATCAGAATTTGTAGCAAACAAATGAAAACCCTTAAAACTGAAAGCAATCCCCACATATTTGGTATCTCCGAGTAGGGAATTTAATTTCTAGCGCACTTCCGAAGACCTTTTCGAAAAATATTCAAAATTGCCCGAGAAATGGGGAAAATATGGAAATTTAATGCGATTCAATACAAAACATCAGAGTTTGTAGCAAAAAAATGAAAACCCGTAAAACTGAAAGCAGTCCCCACATATTTGGTATCGCCGTGTAGGGAATTTAATTTCTAGCGAATTTCCGAAGACCTTTTCGAAAAATATTCAAAATTGCCCGAGAAATCGGGAAAATATGGAAATTTAATGAGGTTAAATACAAAACATCAGAATTTGTAGCAAAAAAATGAAAACCCTTAAAACTAAAAGCAATCCCCACATATTTGGTATCTCCGAGTAGGGAATTTAATTTCTAGCGCACTTCCGAAGACCGTTTCGAAAAAATATTCAAAATTGCCCGAGAAATCGGGAAAATATGGAAATTTAATGCGATTCAATAGAAAACATCAGAATTTGTAGCAAAAAAATGAAAACCCGTAAAACTGAAAGCAATTCCCACATATTTCGTATCGCCGTGTAGGGAATTTAATTTCTAGCGAATTTCCGAAGACCTTTTCGAAAAATATTCAAAACTGCCCGAGAAATCGGGAAAATATGGAAATTTAATGCGATTCAATACAAAACATCAGAATTTGTAGCAAAAAAATGAAAACCCTTAAAACTAAAAGCAATCCCCACATATTTGGTATCTCCGAGTAGGCAATTTAATTTCTAGCGCACTTCCGAGGACCTTTTCGAAAAATATTCAGAATTGCCCGAGAAATCGGGAAAATATGGAAATTTAATGCGATTCAATACAAAACATCAGAATTTGTAGCAAAAAAATGAAAACCCTTAAAACTGAAAGCAATCCCACATATTTGGTATCTCCGTGTAGGGAATTTAATTTCTAGCGAATTTCCGAAGACCTTTTCGAAAAATATTCAAAATTGCCCGAGAAATCGGGAAAATATGGAAATTTAATGCGATTCAATACAAAACATCAGAATTTGTAGCAAAAAAATGAAAACCCTTAAAACTGAAAGCAATACCCACATATTTGGTATCTCGGTGTAGGGAATTTAATTTCTTGCGAATTTCCGAAGACCTTTTCTAAAAATATTCAAAATTGTCCGAGAAATCGGGAAAATATGGAAATTTAATGCAATTCAATACAAAACATCAGAGTTTGTAGCAAACAAATGAAAACCCATAAAACTAAAAGCAATCCCCACATATTTGGTATCTCCGTGTAGGGAATTTCATTTCTAGTGCATTTCCGAAGACCTTTTCGAAAAATATTCGAAATTGCCCGAGAAAACGGGAAAATATGGAAATTTAATGAGGTTCAATACAAAACATCAGAATTTATGGCAAAAAAATGAAAACCCTTAAAACTAAAAGCAATCCCCACATTTTTGGTATCTCGGTGTAGTGAATTTAATTTCTTGCGAATTTCCGAAGACCTTTTCTAAAAATATTCAAAATTGTCCGAGAAATCGGGAAAATATGGAAATTTAATGCAATTCAATACAAAACATCAGAGTTTGTAGCAAACAAATGAAAACCCATAAAACTAAAAGCAATCCCCACATATTTGGTATCTCCGTGTAGGGAATTACATTTCTAGTGCATTTCCGAAGACCTTTTCGAAAAATATTCGAAATTGCCCGAGAAAACGGGAAAATATGGAAATTTAATGAGGTTCAATACAAAACATCAGAATTTATGGCAAAAAAATGAAAACCCTTAAAACTAAAAGCAATCCCCACATTTTTGGTATCTCCGAGTAGGGAATTTAATTTCTTGCGAATTTCCGAAGACCTTTTCTAAAAATATTCAAAATTGTCCAAGAAATCGGGAAAATCTGGAAATTTAGTGAGATTCAATACAAAACATCAGAATTTGTAGCAAAAAAATGAACACCCTTAAAACTGAAAGCAATCCCCACTTATTTGGTATCTCCGAGTAGGGAATTTAATTTCTAGCGCACTCCCGTACACCTTTTCAAAAATATTCAAAATTGCCGGAGAAATCGGGAAAATATGGAAATTTAATGAGGTTCAATACAAAACATCAGAATTTGTAGCAAAAAAATGAAAACCCTTAAAACTAAAAGCAATCCCCATATATTTGGTATCGCCGTGTAGGGAATTTAATTTCTAGCGAATTTCCGAAGACCTTTTCGAAAAATATTCAAAACTGCCCGAGAAATCGGGAAAATATGGAAATTTAATGAGGTTCAATACAAAACATCAAAATTTGTAGCAAAAAAATGAAAACCCTTAAAACTAAAAGCAATCCCCACATATTTGGTATCTCCGAGTAGGGAATTTAATTTCTGGCGCACTTCCGAAGACCTTTTCGAAAAATATTCAAAATTGCCCGAGAAATGGGGAAAATATGAAAATTTAATGCTATTCAATACAAAACATCAGAGTTTGTAGCAAAAAAATTAAAACCCGTAAAACTGAAAGCAGTCCCCACATATTTGGTATCGCCGTGTAGGGAATTTAATTTCTAGCGAATTTCCGAAGACCTTTTCGAAAAATATTCAAAATTGCCCGAGAAATCGGGAAAATATGGAAATTTAATGAGGTTCAATACAAAACATCAGAATTTGTAGCAAAAAAATGAAAACCCTTAAAACTAAAAGCAATCCCCACATATTTGGTATCTCCGAGTAGGGAATTTAATTTCTAGCGCATTTGGGAAGTCTTTTTCAAAAAATATTTAAAATTGCCCGAAACATCGGGAAAATATGGAAATTTAATGATAATCAATACAAAACATCAGAATTTGTAGCAAACAAATGAAAACCCTTAAAACTGAAAGCAATCCCCACATATTTGGTATCTCCGAGTAGGGAATTTAATTTCTAGCGCACTTCCGAAGACCTTTTCGAAAAATATTCAAAATTGCCCGAGAAATGGGGAAAATATGGAAATTTAATGCGATTCAATACAAAACATCAGAGTTTGTAGCAAAAAAATGAAAACCCGTAAAACTGAAAGCAGTCCCCACATATTTGGTATCGCCGTGTAGGGAATTTAATTTCTAGCGAATTTCCGAAGACCTTTTCGAAAAATATTCAAAATTGCCCGAGAAATCGGGAAAATATGGAAATTTAATGAGGTTAAATACAAAACATCAGAATTTGTAGCAAAAAAATGAAAACCCTTAAAACTAAAAGCAATCCCCACATATTTGGTATCTCCGAGTAGGGAATTTAATTTCTAGCGCACTTCCGAAGACCTTTTCGAAAAAATATTCAAAATTGCCCGAGAAATCGGGAAAATATGGAAATTTAATGCGATTCAATACAAAACATCAGAATTTGTAGCAAAAAAATGAAAACCCGTAAAACTGAAAGCAATCCCCACATATTTCGTATCGCCGTGTAGGGAATTTAATTTCTAGCGAATTTCCGAAGACCTTTTCGAAAAATATTCAAAACTGCCCGAGAAATCGGGAAAATATGGAAATTTAATGCGATTCAATACAAAACATCAGAATTTGTAGCAAAAAAATGAAAACCCTTAAAACTAAAAGCAATCCCCACATATTTGGTATCTCCGAGTAGGGAATTTAATTTCTAGCGCACTTCCGAAGACCTTTTCGAAAAATATTCAGAATTGCCCGAGAAATCGGGAAAATATGGAAATTTAATGCGATTCAATACAAAACATCAGAATTTGTAGCAAAAAAATGAAAACCCTTAAAACTGAAAGCAATCCCACATATTTGGTATCTCCGTGTAGGGAATTTAATTTCTAGCGAATTTCCGAAGACCTTTTCGAAAAATATTCAAAATTGCCCGAGAAATCGGGAAAATATGGAAATTTAATGCGATTCAATACAAAACATCAGAATTTGTAGCAAAAAAATGAAAACCCTTAAAACTGAAAGCAATACCCACATATTTGGTATCTCCGTGTAGGGAATTTAATTTCTTTCGAATTTCCGAAGACCTTTTCTAAAAAAATTCAAAATTGTCCGAGAAATCGGGAAAATCTGGAAATTTAATGAGATTCAATACAAAACATCAGAATTTGTAGCAAAATAATGAAAACCCTTAAAACTAAAAGCAATCCCCACATATTTGGTATCGCCGTGTAGGGAATTTAATTTCTAGCGAATTTCCGAACACCTTTTCAAAAATATTCAAAATTGCCCGAGAAATCGGGAAAATATGGAAATTTAATGCGATTCAATACAAAACATCAGAATTTGTAGCAAAAAAATGAACACCCTTAAAACTGAAAGCAATCCATATTGCTTTCAGTTTTAAGGGTGTTCATTACATATTAGTATCTTACATATTGGTATCTCATATTGCTTTCAGTTTTAAGGGTGTTCATTACATATTTGGTATCTCTGTGTAGGGAATTTAATTTCTAGCGCATTTGGGAAGTCTTTTTCAAAAAATATTTAAAATTGCCCGAAAAATCGGGAAAATATGGAAATTTAATGCGATTCAATACAAAACATCAGAATTTGAAGCAAAAAAATGAAAACCCGTAAAACTGAAAGCAATTCCCACATATTTGGTATCGCCGTGTAGGGAATTTAATTTCTAGCGAATTTCCGAAGCCTTTTTCGAAAAATATTCAAAATTGCCCGGGAAATCGGGAAAATATGGAAATTTAATGCGATTCAATACAAAACATCAGAATTTGTAGCAAAAGAATGAAAACCCGTAAAACTGAAAGCAATTCCCACATATTTGGTATCTCCGAGTAGGGAATTTAATTTCTAGCGCACTTCCGAAGACCTTTTCGAAAAATATTCAGAATTGCCCGAGAAATCGGGAAAATATGGAAATTTAATGCGATTCAATACAAAACATCAGAATTTGTAGCAAAAAAATGAAAACCCTTAAAACTGAAAGCAATATTTGGTATCTCCGTGTAGGGAATTTAATTTCTAGCGAATTACCGAAGCCTTTTTCGAAAAATATTCAAAATTGCCCGAGAAATCGGGAAAATATGGAAATTTAATGCGATTCAATACAAAACATCAGAATTTGTAGCAAAAAAATGAAAACCCTTAAAACTGAAAGCAATACCCACATATTTGGTATCTCGGTGTAGGGAATTTAATTTCTTGCGAATTTCCGAAGACCTTTTCTAAAAATATTCAAAATTGTCAGAGAAATCGGGAAAATATGGAAATTTAATGCAATTCAATACAAAACATCATAGTTTGTAGCAAACAAATGAAAACCCATAAAACTAAAAGCAATCCCCACATATTTGGCATCGCCGTGTAGGGAATTTAATTTCTAGCGAATTTCCGAACACCTTTTCAAAAATATTAAAAATTGCCCGAAAAATCAAATTCATTTTTTTAATTTTTAAAAAAATGTGTTAATTTTTTTGCTACAAATCAGAATTTGTATCAAAAAAATTAACACCCATAAAACTGAAAGCAATGCACACATATTTGGTATCTCCGAGTAGGGAATTTAATTTCTAGCGCACTTCCGAAGACCTTTTCTAAAAATATTCAAAATTGCCCGAGAAATCGGAAAAATATGGAAATTTAATGCGATTCAATACAAAACATCAGAATTTGTAGGAAAAAAAAGAAAACCCTTAAAACTGAAAGCAATCCCTACATTTTGGGTATCTCCGTGTAGGGAATTTAATTTCTAGCGAATTTCCGAAGACCTTTTCGAAAAATATTCAAAATTTCCCGAGAAATCGGGAAAATATGGAAATTTAATGAGGTTCAATACAAAACATCAGAATATGTAGCAAAAAAATGAAAACCCTTAAAACTGCAAGCAATCCCCACATATTTGGTATCTGCGAGTATGAAATTTAATTTCTAGCGCACTTCCGAAGACCTTTTCGAAAAATATTCAAAATTCCCCGAGAAATGGGGAAAATATGAAAATTTAATGCAATTCAATACAAAACATCAGAGTTTGTAGCAAAAAAATGAAAACCCTTAAAACTGCAAGCAATCCCCACATATTTGGTATCAGCGAGTATGGAATTTAATTTCTAGCGCACTTCCGAAGACCTTTTCGAAAAATATTCAAAATTCCCCGAGAAATGGGGAAAATATGAAAATTTAATGCAATTCAATACAAAACATCAGAGTTTGTAGCAAAAAAATGAAAACCCGTAAAACTGAAAGCAATCCCCACATATTTGGTATCGCCGTGTAGGGAATTTAATTTCTAGCGAATTTCCGAAGAGCTTTTCGAAAAATATTCAAAATTGCCCGAGAAATCGGGAAAATATGGAAATTTAATGATATTCAATACAAAACATCAGAATTTGTAGCAAAAAAATGAAAACCTTTAAAACTGAAAGCAATCCCCACATATTTGGTATCTCCGAGTAGGGAATTTCATTTCTAGCGCACTTCCGAAGACCTTTTCGAAAAATATTCACAATTGCCCGAGAAATGGGGAAAATATGGAAATTTAATGCGATTCAATACAAAACATCAGAGTTTGTAGCAAAAAAATGAAAACCCGTAAAACTGAAAGCAGTCCCCAATATTTGGTATCGCCGTGTAGGGAATTTGATTTCTAGCGAATTTCCGAAGACCTTTTCGAAAAATATTCGAAATTGCCCGAGAAAACGGGAAAATATGGAAATTTAATGAGGTTCAATACAAAACATCAGAATTTATGGCAAAAAAATGAAAACCCTTAAAACTAAAAGCAATCCCCACATTTTTGGTATCTCTGTGTAGGGAATTTAATTTCTAGCGCATTTGGGAAGACTTTTTCAAAATATATTTAAAATTGGCCGAAAAATCGGGAAAATATGGAAATTTAATGATATTCAATACAAAACATCAGAATTTCTAGCAAAAAAATTAAAACCCTTAAAACTGAAAGCAATCCCCACATATTTGGTATCGCCGTGTAGGGAATTTAATTTCTAGCGAATTTCCACCGACCTTTTCTAAAAATTTTCAAAATTGCCCGAAAAATCGAGTAAATATGGAAATTTAATTAGGTTCAAAACATCAGAATTTGTATCAAAAAAATAAAAACCTTTAAAACTAAAAGCAATCCCCACATATTTGGTATCGGCGTGTAGGGAATTTAATTTCTAGCGAATTTCCGAAGACCTTTTCTAAAAATATTCAAAATTGCCCGAGAAATCGGGAAAATATGGAAATTTAATGCGATTCAATCCAAAACATCAGAATTTGTAGCAAAAAAATGAAAACCCTTAACACTAAAAGCAATCCCCACATATTTGCTATCTCCGAGTAGGGAATTTAATTTCTAGCGCACTTCCGAGACCTTTTCGAAAAATATTCAAAATTGCCCGAGAAATCGGGAAAATATGGAAATTTAATGAGATTCAAAACAAAACATCAGAATTTGTAGCAAAAAAATGAAAACCCTTAAAACTGAAAGCAATCCCCACATATTTGGTATGGTCGTGTAGGGAATTTAATTTCTAGCGAATTTCCGAAGACCTTTTCTAAAAAATTTCAAAATTGCCCGAGAAATCGAGAAAATATGGAAATTTAATGCGATTCAATACAAAACATCAGAATTTGTAGCAAAAAAATGAAAACCCTTAAAACTGAAAGCAATCCCCACATATTTGGTATCTCCGTGTAGGGAATTTCATTTCTAGTGCATTTCCGAAGACCTTTTCGAAAAATATTCAAAATTGCCCGAGAAATCGGGAAAATATGGAAATTTAATGCGATTCAATACAACACATCAGAATTTGTAGCAAAAAAATAAAAACCCTTAAAACTGAAAGTAATCCCCACATATTTGGTATCGCCGTGTAGGGAATTTAATTTCTAGTGAATTTCCGAAGACCTTTTCTAAAAGGTCTTTCACACTCCCGAAGACCTTTTCCAAAAATATTCAAAATTGCCCGAGAAATGGGGAAAATATGGAAATTTAATTCGATTCAATACAAAACATCAGAATTTGTAGCAGAAAAATGAAAACCCTTAAAACTGCAAGCAATCCCTACATATTTGGTATCGCCGTGTAGGGAATTTAATTTCTATCGAATTTCCGAAGACCTTTTCGAAAAATATTCAAAATTGCCCGAGAAATCGGGAAAATATGGAAATTTAATGCGATTCAATACAAAACATCAGAATTTGTAGCAGAAAAATGAAAACCCTTAAAACTGCAAGCAATCCCTACATATTTGGTATCTCCGTGTAGGGAATTTAATATCTAGCGAATTTCCGAACACCTTTTCAAAAATATTCAAAATTGCCCGAGAAATCGGGAAAATATGGAAATTTAAAGAGGTTCAATACAAAACATAAGAATATGTAGCAAAAACATTAAAACCCTTAAAACTGAAAGCAATCCACACATATTTGGTATCTCCGTGTAGGGAATTTAATTTCTAGCGCATTTCCGAAGACTTTTTCGAAAAATATTCAAGATTGCCCGAGAAATCGGGAAAATATGGAAATTTAATGCGATTCAATACAACACATCAGAATTTGTAGCAAAAAAATGAAAACCCTTAAAACTGAAAGTAATCCCCACATATTTGGTATCGCCGTGTAGGGAATTTAATTTCTAGTGAATTTCCGAAGACCTTTTCTAAAAGGTCTTTCACACTCCCGAAGACCTTTTCCAAAAATATTCAAAATTGCCCGAGAAATGGGGAAAATATGGAAATTTAATTCGATTCAATACAAAACATCAGAGTTTGTAGCACAAAAATGAAAACCCGTAAAACTGAAAGCAATCCTAACATATTTGGTATCGCCGTGTAGGGAATTTAATTTCTATCGAATTTCCGAAGACCTTTTCGAAAAATATTCAAAATTGCCCGAGAAATCGGGAAAATATGGAAATTTAATGCGATTCAATACAAAACATCAGAATTTGTAGCAGAAAAATGAAAACCCTTAAAACTGCAAGCAATCCCTACATATTTGGTATCTCCGTGTAGGGAATTTAATATCTAGCGAATTTCCGAACACCTTTTCAAAAATATTCAAAATTGCCCGAGAAATCGGGAAAATATGGAAATTTAAAGAGGTTCAATACAAAACATAAGAATATGTAGCAAAAACATTAAAACCCTTAAAACTGAAAGCAATCCACACATATTTGGTATCTCCGTGTAGGGAATTTAATTTCTAGCGCATTTCCGAAGACTTTTTCGAAAAATATTCAAGATTGCCCGAGAAATCGGGAAAATATGGAAATTTAATGAGATTCAATACAAAACATCAGAATTTGTAGCAAAAAAATGAAAACCCTTAAAACTGAAAGTAATCCCCACATATTTGGTATATCAGTGTAGGGAATTTCATTTCTAGTGCATTTCCGAAGACCTTTTCGAAAAATATTCAAAATTGCCCGAGAAATCGGGAAAATATGGAAATTTAATGCGATTCAATACAACACATCAGAATTTGTAGCAAAAAAATTAAAACCCTTAAAACTGAAAGTAATCCCCACATATTTGGTATCGCCGTGTAGGGAATTTAATTTCTAGTGAATTTCCGAACACCTTTTCAAAAATATTCAAAATTGCCCGAGAAATCGGGAAAATATGGAAATTTAAAGAGGTTCAATACAAAACATAAGAATATGTAGCAAAAACATTAAAACCCTTAAAACTGAAAGCAATCCACACATATTTGGTATCTCCGTGTAGGGAATTTAATTTCTATCGAATTTCCGAAGACCTTTTCGAAAAATATTCAAAATTGCCCGAGAAATCGGGAAAGTATCTCTGTGTAGGGAATTTAATTTCTAGCGCATTTCCGAAGACCTTTTCGAAAAATATTCGAAATTGCCCGAGAAAACGGGAAAATATGGAAATTTAATGAGGTTCAATACAAAACATCAGAATTTATGGCAAAAAAATGAAAACCCTTAAAACTAAAAGCAATCCCCACATTTTTGGTATCTCGGTGTAGGGAATTTAATTTCTTGCGAATTTCCGAAGACCTTTTCTAAAAATATTCAAAATTGTCCGAGAAATCGGGAAAATATGGAAATTTAATGCAATTCAATACAAAACATCAGAGTTTGTAGCAAACAAATGAAAACCCATAAAACTAAAAGCAATCCCCACATATTTGGTATCTCCGTGTAGGGAATTTCATTTCTAGTGCATTTCCGAAGACCTTTTCGAAAAATATTCGAAATTGCCCGAGAAAACGGGAAAATATGGAAATTTAATGAGGTTCAATACAAAACATCAGAATTTATGGCAAAAAAATGAAAACCCTTAAAACTAAAAGCAATCCCCACATTTTTGGTATCTCGGTGTAGGGAATTTAATTTCTTGCGAATTTCCGAAGACCTTTTCTAAAAATATTCAAAATTGTCCGAGAAATCGGGAAAATATGGAAATTTAATGCAATTCAATACAAAACATCAGAGTTTGTAGCAAACAAATGAAAACCCATAAAACTAAAAGCAATCCCCACATATTTGGTATCGCCGTGTAGGGAATTTAATTTCTAGCGAATTTCCGAAGACCTTTTCTAAAAATATTCAAAATTGCCCGAGAAATCGGGAAAATATGGAAATTTAATGCGATTTAATCCAAAACATCAGAATTTGTAGCAAAAAAATGAAAACCCTTAAAACTGAAAGCAATCCCCACATATTTGGTATCGCCGTGTAGGGAATTTAATTTCTAGCGAATTTCCACCGACCTTTTCTAAAAATTTTCAAAATTGCCCGAAAAATCGAGCAAATATGGAAATTTAATTAGGTTCAAAACATCAGAATTTGTATCAAAAAAATAAAAACCTTTAAAACTAAAAGCAATCCCCACATATTTGGTATCGGCGTGTAGGGAATTTAATTTCTAGCGAATTTCCGAAGACCTTTTCTAAAAATATTCAAAATTGCCCGAGAAATCGGGAAAATATGGAAATTTAATGCGATTCAATCCAAAACATCAGAATTTGTAGCAAAAAAATGAAAACCCTTAACACTAAAAGCAATCCCCACATATTTGCTATCTCCGAGTAGGGAATTTAATTTCTAGCGCACTTCCGAAGACCTTTTCGAAAAATATTCAAAATTGCCCGAGAAATCGGGAAAATATGGAAATTTAATGAGATTCAATACAAAACATCAGAATTTGTAGCAAAAAAATGAAAACCCTTAAAACTGAAAGCAATCCCCACATATTTGGTATGGTCGTGTAGGGAATTTAATTTCTAGCGAATTTCCGAAGACCTTTTCTAAAAAATTTCAAAATTGCCCGAGAAATCGAGAAAATATGGAAATTTAATGCGATTCAATACAAAACATCAGAATTTGTAGCAAAAAAATGAAAACTCTTAAAACTGAAAGCAATTTACACATATTTGGTATCTCCGAGTAGTGAATTTATTTTCTAGCGCACTTCCGAAGACCTTTTCGAAAAATATTCAAAATTGCCCGAGAAATCGGGAAACTATGGAAATTTAATGCGATTCAATACAAAACATCAGAATTTGTAGCAAAAAAATGAAAACCCTTAAAACTGAAAGCAATCCCCACATATTTGGTATCTCCGTGTAGGGAATTTCATTTCTAGTGCATTTCCGAAGACCTTTTCGAAAAATATTCAAAATTGCCCGAGAAATCGGGAAAATATGGAAATTTAATGCGATTCAATACAACACATCAGAATTTGTAGCAAAAAAATGAAAACCCTTAAAACTGAAAGTAATCCCCACATATTTGGTATCGCCGTGTAGGGAATTTAATTTCTAGTGAATTTCCGAAGACCTTTTCTAAAAGGTCTTTCACACTCCCGAAGACCTTTTCCAAAAATATTCAAAATTGCCCGAGAAATGGGGAAAATATGGAAATTTAATTCGATTCAATACAAAACATCAGAGTTTGTAGCACAAAAATGAAAACCCGTAAAACTGAAAGCAATCCTAACATATTTGGTATCGCCGTGTAGGGAATTTAATTTCTATCGAATTTCGAATTTCCGAAGACCTTTTCGAAAAATATTCAAAATTGCCCGAGAAATCGGGAAAATATGGAAATTTAATGCGATTCAATACAAAACATCAGAATTTGTAGCAGAAAAATGAAAACCCTTAAAACTGCAAGCAATCCCTACATATTTGGTATCTCCGTGTAGGGAATTTAATATCTAGCGAATTTCCGAACACCTTTTCAAAAATATTCAAAATTGCCCGAAAAATCGGGAAAATATGGAAATTTAAAGAGGTTCAATACAAAACATAAGAATATGTAGCAAAAACATTAAAACCCTTAAAACTGAAAGCAATCCACACATATTTGGTATCTCCGTGTAGGGAATTTAATTTCTAGCGCATTTCCGAAGACTTTTTCGAAAAATATTCAAGATTGCCCGAGAAATCGGGAAAATATGGAAATTTAATGAGATTCAATACAAAACATCAGAATTTGTAGCAAAAAAATGAAAACCCTTAAAATTCAAAGCAATCCATATCTACTCAGCATTACCAACCACCATGAATATGGGATTTTTTGAAATGAAAATTAAAAATAATTTTTTACTATATTTTAGCAATTTTAAAACTTAAAAGTTGCTAATTGAAAGAGGTAATTAAAGTGATAAATAATAAGTAATTATAAATATAAATGAAAGAGGTAATCAAAGTTATAAATAATAAGTAATTCTAATTATTAATGAAAGAGGTAATAAAATGATAAGCGATATGAAGAAGAGGTAGTATTTGCAGTTAACAAGTATATCTTCATCTCGCCAAATTATAAATTAAATTAGGAAACAAATATAAATTAAAGTATTAAAACGTTAGAAGTATGGTCGTAAAGTTTGTCAGTGTGAGAAAGGAAAACATAAATTATTGCTTAATGGATGTTTATTTTACAGAGGCAAATTTATCGAGGCGAAAATGTACTGGAGATGTGCAAAGTTCGAAAGCTTTGGATGTAATGCTCTTGCAATAACCGAAGAGTGTAGTGTTAATTACTTTTAAAAACATCCATTAAAAGTAAGCACATTATTTTTTTTGTGAATACACCTTATTGTTCTTCTTTATTACTAGAGTAGTCACTCGTCATTTGGCAAAGCTAGGGCAAAGTACTTTCTTTCTTTAACGACTTTTTATTGACATTGTTATCGACTTTGTTACCGACTTTTTTATCGATTTTCTAATTGGCTTTCCGTTAGTGCCTTTTTTTTCTACTTAGTTATCGACTTTTCGTTAACGACTTTTTTTAACAACTTTGTTATGGACATTTTTTATCGAATTTCATATCGATTTTTTGTTAGAAAGGGGAAGGTAAGTAAAACCTTGGAACTCTTGTGCTGCTGTGCGAAAGAAAGAAATACCGATTTTTTGTAACAACTCACGCTGTCTGTAAGCAAAATAAAACACGGACAGTAAGTTCTAGGCTGTTATTAACGCCCATTTCTTCATCATGCGAAACTTATTTAAAAACTAAAAGTGAAAATATATCAAGCAGAAAAAATTCTTGTAGAGTTGAACTATTCGTAGTCGAAATTAAATTCGAAATTAAATGAGCTTATTAAATTTTTATTTTGAAATTTTTTTCTTAGACATTCTTCTATACACTTAATACAGGATTATATTTTGTAATTTTAGGTAGTTGAACTAAAATTACTTTATATGATACAGAAATATATAATAATTACTAAAATACATTTTTTCACAAGTATATTTGATTCTGCTGTGCGTGAAAAATATTCTTAATTCCTATGTTTTATGTATTTTATGTATTTGATTTGTCCGTAAGATTTGGCTATTTATCAAGCAACTCCATTTATAGAAGCGAATAGTATTTGGTTGATTATTTGGCATCACATAGGGCGTGTTAGAGACTCTTGATCATTTGTATTATATACTATGATACCGCGCACTAGGATTGAATTAAAATGTATTACGATGGAAGTAACAAAATGGTAACTCAGTTACCATCCATAGTAATTCAGAACACGAGATATGTGGAATTTCAGATTCCATGAATGTCATGTAGAAGTAGAATAATTTGAATATACAGTGTGACAACTAGATATGGTTACAAAAATAAACATATTTTTCAACGGAATTCATATATAATTCAAATGTTAATTTGAGATAACTAACATAATCTTAATACTACATAATATTAAAAAAAATACAAATTGTATCACCTATACTGTATAATAATTATTTTTTTAAAATCATTACAGAGCACCGCAGACTTAATGATATTTCATGGCAACTTTTTAATATAACCGTTTTAATTCATTAATATTTGAATATTTGTAATCTTTAAGCTTTTGTAAAAAACCCTTAAATACAAAAATCTTGCATATGTAGGTATGAAATTAGTCAAATTTGCTGCAAACCACTCCTAAACAACTTTTGCCGTATAAGCTGGAGCACCATCTTGCTAAATGTAATGTAATTTTTTCCGCAAAAGTGATTTTTCGCGTTTATTTTGACACCTCTGGGAAAATACTGTCAATGAAAACACACGGAAATTCTAATTTCTTGAATATGGCTCACCCAATCGAAGATGAATTTTCGGTTCGTACTTTTGCTATCTAAAATATTCCTTAATGACTGGTCAAACTAAATCGATTTGTCCATGGTGCAGGGCTTGTAATATAAAAAATTCTTCGGACAAGATAATATTTACATCTGCGTGCCTTGAAAGTAGAGTTGTGTTTTAACCCTTCGGTTTACGCTTGCAACATCCGTTCCAGGATTTTTTTTTTTAAAGCAGTCTTGAGTATCTTGCGAATTGCTTTACGTTTTGAAATTTTTTTGAATTTTTCTCGCCAAAAGGTCATAATTCAGACATGGACAATTTTAAACTTTCTAGTCTGAGGCTTCTTTTTCTCCCAATTTTTTTTTTGAGGTTTTCATTTGAGCACGTATCTCAAAAACGTTTTGCTACATCATTGTCTATTAATTCCCATTTTTTCCTGTTCGGGAATAATGTCTCCACATTTTAAACGAATTTAATTAGCAATTGTAATTCTGACATAATTAATTCACAGCTGTTACCAAATAAAACATTTTTTTTTTCTTGAACAATACGAATATAAAATTTCCCGAATTTATATTTTTTTTTTTTTTTGAGAGGCTTTCAAACAATTGAACCATAATCGTATAATAGCTGTCACACTGTACAAATATAAATTTTATTCAAATTCTTATCCGTAAACTTGTTTAGTAACCCGCGTATGTTACCACAGATGAACTTTTAGCTAAATCTTCTGTTGTTCCGAATTTTAAGCAAATTATATAAATTATAATTATAACATATGAAAAATAACCGCGAAATATACATTATATTTATGTACCGTCACAAACTTAAGTCTTGGTTTTGAGATGCCGATCGTAAATGATATATTTCAATATGACGGTTGTATTTTCAATCTCGTTGATTAACTTCAGCATTTACGTATTTAATAAATTTTTTGAAATATTTTATAAATAATATGTAGAGATGGAATCAAAATCTTCACGATGCAATAATGAATTTTTATTGCCTTGATGACCTTCAAAACCTTGAAACAAATAACAAAAATATTCGCTAAAGTTCAAAAAATACAATTAAAATTTTATATATCATATATATATATATGTAATGTGTATATATATATATGTATGTATTATTATCAAAACAGAGCTGCAGTCTTAAATTTATTTTATTGCTGTCTCTTTTTGGAAAAATATAAAAAACGAAAACGTTAAAAGAACGGGAGTAATATTATTTTGTTCTTTTTCAGTCAATCGTTAATTTTTTTTATAGTGAGCTCAGTCTTTTTTAATCTTTCCAACTATCTAGCAGTATCAAGTTATTACTATTAAGCATTATTTTTAACCAGGATTCAAAAAATCCAAAGTCATTTTTTAAATTCAAATTCGTCATACAAATTTTAATAAATTCTTGTTTTAAAACCAAAGGTACGAAATAATCGCTAATATATTCATAATATATTAATACTCCATTTATTTTACTTTATTTTAAAATATCAAAAATAGTTGGTAAGTTTTAATTTGAATAAGCTTAAAAATGGGGAATTAAAATTTTTAATTTGCATCAAATGGGAACGTAATTAAAAAACAATTATTTGCCGGTTATAATGAATTTATTTGCGTTTAAAAAATGCGAATTTAAATAATCTATCATTAATCATTGCAGTTATTTTGTTAATGAACTTTACAATAAATGTGAAATTAAAATGTATTTATAGATAAAGAGTTTGTTTGGAAAATAATTGTAATTTAATAATTCACATTACAAAATAAATAATAAAAATATTATTTGCTACAACTAAAACATAAGTTTAAAGGGAAATCTAATAATTATTTTCTACTATTCTTTAATATCTTTAACTAAACTTTTACTGGTTTCATTAATATGTAATTAATTTCTAATTCGGAATTAATACTTAAAGGCTAACTTAAAACTTAAATAATTTCACTAAAATTTTATTTTAAACAATATATATAATTTATCTAAAATATTTTTAAGTAAAATGTTGGGGAAACTGTGTCTTTTCTTGACACTGTTATTACGGATTTCACAATCTGTCCCTAATCCACAGACGAATTTAGACGAATTAATTGGAAATGTTTTCAATACGGATAAGACTAATCCTAATACGGATACTGATCGTAATTCAGGTGACGAGCTAACTGGTACTTGCGAATTAGGATACGACTGTGTACCATATTATCTTTGTAAGGATAATAAAATTGTTACGGATGGAACTGGAGTAATTGACATTAGAATAGATGATGATCAGGATACAGCTGTGCCAAAAAAATGCGCTTATTTGGATACTTGTTGTGCAGCAGAGAGCAAGGTCTAAATATTATTATTATAGTAATTTATTATATATTTAAATTATAATTTCTAATGTAATATTAGTCTACTGAACCTATATATAAAAATCCAATAACAGTCGAAGAAGGATGTGGTATGAGAAATGTTGATGGCATTGGTTTTAAAATTACTGGAGACAAAGATAACGAAACTGAATATGGAGAATTTCCGTGGATGGTAGCTATATTAAAAGAAGAACAAGGATTAAATGAAATATTAAATATTTATCAATGCGGGGGGTCATTAATTACTTCATCTGTTGTTTTAACAGCTGCACATTGTGTTGCTAATAAGCCTGTAAATAGTTTGAAAGTACGTGCTGGTGAATGGGATACACAAACTAAAAAAGAGTTGTTTATGGATCAGGATAGAGATTTGGTTGATATCGTAGTACATGAAAATTTTTATAAAGGAGGTTTATTTAATGATATAGCTTTGTTATTTGTATCTACCCCATTTGACTTGCAAGAAAATATTCAACCTGTTTGCCTGCCACCACATGGAATCAATTTTGATCATTTACGTTGTTTTGCAACAGGTTGGGGTAAAGATACATTTGGGCAAGCTGGACAGTACCAAGTAATTTTGAAGAAAATTGACCTCCCAATTATCCCAAATCCGCAATGTCAAACTTCCTTACGTACCACTCGTTTGGGAAAAAATTTTCAACTTCATGAATCATTTTTATGTGCTGGAGGTGAAATTGGAAAAGACACTTGCAAAGGAGATGGAGGATCCCCGTTAGTTTGTCCAATACCAAACACAATTAATAGATACTATCAAGCTGGTATTGTTGCTTGGGGAATTGGTTGTGGCGATGCGATTCCAGGAGTCTATGCAAGTATTTCTTATTTGCGACCATGGATTGATGAGGTTTTAGCAAAGAAAAATGTACCTCATACTCAGTTTACCTATAAAAATTGAAAAACAATTATAAATTAAAGAAAAGTTAATTTAAATATACCTTTATTAAGATAATATTTTATTTTCTTTAGGATATTTAAATAAAATTTCTGCCTAAATATTTTTTGTGTTTCATTTTCGATTATTTTTTAGTAAAACGACGGGAAGAATATAAGAAATATTGCCAAATAATTTAAATAAAAACCTAAGCAAATTTATTGGTCTGGTACAAAGGTAGTGTATTTATTAGTAATAATATAACTATTTATAGAACGTAAATATGTATAATAAGTACTTGTATAATTTTATAAATTTTGAGACTAAAATACTCAATTAAATAGGGAAATATATGGAATAATTAACAATTGTTGTTTGCTTAACATTTTATCATGAAAATTTTTTATATAAAATTACTTTGAAATTTGAAATTTAGTGGCGTAGAGAAATTGCAAAGATTAACTTGTGTTGGTGGTCATCAACAAATACATTGTAATTTCGAATATTATATACTAAATATAGTAAATGAACTTGCGAAATTTCCAACGAAATAAATGTTGGCCTCGAATTGTATATTTATTTTATTTATTAGGGTTGTATAGAAAATATACAAAAACCGGAATTATTGCGACCATTTGAGTGAAGATCCATAATATTATAAAAATATGCATAATACTTTTATGCTCAGTACTTTTAACAGAATCAAGAAATATATTTTTTAAAACAACATATGCACACTATAGTACGTCACCTTGCATAAAATAAAAATGCATCCTCTTCTTTCGTATCCATTATATTACAACTACATATTAAGGAATTTAATGAAATTTTTAATGAATTTCAAACCCTTCTTATATAATTACGTAATAGAATGTTTTGAAATTCATTTAAAATTGTCTAGCAAAATTTTGAAAATCTGTTATTAAAAATATGGAGTGGAGTGTTCTTTATTTGTTCCTTAAATAAAAAATTCCTTATATCGCAAGTACCTGATATCGAAAATTTACTGTATATATACATATATATACAGAAAATATATTTTATACTTCTGGCGCCTACTGATGTTCGTTAATATGACTTTAGTAAGTATTTAATTATTAAATATTTTATTGCCATATTGACAGGACGTATTTTAAATTATTTAATTTTTTGTGGAAAAAAGTGGTAAACCAGTATTTAACAACAGGTATTAATTAATACAAAACAAAAAAATGTCTCGTGTATATACAAAACAAGCTAATAAAATATGACTTAGGTCACTTTCTAATCACCGGTATATATATATATTTTTTTTGAATATTATTATATATATATATAGTGAAATATATATATATATATGTATAATTTTCGGAATTATAATAACTAAATAATAATATTCAAAAAAAATTTTGGCTTATCTATATAAAAAAAATAGTGTCATGAACATTAAACTGAAGATCACTTTTATTTTATAAAATCAAAAAAAAAATTTCCGAAAGTTTATTTTATTATAACTTTAATTTTTATTTTGTTTAGTGAGTATTGAGTAGTGATTAGTGTAGCACGTTCAAAAATTTGTTTTTGTGTTATTATTAATTTCTCATGTAAGTAATAAGTTTAGTTTGTTTTAAAAAGTAATATTTATTATGACGTATAGTTGAATCATTAATAAAAAGAACCAGCTTTTTTTTTACAAATTCTATTTCTTATAAATATTTGTTTATTAAATTAAAAATTATAATTATGACTACATAATTTTGAATATTTGTGAATAACAATGTATAGGGTTGTTAGTAATTTATTTATAGAAACACTCGATTTTTATTTTGTTTATTACTCGTCAAATAAATAATTATTGATCATTAAGTTAATATTAATTATATTTCTTATAAACAGAAAAAAAATATTGAATTTAATCAATAAAGTATGTTCAAAATAATTGGAATATGCTTTGTTTTATTACCTGGGTTTTTGGCTAGACCACAACAACAAAATATCGAAGATATAGTAGCTACAATTTTCACAAGTCCCAGACCGGATCAACAGAGTACACCACGGCGTGGTGGATTTGCTGAAGTTGTAACTGCAGAACCAATTTTAAACGTAAGTAAATCGTATATATTCACAAATCATTAAAATATTTATAAATCATCATAATATTTGCATTTTTTAATATCAGAAAACATTAAAGTATACAAAATTTTAGTGCCTAAGGATAAATTTCCGTGATGAAATTATATGAATTTTCTGTTTAATATTTAGAAATAATTCATTAATTAGATATAATAAGGTATTAATTGAAGAGTGTAAAGATTTTTTTATGATAAAAATTATCAAATTCTACAATAATTTCTACTAATAACAGTATCCATAATTTCATGTGAACGTTATACAATTTTCTTCATAATTTATTGAAGGTTATGTGGCAGACAAAATATAAAAGCAAGAGATATTTAACGTATAATTTGTGTATACATTTACATATGGATATTTCACAACAAATAACGTAAAATTATATGAGCCGTTTATTGTGAAAGTGTGAACCGTTTATTGTGAAAGTGAGCAAGCCAATTTTTTGCTATATTTAATGTGTTAAGTTTAAATTTCAATAGCAATTATAATGTTTGGTAACTATAAGCTTCTTAAGTCAGATTTCGATTTGAACTAGTGGCATTTGTCATTTCTAGCGCGGATTTTCTCCACTTGCAAAATAAAAATATTGCAATTTCAATCATTTGTTATGCATTTCCGCATGCCATTCATAAATACCGTTGACAAACGAAATTTAATTCTCGACAGAGTTAAATTATTTTTCTGTTAGACAGAGTAAGTTTAACTCGTTATGTTCGGTTTAAATTTAGTGTTAATTGAAGTGGCAGATGAATTGATTTTATATAAATAAACCCTTTATTTATACCTTCCTAAACCTTTGTAAATTTATGTTTTATTGGCCGCGTGATTGTTTTATGGATTACTATTGGCACTTAAAAATAAATTATGAAAAAAAATGAGTAGATCCACACGTCCTGTACCTTTTGCTGTCAATGCAGCACTAAAAAAATTTAAATTTAAATTTCGACTCCAAATTAAAAGCAAAAGACACAAATATTTTGTAAAAATTAGATCTGGCTTTCTTGAAAACCAAGGATAGAAACCATATAAATTTTTTGCATTTATGTAAAAACTTTTGAATTTGAAATAACTGCTAGAACAAATTCGAAGTTTTTATGCAAACAAATGGAATTGAATCACCTTTATTAATTAATGCAATATAACAGAAAAGTGCCAGAGCATGAAAATTTGTTAAATTTTATTATTTTCTCTTACCCAATCAAATAATAAATTGAAAAGCGCACCAAACAGTAATTGTCTGTGAATGTAAAATATAAGGCTTAGAATATATATTATCAGGAGATGATATAGTGATTAAACACAATTCTATGTTTACAGCGGTGGGGAAAGAGATATTTTTGAAAGTGACGGCTTAACCCTTTCAGACATATTGGGGCATATGTGTGCCACTGGTTTTCATATTTTTGACTTTTATTTCGTTTTTGTTTTTAAAATATGCACAATGAATTTTGAAAGAACTAAAAAAAAACCATAAAATTAAAAATAAAATAAATATTATTTATTTTTATACTCACATATGTTTAGGACTGATGGGACATATATGTCCCCCTCCCCCAATCTCTTCCCAGGATAGGACCACGAAAAAAAAGCTATATATTCGTTAAAATATGAATATCCCTGTTAGACTAGCCCATTATAATAGTTTGAAACCAATTAATCGTCTTCCGGCCGAAAGGGTTAAGAAAACAAGCCGATAAGCTTTTTTAATTAAAAAAACGTTCTTAAAGTAATTATAACTCTAAATAACTAAAATATGAAAGAGATATTCATTTTTTAATGATAATTAATTTATGTTTTCATAAATAATATAATTAAAATATTTGAATGTTATTTCCATTTAAAATAGAATTTGAATGGTATTTCTATTTAACTGATCTTTCGACGTTTATAGCATATTAAAATTAATTTCCTAAATATAGAAAAAAATGATATATGCTTATATATTAAAGTAATATATTATATTTTTATATTATATTTTTAATATAATATAATATATTTTACAACACAGAATAATTTTATTTTTATTCTCATGTCTTCAGAAAATCTACAATATATAATTAAAAATAATTCCATAATATATAATTACGAAGCCTAATTATAAAATATTCTGACTACAACACTATCTATTTTTAATTGTTTGATATCTCAAAAAAATCTTTGAAATCTCAAATGAATGCGTGACAGCTCAAAAAAAATGTTTGACGTTTGGATTAAGTTTTTAGGGCAAGATTATACTATAGCATCTCCTGGTATTATATACTCTAAAATTTAAGTCTTATAGAGTGTTTTTTTAGAGTTACACAACTTTAAATTAAAACAAAACAAAGAAAAATATTTTTAATCTCAATTAAACTGACTTTATTGGATAGATAATTTTATAATATTAATATTTAACCTTCATCCGTCCCTCGGGTCTATTTCGGCCCAAAGGAAAATGTACTCTCAAATATTTCGTTAAATATCACAGTTACAAATACATAACTCAAGGACTTTATCTAATATGTTGTAAACAAATATTACACAAAAATTGAATAAATTACGATTAACCGCTGTACCCTTTTTTTAATAACTAACACTAAAGCCCCTTGGGTCTTAAATGACCCCTAGTAATTCCTAGCACTAGAAATGAATTTATTATGGTTGTAAAATATTTGTATACAAACATGTAATTAGGGAAATCCCCGAATTGTAATTTTCCTTTTCAATTGTAATTTGAAAAGGAAATCCCCGAATTGTAATTTTCCTTTTCAGAGGAATACATATATTTTACTTCTGCCGAAAAACTGGTCAGTGTTTCTTGTGAAGGTTTTATTTGCAACGTTTAGAATTCAGTCAATTTAAGAGTATCGAGTAATATTTTTGAAAATTGTTTCCTAATTTACGTAAAAATATATTTAACGAAAGTCAAAGTGCTTTTTTTATAATTTTGGGGTTTGCTACAACAATTAAAAGATTTGGAAACCTTTACAAGATGTTTCGGAAGGAAGACGACATACGTTACGTGCTGCATTATTATCTGAAGACGATACCTGGTCAGACACTTTAGATCATGTGCAATTTGATGAAAGTTCGTATGCTACTGATGAGGATGTTTATTCAGAACTATCGTTGCCGCTACCAGTTGCATCATACTTTTCCAAGGGGAAAAATATTCAATGGTTTTCTGAGCCCTTTACTCAATGTGGTCGAGCTTCCTCTTCAAATATAATACATTCTACTCCAGGGATTGCAAGATACGCAGCTAGTCGTATATCTGATGAAATTTCAGCTTTTCAATTGCTTATTACAAAGAGTATTGAAAAAATTATAATTGACAATACAAATTTTCAAGGACAACGAGTATATCAAGAAAATTGGAAACCTTTAGAATTTAGATACCATAGAACTGAAGGCCTTCAATGGTCTTTTGATATTATCTGGGGTGTTCAAATCACACTTCAAAAGTTGTGCGACGAGAAAAAAGGCCGACATATTTTCCATGCCACTATGTCCCTCAAGAGATTCAAAGTTATTTCAAGAGTCATAAGATTTGATAATCGCAGCACACGAGCTGCTCGCAGAAATATGGATAAAATGGCTCCAATTCGGGATTTGTGGGATAAATGGGTAGAAATATTGCCGAAACTATTCAATCCAGGTGAAAATGTAACTATTGACGAGCAATTGGTTGGGTTTCGAGGTAGATGTCCGTTTGCCAATATATGCCGAATAAACCGGCATATATTGGCAAACGGACATATACGGAACTAAATTTTGGATACTTTGCGATAGTATAAATACATACTTATGAAATATTCAAGTGTATACAGGAAAGGCAGCTGGCGCAATAGCTAAGAAAAAGCAAGGTTTACGAGTAGTACTTGAGTTATGTCAAAGAGAGCTAAATGGCAGAAATGTTACATTTGATAATTTTTCACATGGTATGAACTTGGACAAATATTATTGAAACGAAAAATGACTATGATTGGAACCGTAAGGAAAAATAAAACATCAATTCCACCTGTGCTTTTAGACATGAATAGTAAGACTTTATTTTCGTCAACGTTTGCGTTTACCCGGGATACCACTATGGTGTGTTATATACCAAAAAGAAATCAAGTGTTTTATTCTTCAAAGCACTTTACACACAAGTATACAGGCTGCAAACGACACCGAAAAAAAACCACAGATAATTTTAGACTCTAAACGGACCGATGGCGGCGTAGACACAGTATATTAAAAACTAGCTAGTTATACTGTAAAAGGAAAACAAACAGGTGGCCAGTTGTTATTTTCACCACCATATGTGGCATGCGGCTCCGTCCTGTTGGAACTACATGACTCCGCCGGCCCATAAAGCGCACCAAACAGTAATTTTCTCTGGACGTAATGGTGTTTCAACCAAAGCTTGTGGAGTATCTTCACTCCAAATGACAATTTTGCTTATTTTCGTACCCATTCAACCAAAATTGAGCTTCATCGCTGAACAAAATTTTGTATGAAAAATCAAGATCAATATCAATTTGTGGTTCAGCCCATTCTCCGAATTGGCGGCGCATACGATGGTCGTGCACAAGTTGAATCTTAAAAGCCAAGATCCTTTCGTAAAATCTTCAATAAAGTGGATGGACACAACCCCATTTGCTGAGAACGGCGATGAATTGATTGATTTGGGTCTTCTTCAATGCTTTGCTGTACAGCAGCTACAGCTTGTTCGGTGCGCACTGTTCGGCGTCGTACGGAATGCACATTATCATTAAGAGTAAATATGGTGCGAAAACGATCCATACTTATTCGAATTAGCCGCTCTGTTTAGTATTACCATAAAATGGACGAAGTGTACCATAAGTTTCACGAACAGAACCATTATTATGATAAAAATTTTCAACAATTTGCAAGCGTTGCTCTGATGTAAGCCTATCCATAGTGAAATGCCAAACCAAACTAAACAAAAAACAACTATCAGCTGTTAAATAGGTTATCAAATAAAGCAGTGCTGCCAACTCAAAGTTGTGCACCTCTAAAAAGAACCATTTAGTATATAATATCAGGAGATACTATCAGGTAGTGATGCACTATCTGACAGCAATGCTATGTTTAGAGTGGTGTGGAAAGAGATCTTTTTAAAAGTGACGGCTTAAGACAACAAGCCCAAATAAAAAAAACATTCTTAAAGTAATTATAACTCATAATTAAAATATGAAACAGATATTTATTTTTTAATAATAATTAATTTATATTTTTATATTTTCATAAATAATATAAGTAAAATATTGTATGTGATAATTGGTAGGATGATCGTTCTGTAACTCCACTAGATCATTTTGGGATGTAGCCGCCATTTCCTGCCAAACATACACTTGAAAATAGAAATAAATAAAATAGAAAAAAAAAACTTTAAAAGTTAAAAAAACCGAATATTAATTATTTCAACATTAAAAAACATTGTCTCTGTTCTTTTTCACGAACTAGATTCAAAAACCAAATATTAATTATTTCAACATTAAAAAAATTGTCTCTGTTCTTTTTCACGAACTAGATTCATATATATATATAAGCATAAAAATGGCGATGTTCTTAGTTATTAAAGTATGATTTTCATTGTGATGAGGGTATTTCCATTAAGATGAAGTGGCATCTTTTTCAGAAAACTAACTTAATATAAAAAAAATTGATAGCAATAGAAAAAAAATTGTAAGGTGAAAAGAGACAGCTCGAAAAGTTTTCGCTGTTATCTTTTTTTTATTTAAAAATCATTGACTTTACTATACATTTTTATTCACAATATAACTATAAATGTGAGAATATTAATTTACTATTAATATAAAAAAATCAATAATATTTATAAAAACTATAAGAAACACTTACGAATATTACATAAAATTTATAAAAACCAAATGTTAATAATTTCAGTATTTAAAAAGAAATGTATGTGTTCTTATACACTAGCCTAGATATTTAAAAACATAGTAAACAAAAAATAATGGGTATAGTAAACAAAAAATATTTTTTGTGTTTGTGTTGGTTAAAAGGCTTTCAGAAAACGTTAAGTTTACTTTAGAAGATTTAGATTTATTATTTAAAGGGAAATTCATTAAATTTATAGTTTTCCGGACATAATTGTCTCCTTAGCAATACATTATAATTTTATTTTTTATTTGCTATTTGAGAAAATATTTTTATGAACTTATATTTATTTAGATACATTTTATTAATTGCCTTTTAAAATGTATATTTTTAAAAAAATAATTCGTAATGTTTGTTTGATTATTATGTGTTTTAATTTCATATTCAATTCTACTTTGAAAATATATTTCAAAAATCATTTAAAATTTAACAAATTCGTTTTATTTAACAAATTCGTTTTAATGATTTAAATTGCTAAAGAAGAAGTATACCTGGTACTCTTTTTCCACTTAGCCAAGCTTAGCCATATATGCAGGCTATACTTGGATGTAGTTATGGCCAATCTCATGTTTTTTTTTTTTCGCGAACTATTTGTTTAATACATTTTTGGTGCAGTCTTGTGTTTTATTTGTTCGTTTATAAAATTTTAAGATTCGTTCATGAGATTTAAATATTCGAAACAATAGAAATTAACTGAAGAAATGTAATGGACGATTATTTAACATTTTTAATATTTTATATAATAATTTTGAAAAATGATTTTCAAATTTTGAGTATAATTTCTCATTTTCCAATTTAAAATTTCAGTTATAAACTTAATAAAACAAAATTATTGAAATTTTGATATGCCAATTAAGTATTATATACTGTAATAAAATGTTGTTTTTTTAATTATTTTTTTTTTTGGCAAATTACGATTAGATAGTTTTAAAAAATAATTTTTCTAAGTCGGTTTTCCCTGTTTTTTCTAAGTAGGTTTTTCATAAAAAATATTTGTTTTGTTTAGTAACACACAGCGATCTAATTTAGACAGCTATATAGACTGAAGTTTTAATTTACATTTACTATATATGTAGTTCTATTTAATTACAAGGGGTCCTAATTAAATAGAAGTATAATATATGGGTCATTGTAAAAATTAAAATATTAAACCTTTACGTATAAAAACTATTGTCCTTAAACACTTAAAACTTAAAAAGGAAATAAATAAATACAAATACAGGTGTAAACTTTTTATATTGCACATTGGTATCACTTTTAATATTGCATATTGGTATCACTTACTTTTCTAATATTTATTTTGAAGATACGGAAAGTATGAAGCCATATTAAAAACCACATTGTTCATTTCCGCGGTGTCCTTATTTTCAGTAATTAATTGCGGTTTTTTATTAAAGTGCATATAAATAATTTTCATGTTTTGGGAATATAATTTTTTAATTGTATTTTTTTCAAATTATATTTAAATATTTCGTCAGTTTCTTTTCTGTTGCCTTTAAAAAACTTAATTAATTTTTTTCTTCTGGTCTCTAGTGTTGTATTTTATGGGATAATAATTCATAGGGTGATTTCCAATTTAGAATTTTCCGTGATAACTATCACTAATAGTTTGTAATTGAACTTTCCGAATACGAAAATATTCAGTGAACTGAACGATTTTGGTTTTGGAGTCTGTAAATAATTATTCAATTTTAATATTTTAAATTTTTTCCTACTTTTAGTTATTTAGTACGTTAAGTAAATTGTGTAACACACGATACATTTTAATCCCCTTGATTTGATCAATCATAAGTTGATATCTTATATTTATATTTTTAGTTGTATCGCTATCGCTTAATTTAATGTTTGATAGTCTATTTTTATTTGATTTTTTAAAATTATTTTCTCTTCAATAATAGAACCAACAAGTTCCTGTAACTTTCATTTTGAAGCCGATTAATTTTGATTTCTTTAGCTGATTGTTTAGATTAAATGTCATCAAGTTTAGCCCAGATAGAGATTCCCAAGTCCCTACTATGTAAGAACTATCCGGATTTTCTGAATTTGAAGCATTATACTATAAGTTGATTCTGTAAGACTTTGATTTTCTGGAATGTTGGTTGCAAATCTTCTTTTCTGACTTTTGCTTTTCCAAATATTGTTGTATAATTATATCGAATTATACAAATTGTTCATTTGGTGTATCTTGTATAATTATCTTATTAATTATACAAGATTTACCCTGAATAAAATAAACGCACTTTTTAAGAAAAAATTTTAAATATTTATTAAACTTAAAATCGTTATTTTAATTTACACTATTATTTAACTATTTAACTCTTAAAACTTAAAAATATTATATTTTGAACAAAAAAATTTAATTGTTTTCTACTTAAATTTACCGACTCTTATTATAATAACTATCAGAAGAACTTCCCGAACCCAGGTTCTTCCTCTTAGCTTTTTCTATCAACTTCACTTCTTTGAATCAATTAATTAATTATATGCCTATGGCTTTTTCCAAAATATCGCATGCGATATTTGGAAAAACCAATCAGTTATCAAAATTATTTTTATTTAACATATCAACATAAGTAATATTTAATTTTATTGAGTGTCTCTGCGTGTCATATTTTAATTTAATTTAAATAAAAAAATTAGAAATTGCATTTTGCAATTTCCGTTGTGAATAAACTAAACCTGTTTTATTCACAACACCTCCCCTTTTTGAAGAAAGAGTTACAAGACAAATAATTTTGGGTCTCGTAACTCTTTTCTACACAGGTTTGTATATTTACGTTAAAAAAATCTACTTTAAAAAAAATTAATTGGAATAATAAGTGCCGGTATTACAATTGTTATATATAAAAACTCTAAATTTATTAAGATATAAAACTTATGCTTTTATAAAAAAAATAAGTCTTTCTTTATTAAAAAAAATGAAATTATTGAAATAACGATTCCGAAAAAATGAAATAACGATTCCGAATACAAAAGCAAAAAACTATTTTTGTTGTTGATACCAATTATATATTTTTTTTGACAATTTTTTGTAAAATATTATATTAAAACAAATCATATTAAAACTAAACTATTTTTATAAAACTAAAAAAAATTAATTTGAAATAACAACCAAATATTTATCTCTTTTTCTTTAGAATTTTCATCTCTTTTTCTTTATTTAATGTTCCAGGCCGAACAAAAACAAAACAAAAAAAATATTTAATAAAAATCTTAGTATGGGAAATACAACTGAAAATTATTAAATATAGAATAAATATTATTAGTAGATTAGTATAAAATTAGTATTTAATATGGGGAATAAATCATTAGACCATTTTCGTTCCATTTTTTATATAAATGTTTTACTTTTGGTTTTCATTTACTGTCCAGTCCGTAACCGTCTTCTCCTTCGGGAGTAACCTATTAACAAGGTTTTAACTCCATCCATACCTAATCCATTTTTACCAATTCTATTCATTTTATTTATTTTTAATAAATTACTTTCCAATTTATCTCTATCCTTATTTATTACAGAAATATAATTAATATATTTTATTTTTCTCCTAAAATTATTTGTGTTTACTTAAATTTTTCTATAGATTTTATTTAAACCAACATTATCCTTCATAACAACTATCTCTTCACCATTAACTGCCTCTTCACTATCCATTTTCGGTTTCTTTATTATCATATACTTCCTTATCTTCTTCCAATTTTTCCTTATTTTCAACTCCCTCCTTAATTTTGTTATATTCTTCAATATGCTTTATAACTTTATCAATATCTTCCATTTCATCATAAACTTCTGCTTTAAGTATAATCAACTTCATAATATTATAATCAACTATATCTTCAATAATATTTGCTGTTACTGATATAGCATTATTAATTTCAAAACTACTCTTCACTAACTCTTCTAACTTCATCTCTTTATCCTCATTATAAAAAGCTCCTATAAAATTATCTGTTAATAATTCATTCTCAGCACTAAAATAATATACATTAAAATTTCTACTACCGTGATCAGCTGAACTATGTGCACAATTTACCAATTTAATATCTGGAATATTAACATCTTTTTGAATATTTTCTATTTCATTTTCACTATTTATAACCAATTCATCTAAATATTTTAAGTCTACTTCAGTATCTTCACAACTATTACTCGTTTCGTCATTTATTTTATTCTTTTCTTCTACAGTATTTCGATCTCTTATTATTTTCTTAATTGTTAAAGCTATCCTACTTTTGTCTGTCAGTTTTTTCAGTTTCTTTTTGATCTTTTTCTTACCCAACTGAAAATGTGTACATTTCTTAAATATATATTTGAATCTTTGTTTTTTTCTCCTTATTTTATTATTTATACTTTTATTTTCCGTATTATTATCTCTTCCCCTATCCATTCTAAATCCTTCTTCATTTTTTTTATATTCTAATACCGAATTTATTATGTTGCCTTGAGCTTTGTTAACCGACAATCTTACAAATTCTTTTCCCCCGTTATTCATTGGGCTGATTTAATTCATTCTGTCTCCATTTCCCGACTTTAAAAAACTTGTTGCCTCAAAGTTTTGATAAGGACATGTCCACAACCTATGCCCCTCTCGCCCACACCATACGCAATTTCTATTTGCATCCTCCTCAAGCGCGTGTATTGTTACTGCACTTTGCTCTTTTACTGGTGCATGCATCTGTTGGCATTTTGTTGAGTCATGCCCCCTCACTTGATTCCCTACTTATAAGGCCCAACCTTCCATATTTGTAACATTTAATGTTACCATTGCGATTTGGCGCATTCTCCCTAAATCCATAATTTGTTTTGTTGTTATTATAGGTATTATTATTATTATTATTACGATTATTATTGTTAATTTTGTTATGGCTGTTATTATTATTTCCGAAATTATTAGATCTCCTAAAATTGTTATTATGATTATTATTACTATTATAATTATTATTATTGCTAGTATTATTATTTACATTTTCGTTATTGTTAATTCTGTTATTATCATTTATATTATTTGGTTGCGGATTAGAGGTATTTTGCATTCCTAGTTTTTTCATCAGGTCTATCAGGAGATTTAAAACCTGATCTCCTGGAACTATCTGACTATTTACCGCCGGACTAGTAATCGCCAAACCCCCAAACTTAGGGTTCTTAAACCCCCTAAAAATACTCTCTTGGCCGTTAACTCCATCTTGTTAACTAAAGCCCTACTTTCATTTGGGTACCTCTCATTAACCCTTGTTTTGTATGCAGCCAACTTTTTTGCAATTCTGTCACCAAACAATTCCACGGATTGATCTTCAAACTGGTAAATCCCCAACATCTCCGAAGCTAAAGTAGCCATATCTTTGTACCTGAACAACGCATTCGCTCTTTCTGTCAATTTACTCGTGATCAAAATTCCAGGCACCATACTCCATTGTTCTTCCCTAGTTATGTCATACGCCTGTTGCGCAAGTTCCAAAAAGTTACTTAACTCAAACCTGTACCTATAAATGTAGGAACTTGGAAAAGGAATGTTTGAGGACCTTTTCTATCGGTAGGAAAATTTTGAAGAATATCCCAGAAATCGCAGGGTGTTAAATCGGAAGACTGGTTATTTACGTTGGAAATGGAGCCCGCCCGTCACTAAAAATGAGCGTGAAGAATGGAGCAAAATAATAATAAATTATGGTCCACTTCATAGTACTCTAATAACTAACAGAAGAACTTTCCACGTTGCGATTGATCAGTTCAGTAGGCTTTAACTCTTGGGTTAGTTGAAACGTATATGGGTAAAGGTGCAAATTCTGTACCATTATTCATAGCAGAGTGTTCCTTGAAATGTCTAAATGTTCGCTTTGCAGGGACGCTTCTTTTCAACTTACCCTAAGTTGATACACATGAAAAATTGCATCAACTAACGTACCGGTTTCCTCAAATCTCTTGATTAAACGTCGAGTACAGGACACATTATACGTTGATCTTTCTTGTAACGTTCTATATAAACTAATTGCATCTGTCAAAAAACTAGAGGTGCCAACCGTAAAGCATTATTTTTTGCTGTCCAAGTGGGGATACAGATATGACCATTCTTATTACTTCAATTCTTAGCCTACAAAACAAATTAGCTGCAAAATTTGTTGAGGCACAATGCACAATGCTCTTTCTATAATTTTCTCTTGACACATCATAAACAATTGGTGCTAAGTGCACCATCCACCATATTTATTAGTTTTTCTTCTAAAATAAATTATTGATTGAAATATTTAATTTTAGAATTATTTTACAAAAAAAATATAAATATATATACATATATAAAACAATGTTTAGCGACATCACCATTATTTTGCTCCATTCTTCCGCAATAAAATTTGTATTAAACTCAAAAATGCTATTTTGTACTATTATTTCCTAGCCACTGAAATTTTCGCCGAGCTGTAGAATTCTGATGAGTTAAATGTGTAAATTTATTATGTATATAATATAAAATATTTCCGTGAATTGTCAAGTAAATTTTTATTAGCAAAATGTAATTTTACAATAGAAAATATTTTGTATTACAAAAAACAATATAATTAAAGATATACCCAATTATAGATAATAAAATATTTCTCAACTTACTAAAAAGAATTTAATTTACTAAGAAAATTTAATAAATAAATATATAAATATAAGATGTGTTGAATGATTTAAATTATTTTTCCACTATCTTCTTTGCGTAATCTTGGCAATTACGGTTAACTAAATTTCACTAATTTAATTATTATAAATTTCACTAATTTAATTTCTTATAAATTTCACTAATTTAATTATTGTATGTAGGTAAGTAAGCAAATAAGTAATTATAGTGTATCGTTTATATTTTAACCTTGACATTACAAATACTCTCTAAAAAAAATAATGCAGTAAAAATATTAATTATTTTCATACGTTTAACGTAAACTTTTAACAACACGTTTAACGTAAACGTTTAACTTTTCATACGTTTAACTGTATTATTTCCAGCCTTCATCCCAAACACAAACTTCCGATAGTGGTGGAACCAATTGTAAATGTGTGCAATATTTCTTATGTAATCCTAGCAATAATTCTGTGATAGGGGAAGTTGACGGATTTGGGCGGATTGATATTCGTACCCAATCAAATTACTGTGACGACATTCTCGATGTATGTTGTGGCGGTACAAAAATTCAAGAAAAACCAATTCCAGTTCGTGAATTGAAAGAAAAACCAAATCGTGCTCAAGGTTGTGGAATAAGAAATCCAGGTGGAATAGATTTTGAATTAATAGGGAATTTGGTATGTATATATTTTTACCAGAACTATCTGGCTAGAGAAGGTTTTGTTAATACCACGTAATTATGTTGGTTTCATATTTAAAGAACAATGAAGCTGGATTTGGTGAATTTCCTTGGACAGTTGCTTTGATTAGTACTATAGATGAAAAGTATATATGTGGAGGTTCATTAATTCATCCACAAGTTGTTCTCAGTGCAAATCATTGTGTACGAAGGTATAGGTTGTTAAATTTATATAATAATTTATCATCATCACCCTTTTTTTAGACTAAGTCCTACAAACTTAAAAATTAGAGCTGGAGAATGGGATACTCAAACAGTGAAAGAAAGACTTCCATTTCAAGAGCGTCGTGCTACTCAAATTGTATCTCATCCAGAATATGACATTGGCACTGTTTCCAATGATTATGTAGGTGTCACAAAACATTAGCACATGAAAATTAAATATAATTTCCTAATTTTACAAACAGGCACTGATAATATTAAAAGAAGCTGTTAATTTAAATGATCATATCAATGTTGTTTGCTTACCTACAGACAATAATTTACAAAATAATCAAAACTGTTATGTCAGTGGATGGGGTAAAGATATATTCGGAAAAGATGGCAAACACAGTGTAATTTTAAAAAGAGTATTGTTACCGTTAATACCATCTGACCAATGTGAATCAGCTCTTCGTGCTACTAAACTCGGGCCATCTTTTAACCTAAGCCCTACGTTTATATGTGCTGGAGGACAAAAAGGCGTAGATACATGCGAAGGGGATGGAGGAAGTCCCCTTGTATGCCCAGTTGGTCCAGAAAATGAAAATCGATACATACAAGCTGGTATTGTTGCTTGGGGAATCGGTTGCAATGAAGCTCGTCCGGCAGTGTATGCAAATGTTGGACTGGCACGGAAATGGATAGATTCTGAAATGAATAAACTTGGATTTGACACTAGTTCATACACTTATTAAAAAAATTTGTCTCATGCAAATAAACGATACACTATAATTATAATAATAATGTTTTATCTTTGTTTTGATTATTATTTTCTTGTCAAAAAAATATATTCCGTAAATGAAATTTCATACTGACTTTTTAGAGTACCAACATTTTTTATTTAATATTAATCACTTTGATATATTGGCTACTATTTATTTTATTTATCTTTCGTGTCTTACCAAAAATCATGTCTTTTATTAAAAATCATGCTTTCCAGCTTGAGATGGTAAAAGCTACAATACAATAATTATTTAGACTTTTGACTTCAGGCTCGTAAATATAACAAATGTTCGCAATGCTTACTATATTATTTTTGCTCGACATTTATGAATTATTATTAACTCAATTTTTAAATTGTCAATATAGAAATCAGAAAACAGTTTGTAATTAAAACTTATTCTCAATAAAAATGTATATGCAATTAAATTTTATTGGGGATATATATTATTATAATATATTTTCTATTGATATTGTTCTTGAGATGAACTAAGCTATGATACCTTATATATAAATACCTTATATATAATAGAACATAACAATCTAAATCTATGGTATCATAGCAAATTATATTAATTCTATATATTTTAAATGGCTACTATAACCTTATTAGCAAATCTTTTAATCTTTTGTTTTCAATATTAAGTACCTAAAACTTTTCTGATATTGATAAAAGGATCTATTGAAATGTTTCTCTGAACATACGTAAATCTCTATTAAACAGTGAAGTAATGTTTTTTATTTAAATCACTATGTACTTGTACGGCCTAGCCTTGAATATGGCTGTCAATAAATATAAAAACTATGTTGCCCAATTTTTTAACAAAGATCAAATTAAAAGTTTTTATTAATGCACTTGACATAATATTGATTAAACTGGTTCCACCATTTTTATTAAAATTAAAATAATAGTAAAGATGTGTATTGTTTGCTTTAGAAATAAAAGAAATTTCAAATCTGATAATGTCAACTTTCTTATAAATTGAAAATTATGTTATTGGTATTCTAAATAAATTTCTTTTTGTTTAAGGAAGAACAGTAAAAAAAAGTTCAATTTAACGGTTTTTTATGTTTTCAAAGCTATAGTTTAGGTGGGAGCACCACATAAAATTTCAAATATTCAAAGATTAACATTTAGAATTGTTGTTTTTTTTCATAGTATTTGAAATGTTGTTGTTTTAATTATTTGAATTTTTTTTTAATACTTCAATATTTTATATTTTTATAAAAAAAAAATTGGCCATGTTAGTATATAATAATATGCCCAAGAAAGATATATACAGCAAAAACAAAGACTGGACTACTTTCTTATTATAGTTAATATTTTTAGTTAATATTTTTTATATTATAGTTAAACTTTTTTTGTTATAGTTAATATTTATATTCAAAATAAGTGGTATTATAATATTTTCCTTGTAAACGTGTGGTATTATAATATTTACTTATTCTTATCAGGGGCTGGATATACTTAGCGTATATCCAGCCGCCTCTGGCAAGAATAAGTTTTCTATATCTTTTTGTTATTTCCTTACATTTATTACTCACAATTACAAACATCCTTGCAATATTGCAAGGTTAAGTTATATTAAAGATAATAATTTCTAGATGAAGAACGCTAAATCAAAACAGGGTAGTATAAAACCAATTCTTCGAAAAAAATATTAATTTTAAAAAATTTATAAGAAAATTTATACCCGGAAATTTTTTTTTTTACGTATCAAAAATTTTACATTATTAAGCAATTCATTATTTTTATTAGTAAAGAAAAAAACATACAACAATAAAAATAAAAACAAAATAAAATTCAATTCTTTTAAAAAGATACTAAAAATAAGATTAAAAACCAATATTAAGTTTTTAAAATGTGTTTTTAAAATACATAATATATACTAGTTGAATAGTAATAGCTCGCCCGTTTTTTTGTCGTGATTATTCCGGAAATTAAGGTATTATAATTTTTGTTAAGAGTATGTGTAATTGTTCTTATTATCTAATATAATTTCACCTCCTTTTGTATAAGTATTATTTTGTCAAGTTTTACTGCCTCCATAAAAACATACTAGACCAACGGTGGCTTAATTGGTAGTTTGTTAAGCTGTGGTGCGTTAGGTACTGGTACTGGGTTCAACTCCCATGCAAGAAATCGATGTTGGTCTAAGTTTACTCAGCTTTAAATGAGTACCAGTAATTAAATTATAATAAAATGTAATTTAAGATTGGGGAAAATGCTAACGGTCGGGGTCATTTGCTAACAACAAATGTCTCACTAATAAAGCCATTAGCTTAATGCAATGAAAAGTTTCTTCTCTATAAAGAAATTTATGGTTTGTCATCCATATAAAATTAGTAGGTACATATTGCAAAATAATGATAAAATGGTGGGAGGCTCTTTAAGGGACGCTCAGGTTTTTTACGAGCTGTTGCTCCAAAGAGAAAAAGAAGAACATATACTTCCGATATCTATAAAAACATCTGGTATATTACCATAAATTACAAACTTGAGCAAGTCTGTGGTACTTATTGAACTTTTTATCCACTTTTGTTTAATCATTCGGAAATATTAAATAAAATAAAATCATTAAAATGGTGGTGCAATAAATAAATTAATAATATTTTCAATTTAATGGTAATTTTACTTTCATTCAATAATAATTACTTTTAATCGTTTTAAAAACACCTTCTAACTAAACATAACCTTATATTTCAATTATTTGACATCAAATGCAATATGATTTTGACAACTTGCTTTTCTTAGACAGAGACCTACCTCAAAACGTGCCTTCATAAACACTTTTTGGTTAAATTAAATTTTTAATGAGTTAGAAAAAGATATAAATGCCCACTCTATCTATTACATACTCCTTGGAATTTTTCTGTTATTTTTAAGTTTTTTAATAAAATATTTTTTTTATTTAAAAAACCCAGTGTTAAGTATAAAAAAAACATAAAAAAGGATTTTTAATTTGACGACTTTATAGTTCAACATATGCAACCTTTAGATATTACCACACGCCCTAGTTATAAAACTTCAAATTAGAAGAAAACGATGAAATTATAACAAACGAAAATATTACTAAAACTAAATTTAACTATAAAATGACTAAATGGGAGATATTCAGAGAAATTACAAACAATAAAAAAATGAAAAAACAATAAATGACAATGAATCCCTAATAACAAAAACTGAGATAACAAAGAAATACATAATTATTTAAACAAGATTGATAACATAATAAAATTCGCAATAAATAAATGTCTTCCAAAAATGAAAAAGGAATATACAATACATAAATATATAAATTTTGAAAATAAAAAAATTACAAAAACATAAAAGTGTAATATTGACAGCTATAAAAAATACATGCAGAACAAATCAAAACCAAAATATTAATTACAGAAACAAAATGTTTCCTATTAATTACAGGTAAATTACAGAAAAATGTTTCCTATTATAAACAAACTTAAAAATTATGAAAATATAAATTAATTAAGAGTAAAAATACGGACATTGAAATTAGGTACTTACAAAAGGACGAAATACTTAGATACATTATTGGAAAATATAAAGGTATACCAAAATTTACATATGTCTCTCCAATACGGTACAATATCCTCCTTCTTGTATGGAACTGTTACAGAAAATCGAAAGGAAACGTATTGCACAAGTAAATTTATCAAACCGGAAACAGATTATGTTCACTATATATCAAATAAAACGATTTATGAAACTAGTCAAATAAGCAAAATTTTAAAATTAACAAGAAACTATTTTGATACAATTAGTACTATAACAGAATATAGTATAATTAGCCATTTTCTTTTATTTTAATAATAATTATATAAGATTTACAATGAACACCAGATATAGGCCACCAGAATGGTTTATTTACCATTATAAAAACAAATATATACAAAACGATGAAAAAATATGAATATTATGGAATATATTTAGACGAGCAGCAAGTAAAAGACTAGAATATGAATCAAATTTAAAATTTGAAAATAATGAATTGTTTAAATATGACAAATCTTCCAAGAAGAGATTCAAAAGAATTAAATAAATATTGGTGGTTAGTATAAATTTTATAAAACATTACAATCATAGCGTGTAAGATAGAATAAGTTTTATAAATTTAATATTATAAGAAGAAAAAAAGAGTATAATATTAAATGAATATTAATTATAAAATTGAATCATAAAATTATAAGTAAATAAATACAGAGAAAATGTAAAAAGTCTAGACCTTAGAGTAGTCTAGAGTCTAGACCTTAGAGTCCTCTCTAAATGATAGTCAATACGTGTACAAATATTTGAAATAATATTGGTTAAATATTTTGTTCAAGTTAGTACACAATGTTAACAATAAAAACACATTTAAAAAAAACAAACCAAAACAAGATACTAGCTGCAATAACTGGGTGTACGTGCACGATACTTGGTGCAATAAAAAACTAAAAAATCCAGGTGAAAGAGCAACCTTAAGCAAATTAAGTAAAGGAGGATTAGTGCTAAAAAAAAAGAGACAAGAAAATTCTGTATACGTATTTTGGCTATAATCAGTTAAGTAATTTCTGATAATTATATTTGGATTTTTTTACATAAATTTATAGACAAAAATGTGTAGAATAGTAATGAACAAAGGTTAATACATATTTTGTATAGATAAAACTAGCCATATTTTCAATACCGTTGACTAGGCAGATTTCTAGTTCATGTCTGTGCGTCCACGAATAGAAAAGCTAGGCACAATCTTTGACTAGTAAAGATTTAAGAATGAAATATTACAGACCTTTAATTGATTGGCTTTCTGTGTAAATCGCGATTCTCTCATTATGCGGTTGTAATTGTAAAAGTAACCCGGCCGCCTTGGAAACGGTTAATATCTCTGTTTGAAAGATACTCGAATTATCTGGTTATTGGTATATTTCTCCGAGAGTTATGTCCTTAGAATACATACCCACCCCTATCATTGCCGCCGTTTTTGATTCATCTGTATATTGGTTGAAGTAACCTTACTGGTTGAAGTGACACTGTTGTAGACGCACTTCCCCGGCCTTAGCATAACCACATTGCACAAAACAACCACCTGAGTGCAGAGAGAAGATAGTTAGTATTTCCAAGGAATTTAAATGCCATGACATCCAATAGTATATTCCTTTTTTGTTGTTTGCCCTATTCCCATTGTTAGTACAATTTGGGACGAAGCAGCAATCCTAAAATAATACAGCTGAGCGATAAAGAAACAGAGATTCAATTCAGACATGGGTGTAATTAATGGTTTTTACGATCTCATAGTGAAGAGTACAATTTCTAATTTGTGCAGGTTAACATTCAATCTGCACTTTCGCACCCACTTGTTCAAATTACTCAGTTCAAAAATAATGTATTTTGCTTAAGATTTTTAAAAAAATTCGCGTGACGCCAAAATTAAGTAGCTCTTGTAGAATTTTGTTCACAAGTAAGTAGCCAAAGGAGTGGCAATAAGACCCATTCTTGCGGTGTGCCTCTGGTGATCTTCTTATTTTCTATCATATTCCTAAGATAGAGTTAATTGTACTTCACCGCATCAATTGTACTTCGAGTATTACTTGACTTACCTACCTTCTGAAAATAGCAAACCCTAACTTCTTGCTCTGGGATATATCCCGCGATTAAGTTACTTTTAAAGATCCTCACTAGGGAACGACCAATTAGTCACGAGGACTTCTGCAGCATATGTGGCACGACACCATCAGCCTCCGAGAGTTTGAAACGCTATTACACGTTTCATCTTTTCTATCTGTTTTGCAAACGAGGCATTCGCCGTGTTGGGATTAAGCACTTGTCAATCAATATTTCCTAGCAGCATAATACTACCCTGAAAATAAGTATTATTTTGCAGATAGAGAGTTTTTTGTTTTGATTCGAACCAGATTTCTTCCGAATGTTCGTATTAAAACCGTGATTGTTGCAAGAAAAAAATCTGCAACACGGATTTAAGTTATTTCTGGCTGTCACCATAGTCGTCCGAGTTTGTTTCCACGACACAATAGACAATAGAAGACAACACAAACAACACAACACAACACAACACAACACAACACAACACAACACAACACAACACAACACAACACAACACAACACAACACAACACAACACAACACAACACAACACAACACAACACAACACAACACAACACAACACAACACAACACAACACAACACAACACAACACAACACAACACAACACAACACAACACAACACAACACAACACAACAAAACAAAACAAAACACAACACAACACAACACAACACAACACAACACAACACAACACAACACAACACAACACAACACAACACAACACAACACAACACAACACAACACAACACAACACAACACAACACAACACAACACAACACAACACAACACAACACAACACAACACAACACAACACAACACAACACAACACAACACAACACAACACAACACAACACAACACAACACAACACAACACAACACAACACAACACAACACAACACAACACAACACAACACAACACAACACAACACAACACAACACAACACAACACAACACAACACAACACAACACAACACAACACAACACAACACAACACAACACAACACAACACAACACAACACAACACAACACAACACAACACAACACAACACAACACAACACAACACAACACAACACAACACAACACAACACAACAAAACAAAACAAAACAAAACAAAACAAAACAAAACAAAACAAAACAAAACAAAACAAAACAAAACAAAACAAAACAAAACAAAACAAAACAAAACAAAACAAAACAAAACAAAACAAAACAAAACAAAACACAACACAACACAACACAACACAACACAACACAACACAACACAACACAACACAACACAACACAACACAACACAACACAACACAACACAACACAACACAACACAACACAACACAACACAACACAACACAACACAACACAACACAACACAACACAACACAACACAACACAACACAACACAACACAACACAACACAACACAACACAACACAACACAACACAACACAACACAACACAACACAACACAACACAACACAACACAACACAACACAACACAACACAACACAACACAACACAATACAATACAATACAATACAATACAATACAATACAATACAATACAATACAATACAACACAACACAACACAACACAACACAACACAACACAACACAACACAACAACACAATACAATACAATACAACACAATACAACACAATACAATACAATACAACACAACACAACACAACACAACACAACACAACACAACACAACACAACACAACACAACACAACACAACACAACACAACACAACACAACACAACACAACACAACACAACACAACACAATACAATACAATACAATACAATACAATACAATACAACACAACACAATACAATACAATACAATACAATACAATACAATACAATACAATACAACACAATACAATACAATACAATACAATACAATACAATACAACACAACACAACACAACACAACACAACACAACACAACACAACATAACACATTCCATATTTGCGGAAATATTTCTTAAAGCAAAGAAAAATATAATCATAATCACCCTAAAATTTTATAAATTTTAACAATGTAGAATTTATTTAAAATTTACAGCCCACATCAGAGCCGCAATTTTTCCAGGATAGCGATGGTACAAATTGTAAATGTGTGCCATACGATTTATGTAATCCTACGAATAATTCCGACGTTAATGAAGTCGATGGATTTGGCGTGTTGGATATTCGTTTTGATGCAGAATCATGTCAGGATGTACTTGACGTATGTTGTAAGGAACAAAAAATTCAAGATAAACCTATATCAGTTCGTCCAATAAATCAAAACCCAAATCGTGCCCAAGGTTGTGGAATCCGAAATATAGGCGGCCTAGATTTTCAAATTATTGGAGACTTAGTAAATAAAATAATTATGTTAAGCAAACTATGTTACCTATATTTTACAAAAATATTTTAAAGAACAATGAAGCTGGATTTGGCGAATTTCCGTGGACAGTTGCTTTGATAACGACAGTAGACGAAAAATGTATTTGTGGCGGATCTCTAATACATCCTCAAGTTGTACTAACTGGAAATCATTGTGTTCGAAAGTAGATTTTATATAAAATTTGTTAAGCAATATTTTTCCGAATAATAACTAATATATGTTTTCAGATTACGTGCGGAAAATTTGAAGGTTAGAGCTGGTGAATGGGATACCCAAACTGTGAAAGAAAGATTACCGTATCAGGAAAGATATGCATCTCGAATTATTAGTCATCCAGATTATGATACTAAAACTCTAGCAAACAATTACGTAAGCCAAATATATACCGGATTAAATAATTGTCCAGAAACCCATTACAAAATCACTCTTTTCTTCGAGTTTTTAACAATTCATTGTTTTCTTCGAGTTTTTTTAATTTATATTTGTTTAATATTTCGTATATATTTTTTAATATTCGTCCCATTTTATTACTCATACATTAATTAATATTTTTTTTATATAGGCTCTGGTTGATTTGCAACAACCCTTTCAGTTAGCTGATCATATAAATGTCATATGTTTACCTCCGCAAAATTTCTTATCCAGTAGTCAAAATTGTTTAGCAAGTGGTTGGGGAAAAGATGTATTTGGAAAACGAGGAAAATACAGTGTTATAATGAAGAAAGTAAAACTGCCAATTGTTCCTACTGACCAGTGTGAAAATGAATTACGTAAAACTAGATTAGGGCCAGCTTTTGTGCTGAATCCGACATTCATTTGTGCGGGAGGTGAACAAGGGGTAGATACATGTGAAGGTGATGGTGGATCTCCACTTGCTTGTCCAGTAGGCCCTGCATCAGACAATAGATACTCTCAAAGTGGAATTGTATCTTGGGGGATAGGATGCAACGAAGCGCGCCCGGCCGTCTATTCAAATGTTGCTTTGGCACGAAACTGGATAGATATACAAATTAGAAGTCTAGGATATGATCCAAAGATTTACACTTATTAAATAATTTAATAAAATCACAGAAATAATATACGAATAATTTGAATCAGTTTCTGAATAATTCTAGAAGCAATTTAATTATTATTATTGGTATTGTAGTATTTATATATTCCTCTAAAGAGATTTGGATTACTTGACTAGAACATTAGTAAAAAAAAAAAAAATGTTGGCCATAATATGAATTAATATTTTAAATTTTAGAATTTTCTCTAATATTTAAATAATTATAAATGCAAATATTAGGACTAAAATTTTTTTGCCGGGTTTTTTCGAAAAATATTAATTGAATAAATTGTTATAAGGTCGGATATTCAGGAAAGGAGTGAACACGTAATTTTTATCCTTCGATTTCATTCATTATTAAAAATTTTCCAGTTTAATATAATTTTTATGAATAAAAGTAGTTGTCAAAATTCACATTTAACATTTTAAATATTATGAGGGGTGGGCATTAATTTATGTTAATGTAATAAAAGATCTACTATATAAAATAATCCATTGATAGTTATGTTATACCTAGAAGTATAAAATAAGAAAATGATTATGTTTTATTGTTTACTTATTTTATAATTCCATTTTTAGAATTAGCTTAAAGACGCTTCTTAAGATAAATAAAAATGCAAGTGCAATAGAAGAAAAATAAAATTATAAATAAAATAAATTGAAAAAATTCAACAATTTAAGACAGTGAAAAACTTACAAATTCAAAATAAAAACTCTGTGAAACACAAAAACAAATTTGAAGTTTTTTATAATGTATATAACTATATATATATAGTATTATTAAATCAAAAAACTTATTGTCAATGGCTATAGTTATTATATTGATAGAAAATGGCTAACTTTTCAATGGGGTTTTGCTGATCTAACATCGCTTTGCTGTAAACGAAGCATAGTTCCTATTCATAGTGGATGGAGTCATCTCCATGAGGGAATATCAGCATTTTCCCACAACCCCTTAGTGTAAGAAAAAACCTATTCAAATGTAATAGTAATGGTAGTAAAGAATTCGCGTATAAACTGGAATAATTTGAAAGAGAAATTTGCGAATAAATATTCCAGAATACTTAAAAAACTTAGATGGTAAGTAATTCCTTCGTGCTGAAAAAGTTTAAATAATAAAAACTGGAATCTGTATCGCACACTTTTTAAAAATGCCGCCCTAAGAAAAAGTTATATTTGCTTTAATCCGTTTCCACATCACTCATGAGGTAAGATATTTAATTCGTTTTTTTTTAACACTGTGTCTCTCGTTGGTAGACTCCTTAAAAATATATATTTAAAAAATAAATAAACAGATTAAATATTGTTATAGTACTAATTCAGCATAAGAATTTCTGATCTATTCAGCATAAGAATTTCTGTAACAAAAAACATTAGTCAAAATCTATTCAACAAAATTAGTTGTATAAAAAGAACTAAAATTCACGGGGGCATTTAAACACATAAATAAAATAAATCTTTTGCATAATACTAGTATATTAATTAATTGAAATTTACTTTCCGTGTTTAAGTTTTGCAATTTTGTTTATCAAGTCAGTATAATCCAAGTTGCTCAGAAAATCACTTTCTATAGATATTCTAGCCAAATATAGCAGTCTTTCATGTCCCGTAGTACTACGTAAGTAAGTTTTAGTCAATTTTAATTTGGAAAAGCTACGTTCCCGGAAGCTAATGTCACTGGGATTGTCAATAAAATTGTAAGTGCTATTACTAGATTTGGTAATATCGAGTCTAATTCCTTCTTAAATATATAATCTAAGTATTCTAACGGGATTACAAGAGTTCCTAAAACTGTACTTTGAAATATTTGAATTTCATTTAATAGTTCTAATCTCATTATATCGGAATGTGAATTGAAAGTTAAATGATTTTCTAGGGAAAGACAATTATCTAAAACATCAGAAGCATGTAATGAAACTACAGAAATATTATGTAAAAATTTTAAAATATTATTGTTTTCCGAAATTTAGTCAAATCGTTAGCTCACATATTGAACAGCCCTATCAAGACTTTGGAAATAAAATGCAACTTTAAACTATCGTTCAGGATTTAAGTTTTTCGGAAAATTTAGTTGTTTGTATTACCTAACTTTCAAATTACAATTTTCTAATTAAATTTTCTAATTAAATCCAAAAACTTAACTACCAAACTTAATTTCACAAATCCAATAAAAATCCTTGTATGTACACAGAAAATTTTGTTTATTCTTCATTTGTATTTATTTATTAGAAATATATAACCGAACAGGGTGCGAGCAATACCGAGTAGGGCTTGCAAATTTACCGACTTTTTCAATTACCAGTAATTCGGTAAATTTTGTGGAAAGAACCGGTAATTTACCGGTAATTCTGAGTGCATTTTATTTAATTGCTATTTTATTCAAACTAATTACTTATGCACTAAGACCTCACTTTGCGTCGTAGATACGTTCCTAATATCGCGACTCAAATCGAAAAGACGCAAAGTGAATTGCTATTTTCTATTGGAATTTTCTTTCAGTCCTTAAATGTTAAAAAAAGAAGAATATGTATTTAAATAACAAAACAAAAGTAAAACTTTATTAATTCATTTAAAAGCATAAAAGACTAGTAATTCAATCAAAAATTAAAAATATGTAACAATTGAATGTGTTCAAGATATTTCCGAAAAATACATCATTTTTAAAATCTTTAATAAAACTCAATATACCCTCCTCACGCAAACTTCCACAATTTCTCTATTTCTGCTGGTATCATAGTTATTGGTTTATTTGGTATCTCTGTAAACAAATCTATGAGGTCCTGTGTTTCTTCAGTTTTATCTAAAATTTCCTCTACTCCATTAATTTCATTATTCAATCTTACTTCACTATTTATTATTTCAATGTCCTCTAGTCTAGACCATTGAGTCATCCATTTTTATTTTAATATTACTTACAATTTCATTTTCCTCTATTTCTATTATACTAGCCTTCGTGACTTCATCATTATTATTGTTGTGAACGTTAAAAAAATAAACCCCCCACCCCTATGGGAATTAAAACCCTGTTTTATTATTTTCTGTGATTGGAAATTCCTATGTTTTGTTTCATCCTAATATGTTGCAGTTTTTTGCCTAAATTGATTGGAAATTCCTATGTTTTGTTTCATCCTAATATGTTGCACTTTGTTGACTAAAATACGATCTGCTGGTAGTCGACAATTAAAAGGATGTCCCGAATTTTTACACAACTGGCACTCGGTTCGGGGCCAAATTGGTTCATTATGCATGTTCGTGTTTGGTCTAGCTGATTTCGTACTACGTGGAGCTCTACAATCCCTACTATAATGTCCTACTCTACCGCAATTAAAACATGTTATTTTTTAATTGTTTCGCGTATTTGGTCTAATAGAATTATTAATGTTTGACCTGACAATATTTGGCCTAAAATTGTTACTACTGCCTGTCCGTGGTTAAAACGAGAATTATTATTTTGGCCTAATATTGTTACTACAGCCTGTCCTTGGTTAAAACGAGAATTATTTTTTTGCGAAAAAGTGTTCTGAAAAGTTGACCCTAAACACGGGTTGCTTTTATTAATTTGTCCCGTGGACTTTTTTTCTGATATTTCAATTAATAATTGATTTTTATCCGTATTAGTTTGGTTAGTAATTTTTCTGTGTGTTCAATAGGTCGAAGAAGTTCTAAAGACTCTAGCAAATTTACACGATTTTAAAATTGTTTCTTGAAAATTCATACAATCTTGCGCAAGTATGTATTGCTTTACGGTTTCCGACTGTAGTCTTCTAATAAATGTCTTTCGCGCAGTTTCTTCAGCATCTTGTACAATACCCAGGATATTTATTTCTAGCTGAAATTTTGAAGCAACCTAATTTTTTCTCAACCCGGTCACCAAATTGTTCTACTGACTCATCAGGGATTTGGACACGTTCTTCAATTTCCCTTCTCAATTGCACCAAATCTTGATGCGCAATAAACGCATTTTCCAAAATACATTTGAATTCTCGAAAATTTGTCACGACCCGCTCTTGAAAAATATCTGCTGCTTTACCTTTAAGTATACGTCTAATTATTTGATTTAGAGCCGAGGTTCTGTCCTGAGGGTCTGTTCTGAAGTACGTGTCATGTGCTAGAGCTACGAAATTTTGTAATTCTAACAACAATCTATCCCCTTGCCTTGAAATGGTTCGTATTCCTTGAGAGAAGGTTCCATATGTTTTTTCCAAAGGCAGTGCAGCGTTAATGAAATTTCCGAACGTTCCTAAATCATACGTATATATTTAAGATATTTGTTCGCCGTCCGAATTTCGTTAAAACCTGCGGGATTATTGTCCGCTACTCGTTTAGGCAAATCAAAAATATGGCGGGCCCTAGAGTCCTTGTTAGTACGAGGTATTCTTGTTAGTACGAGGTAAATTTATAATTGTCCATAGTATTTTTATTCAAACTATTATAAATTTCTACCGAATCTTCACTACTAATTGAGCTATTTCTACTTGATGAACTACTTATACCTCCTACAGCACCTTTTATTTCTTCTGCAATTATAGGAGCAAAAGACACCGATGTTCTCAAATGTAATTTATTAGTATTAGATGATCTAGGTGTGGATTCCACTAACGGTAATTCTTTAAACATAAACTCCGGAAGCAATAGAGATTGTTCCTTTCCATTAGATTCTTTGACTAACCACTCGGAAAAAGTCGATTTATCTTCAATTAATTTATTTTTCTCTTGCGATCTCGTTACCGGATTTTAATTTAGGATTCGAAGAAAAAAGAAAAACTACTTTACATATTCAAAAAATAAAAATAAAAGAAGAAATAATCAAATAACACAAGACTTGAATCATAAAAAAAACTGATTTTTCAACAATAGAAATAAAAACTGTATTCAGTATTAACATTATGCACCTTAAACATGTCAAAAATAAATTTTCCTATCCTATAAATTTTCTGAGTTTTTTGCTGCTTATTTTTACGCTGAACAGCTCGCAGTTCTCGAATTTGTTTACGGAAAAGCTGCTCCTGCCCCTATGTTACAATTCCATAATTACTATTAAATCCTGTGTTACAATTATTATACTAAAACCTAAGTATAACGAACCAAATCCTATTATAGTATTCATTTTAATTTACAAAAACAATCTAATATTCCAAAAAGAAAAATGGTAGGCCCCTAAAAAATCAAAAATATTAAAACCAAGAACACGGGAATCCTACTAAATATGAGCAGGACAAGCCTCAGACTTGCCATTGGTGTTCTGACAGGCCACTGCCTGCTAGGAAAAATGGCTAAGAGGATGGGATTAGCTACGGCTGATCTGTGCAGGGGCTGCCAGGACTTAGCAATGACGGAGGATATAGCTCACATGCTCTGCGACTGTCCTAGTCTCAGCAGAAGGAGGCTAAATATTCTAGGGAGGTACAGATACGGTGGACTACATGAGCTGGTAGGTATCCCGATAAAGGTAATCCTTAATTTTGTTAGGGGAGCAGCTTGGATTTAGCGAGGGTAAGTAGCCGGGTAGTTGTTGCAATTAAAAAGGGATACCAACGGGCCAATCAATGGCCTAGGTCGGGGTTCTGTTCAGGCATCAGCAGACAGTTAACCCCCCCTTATAAAACATAAACATAAAACCAAGAAAAAAATTATGATGAAAAAAGGTGTGATAAGCCCCTTAAATAACAAAAAGTAAATTACTAACAATTTTACAAATTGTTTATACTACCCACAAAACTTCTGAATGTATGTAAGAAGAAAAAATGTTTACACATAAGAAATATATAAAAAAAATTGATAAATGAATATCAAAACAAAAGAGAAAAAATTAAAATTTTCCATACAAAAACAAATACCATGAAACTTGTTCATATTTAGACTTTCGAGAACAAATTATATTAGAGCTATTAACTTTACCTTCAAACTAAAAGCACGTACAAAATCTAGTCAGTTTTGTAACAACCAGGGGCCGTCCGAAAAGTTTTCGAAAGGATATCGTTCCATTTAGGCTATTACGGATTTAGTAAAACCAAAAGCTACTACATAAGATGCAGGCCGTGTAACAAGAGGACAAATTAGATTGCGAGCATCGACCGAAGATATCCGGAGGGAAAAATTCTCATTGGTCCTCTGAGAAAACATGCTACACCGCTCTATTTATCGGGTGAGTCCATTGTAGAGGTTGTGGTGATGAAACGGTGGAACACCTGCTACGTAGGTGTCCAACAGTTAGATGTAGGGGGTTAAGACAAATGGGTAACCATTTCTTGACAGATTTTTCGGAGGCTGGTGCCTTTAAGCCGGCAAGGACGATCTCTTTTATGAGGGATGTAGAGTCTCGGTGCACGATGGACCGCCGGTAGGGGTATAGAACGAGCCTCTTTAGGTCTGGGTGCGCGATGGACCACTGAAACATTCCCAATGCCAATAACGAGTCCGCGAACTGAATTTCAAGACTACTATATATATTAATTTAATTATACATATTTTCTATTTATTATTATTATTTGTATTCAAACCTACATTGATTTCCTTCTGGGTTTCGTCTTCTGGGATAAACAATCTTTCCTCAATTCCTACTCTCACCTCCACGTGGCGTCCCCTGGATGCCTGCTATTTCCTAGTAAACCATTTGGTTTTCACCGAATGACGTAACAGTGGTATAAACAAGTGGACCAATTTGATCTTTACCTTATTTGGAAGCTTGGTCAGGTCAACAAACGAGATAGGGAAGAAATCCTGTATACTGAACTGACAGTCAGTCACTATATAGGTACGCGTCTGTTCTCCAGGTTAGGGGCGACCTTCTTTACTGGCGGCAGATATAAAACGCACTTCACTTAATCCATGGATTTAAAGAATGAAGAAATTCGGGTAGGGATATCTACCCAAATGTCGGCAGTTGCTGCGCCTGTCGGCAGGCCTCTTCCCATAAGGGATACGTCGCTAGCAGACTTAAAGAAAACAAATACAAAGGACACGGGCATGCACAAAGAACAAGAGACGGACAAGGTACTGTTTCCTCTTATCCGCGGGTCGAATAAGAAATGGTACCTTAAATGGAAGAAACAGGGGAAACAGGACGAGGAAATTAGTGTCCTTCTGAAGGCTCAACGGGAGCGGTTGGATGCCATGGCGGGACAATCTTCTTCCCCGGGGATCGCGCTTATACTCGAACATATTATGTCTCGGGTAAAACGCGCAATCGTTCCGAGGACAAAGGGTGTCCCAATGCGAAAAGGGTCGCCAGGGTGGGTGGCAAGTCAGAGTCTGTGACTAAGGCTTGCGTTCCACCTACGGACAACCCTTTGAAAGTGGCTCTGATAGACAGAGGACATCCTGAAGGTAATATCTTAATAACCGATTCCTGGTTATTACCAGGAATCGGTTATTAAGAAGTACGATGATTGGCAGGTAGGAGTTCTTTTAACTGAACCCTTGGACTTTGTTCTACAGAGTATGTGGAGCAAGTTCAAGGGGAATGTATTAAGAATTACTTGTTCCAACATCGAAACGGCTTCCTTCTTGAAGGAAGAGGTTAAAAACTGGGAACCGCTATGGCCTGGTGCTGAACTAGCGGTGGTGTAGGTCTGTTGGAGGTTCCACGAGTAGCCAGGGTCACTCTCTAGCTTGGTAATGATAAACTGGAATCTAAGAAGGTTCTTAACCTGATTGAGGTCCTTAACCGAAACATCAGTTTAAGAACATCCGGCTGGACAATCTACCACCGACATTAGGTATGAAGGTCAGCTTCTGATTAGGTATGAAGGTCAGCTTCTGGTTATGGGAGTAGACAACGAGTCTCTAATGACTCTTAAAAATGAATCTGGAAAGGTATTTTACCTTTCCTGAAAAATTACGATTAATCTCCCAAAATCAGAGGGCGGTGACCAACCGAGTATACCCGATAAGGAGAGCGATCTGGATTCCTTGTTGGGTGGTGTAGGTGAGTTGTGAGTTGATTTATCCGAAGTCGGTACTGATCTTTCTGATGAAGATACACTGACGGAGGATAAAAATGTACTGTAATGTAATAACACTTGTATTTTTACAGGAAGTGTATCTTCGGATAAAGAGGTAGAAGATATAACTCTTGACAGTAGAAAATGAATTGTACAATGCAACCTTCATCGTAGCGGGGTAACCGCGGCCAAACTGAGAGAAAACAAATACAAAGGACACGGACATGCCGGTTACTTTATCATCTGTTATGCAGATGATCTAGTTATATTGATCACAGGTAGATTTGAGTCAACTCTCGCCGAGCTTATGCAGAGTGCGTTAAACATTGTATGCAGCTGGGCTACAAAAAACGGACTTACGGAGAAAACTGAGACTTGTCTTTTTACGAAGAAACGTAGCAAACCCAGCTTTATACTACCAAAAATTGGTACAAATGTCGTTATTTTACTAGACAGGTTTAAATGCTTAGGTGTAATTTTAGATGGGAAACTGAATTGGAAATACCACCTCGAAAGTAAGGATGAGAAAGCCACTAGACCTTTTTGAGCATGTAGGGGTACCATTGGCAAGAAAGGGGTACCATTGTCACCTAAGATTATTCACTGGCTTTACACCGGTGTCATAAGATCTACAATCATCTATGGATCATTAGTCTGGTGGAAATCCTTATAAATCGAATCGAACTTAAAGATTCCAGCGGCAATGTTGTTTAGGTATTACTGGTGCCAGTACTAGTACTTACTCGTGCGTTAGAGATTATGTTAGGTATACCGGGAATTGACCTTTTTGTTAAAAGTGTGGCTGCTAATGCCGCTTTGCGGCTAAGGTTGAATAAAACTATGCTAACTTCAGGTTCACCCACATCTCATGCAACAATCACTCGTGTGATCGAAGCGGCGGGTCACAATCTGAACATGATAAATGACTACCTTCCCCATATCACAGTATTCGCGGAAGGTATCGGTACAAGAATACCGTCTACGAGAGAATAGGAGAATGGCTCACCCATTCCAAGAAACAGCATCGTCCTCTATACGGATGGTTCAAAGATGGAAACATGTTGTGGCACGGGAATTTTCTCCGAACATCTTGATCTGATTGAGAATAATCTTAGTAATAAAAAAATAGTAATTTGTTCGGACTGCCAAGCAGCTAATAAAGCGCTGGCATCTAAATCTATAACCTCGAAACTGGTATTCAATTGTCGTACCCCCCTAGGCCAGGTAGCTATTAACAACAATAAACTGTTGATTATCTGGTCCCCATGACACCGGAAATAGTAGGAAATGAGAAGCCAGATGAATTGGCCAGGAACGGTGCAACGGACACTGACCTGCCAATTTGTCGGATCGGTTACCTTGTTAACGGCATTAAAAGGTTGTTAAAACAATGGCTAGTAGCTGAAGATGAATAAAGATAGGTTGCGCTGGACAGTTGTCGGCATACGAAACTGTTCTGGGGTAACCCAAACGCAAAATTATCAAAAAGTATTCTGAATATGAAAAACTTACGCTTAGGCTATACAGGTGTAGTCACGGGGCATTTACTTCTACCTACGTAAACGTGCTTCTAGGCTAGGATTAACGGCGGAAACCCTTTGTAGAGGCTGCGCAGAGGATGAAGAAACCGTGGAGCATCTCCTCTGTAATTGTTCAATCCTTTTTAATAAAAGAAGGAAATTCTTTGGTTTTTACACTACAGAAAACTTAGATGAAATAAGCAGGCAAAAACTTGCCAGTTTGGCAGCAGAGTAGAAAATATTTTTCGTAAGAGGGTACAACGGACCAACATTGAATAGACCTCTAGGTACTTGGAGCGGCCGCTCCGGTCCCCCCTTCACAAACCAACCATGTTTACAGAAAGAAAAAAATCACAGGATACAAATAACCAGATGTAGCAGTATTTATATTTTCGATATTTTTAATTGTTTGACATCTCAAAAATCTTTGACATTTCCAACGAATGTTTGATAGTTACTCCTACAAATTACCCGTCAAAAAATTTTTGACTTTGGGATAATTTGTAGGAGTAATGTTTTATTACAGCATCTTCCGATATTATATACTCTAATTGTACCATAGGATGTAAGCTAACATTTCTGATATAATTAGCCAGGTCGTATAATTCGAAAATAAATTTCATTATTTGTAGTTAGAAAAATTTGTGGTCGATATTAGCTTCACTACCGTTCCGATAATTAGATATACATACAGGGTGGGCCAAAAGTCACCATGGGGTTTAAAAATTTAATAACTTTTTCGTTTATATATTTTTTTTATTTTTTTTTTTTAGATTATATAAATAACATGTGGAGAATAAATAATGGAGAGATTCACAACTGAACAAAGAACCAGAATAATAGAATTTTATTACTTAAATCAGCGATCAATTATTTTAACGCAAAGAGCATATCGTCGCCATTTTAACGTCAGAATTTCGCCCTCTGAAGCCATGATTCGTTGCTTAGTTGATCGTCACCACCAACATGGCACCGTAAGTGATTTGCCTCGAACCGGGAGACCGCGTATAATTCACACTGAGGAAAAATATTGAACGTGTAGAGCAAAGTGTTAACGAAACACCAGAAACATCTACCAGAAGGCGTTTTGCTCAGGTAGGGATGTCTCGTACGTCACTACGGCGCATTTCAAAAAAAGATTTACTGTTATTCCCATATAAGGTGCAATTGGTGGAAGAATTGAAACCCGCAGATCATCGGCAACGTCTAAATTTTGCAGTTAAATTTCAACAGTTGGCCAGAAATGAAATCAACTTTATTGAAAATCTGATTATGAGTGATGAAGCTCATTTTCATCTGAATGGCTTTGTTAATAAGCAGAACTGTAGGTTCTGGGGTTCTGAAAATCCAAGAGCCATTCATCAACGCCAATTGCACCCCATTAGGTGTACAGTATGGTGTGGCATTACATCTGAAAATATCATTGGGCCTTACTTCTTCGAAAATGAAGATGGAAGTGCTGTAACCGTAAATGGAGAGCGGTATCGGTTTATCATAGAAAAAATTTTACGTCCTGCTCTTAAAAACAGACCTGAGATGTGGTTTCAGCAGGATGGAGCCACTGCCCACACTGCCCGAGACACAATGGCACTTTTAAGGCAAATTTTTGGACAGCGAATAATTTCAAGAAATTCGGAAATTAATTGGCCAGCGCGTTCGCCAGATTTGTCAGCATCCGACTATTTTCTTTGGGGTTATTTAAAGGAGCGAGTATATGTGAACAAGCCCGAGACAATCCTTGAACTCAAGGCCAACATTGTTGCAGAAATTCGAGCGCTACAGCCACAAATGTTGAAAGATGTTATGGAAAATGCTCTAAAAAGAGCCCATCATTGCGAAGCTAATAACGGCGGTCATTTAAGTGACATTATTTTCCATACTTAGCGTAAAAAATTTCCATTTTGTATATTTTATAATCTGAAAAAAAAAAAATAAAAAAAATATATAAACGAAAAAGTTATTAAATTTTTAAACCCCATGGTGACTTTTGGCCCACACTGTATATTGAATTTCGCTATTGGCTACGTAAACGCTTGTTTAATCTTTATGTATGGTAATGAATGAGCTCTCAACATACTAGACTTCACATTAAGTATAGTCTACTGAAATTCGAACCATTCATTCTTTCTTGGTATATTTAGAACCATAATTATATGTTTCAATAAAATAATACAGAAAATTAGGATCTCGAATTTATTCAACCAAATTGACAAACATTGAATTGAGCGTTGACCGATTTATAATTAAAACTAGGCACTAGTTTATTTGTAATTCAAATTTAGGAATACATATACAAAAAAACTAATCAGCCAAGACCTTTTAAATGTAAAATAGCATTAATAAAGGAAACAGAGGATGATGCATACTGTTATCTCATAAATAAATTTTACTTTCATGCACAGAGAAGTTACACGAAATAGCAGACAAAACTGAATCTTAAATATTTTATCCAATACGAAAATAAAATATATTTTAACATGAATAAGTTTAATTAGTTTCTTTTTATTGCTGATAAATAGATCCAGTAATATGTAACAAATTCTATGATAGAGAAAATTGTATTCTAAAGGTTTATTTTGATCTGGACAATTCCGCTAAAGCATGAGCTTCCCCTAAAAATTGTTAATAAATTACTGTTATTATCTCATATAAATAAATTTTACTTTCAGCAGAACGTCTCTTCTCTTCGGCCAACTTTGCATCACGCACTGCTTTATGCTGAGCTTCTATTTCTCTGATTTTTGCTTCTTTCTTAGATAATCTACTCTGATGATATGCCCCATAAGCAACTCCAACAGTTAAAAGACTCCATCTACCAAACTATAATATTGAACATTTTAACTCTTTGGATTATGTAATACCAAAATCATGTCCGAAAAAAGATTCAATAAAATTTAACTTACTTTAATTAAGGGTGAAACTTTAAATGGTGGTGGCAAAGACATTGTTTGGCAAAAAACTAGTTTTTGATGAATTTAACAACAGAAAAACAAAAAACTCACAGCAGAATCAAACCAATTATATTCCAGGATAAATTTTATCCTACAATATGATGTGAATGTGAATATGAAAATGAATTATTTTGGCTGTCAATTGCCCTCCAAACAGTTTAAACGTCTTTCTACATTGTCGCGTAATATCAAAACTATTTCCTGAATCCAGCATAACCACAAAAAAGCAAAGGAATATTTTTTCAATTCACAATGCTTTGTGTTCCACATTTTACATGACATTTCGCCTTTTAGACGTATATACACCAGTACCTCGCTTTGCGTCGTTTCGTTTTGCGTTTTTTCGAAGTTGCGTCGTTTCGTTTTGCGTTTTTTCGACGCAAAGCGAGGTAGACCAGTACCTCGCTTTGCGTCGTTTTTTCGTATTGCGTTGCTTTTTTTTCATTATTTTTTTAATTCCGTTAAATATATTATTATTCGGAGAATCACGAAGCCATTGCGATCTTTTCAAAAAATGATCCTGACAGCGAAAGAAGTGTAAAACTTTCTCGAGCGGTGGCAAATGATATTAATTGTTACAAGGAACTTTACTTTAACATCAGAAAAAAACTGTTCAGCAAACTTTGGACAAATTTTTTGAAAAAGTGACTCCAATGGCCAACTCCGAAATTTTGAACAAATATTTTTTTTACTGTTTAAAAATATATTTTTAAAAGAAAAAATATAAATTTTTTTGTCGTTGCACAGTATTTGAACACTGTTCATAGTTAATATGGAAAAGAAAAATATCGATATCACCCCCTTCCGTTTCTTATATGATAAAAAACCCCTCAAGCACAGTATATTTTTACTGTTCATAAAGAATTCTTCAACATCGCCGATATAAAAATATAAATTTGTCTTTATACTCTTCGTACAAATTTCTGACCAAAATAAAATAACTTAATATAATAATGTTTCTCTTAAAAAGGAAAAATATAAAAAATTTGGTCATTGCACAGTATTTGAACACTGTGCATAGTTAATATTGAAAAGAAAAATATCGATATCACCCCCTTTTGAGAGGTTTTTTTTGTCATATAAGAAACGGAATGAAATGAAAATATATTTTTGTCTAAATTTTCGATAAAATTTTTTGTCTAATAAGAACTTTCAGTGGTGCAAGTGCAATTTATATGTGTTTTTTGGTAGTTAAAAAGTTATAAAATAAATACTTTTTGATTTAACTATAAATATTTGCTTTTTAATTTCTAATTTTTAAGAATTATTAATTTTAAAACTTTGAACTGTTTTTGTTGCGTTTCTGGCTTTTTTTTGCTGCTTTAAAATAAAATTTATTTTAATTTATATTTGATAATATTTGTTTTTGATTTCTTTTTCGACGATATTTTTCGTTGTAATGGTAAATATATAATATGGTTAATTCTCAATCAAGTAACCCCAAATTACGGAACGAGCGGACTACAATCAACACAAATAAATTCTATAATTATACTTTCTAGTTCAAGGCCAATTCATTGTTCTATATTTCTCTTCTCACAAACTATACTGAAGCTTTTAAAACCGTAATTATAATTTAACTAATTTTTTCTTATTGTAAATTTTAAAATTAAAATATTGTCCCTTTTTTTTCTTATCTCGCTTTCGAATCGATCAGATCAAAATTTTAGTTATATAATTTCGTATCAAACTAATTTTCAAAATATATATATAAAGTAAATTACAAATTTTCATAATTATTGTAAATTTAGTGCAAATTTAATTGTCATAATATAAATTATAGTAAAATATCAATAACTTTAAAAAATAAATTTGCATAAAAATAAACTATTTTATAACGTTCAAGAAAAAGCATAGTGTTTTGATCTATTATTGAATTTTTTGATATTTTCTTTTCGTTGATCTATCTACTCAAATCAGAGTAAATTCATTTTGGTGACACCGACGTGATAAGCACGTGGTTAGTTTGGTTGTTTCGGTTCGGTTTTCGGTATTAATTGTTCCAGAGTAGCTGGTTACGTTTCGTTGCTGATTAGTTGGTCATATTTATCCAGATTATCATATCCTGACCTGCTGACATTGAGGTTGTTTGAAGGTGATTAATGGTCGAACAAGGGACGCTGTATAACGGACTTTATTTAATTGTTTGCTGATCATCAGATTCTGGAATATTTATCGTTTGAACATCTGAAACATTTGTTGTTGGAAATAATAATCGGAAGTATTAAACTACTTGAAAGAAGGTAACAAATTTATTTGAACAATTTTGTAAATTAATTAAAACTTAAATTGATAAATTCGTTCCTATTAAATAGCGTAAATTAAAAAAATTATAAAATTAAATTTTACTGCTTCTAATTTCGTTGTCGCTACATAAATTTGGTTGCGCATAAATTTATTGTGTCAAACATAATTTTGTTGTTGAATTATTTCCGTGCTGCTACATAATTTCATCGATATACATAAATTAATCTCAGCTCAATTTGGTATTCAAAAACATCGAGTTTTTTTTTATATAAGTTTATGCCTTTTAACTTGATATTCGCTGAGTTACATCTTTTGATTTTCATCATCAGTTTGTTGGTTTGAGTCTTCGCTGCTAGCTGAATTACATTCTTGCAACATTCCCTTGCAGAATTGTTGCAGAAACATTTATTCGTTGAAAAGTTGTTGCTGAATTTATTCTCACATAGTTGTTGTTGGTATCTGAATAATTTATTCATTTCTTAAAACTTAAATATTAATATACTCGATAATAATTGATTGGCGTTCAGGGGCAGACAACCTGCAAACATTTTAGAGATTTTGAATCTGAACTATTTAGTTGTACCATTTGTACATTGAAAATTATTTAGCAAACATTAAATTTTGCTTCATAAATTTATTGGTGCTGTCGTTATTGCTGATTAATTATTTCAATTTTGATCATAAATTTTGCTTCATAAATTTATTGGTGCTGTCGTTATTGCTGATTAATTATTTCAATTTTGATCATAAATTTTGCTTCATAAATTTATTGGTGCTGTCGTTATTGCTGATTAATTATTTCAATTGTAGTCCTAACATTTAAAAAATGGAAGATCTCATCAAATCACAAGAAGTTTTAAATGCTAAATTAGCACAAGCTATTAAAAACTTTAAGAAAACAGGTGCGTCTAGGCGAACAAGGTCTTATCTACACAATCGTATGTTGGAAGCAAGGGATTTGTGGAGTCAATTCAATTCCATTGATACTGAAATACTTAAAAGGGCTACTTCAATCCACAAATCTGAGTTTGAATATTTTACTCTTGAATTTTTCAGCGCCACCGATGAAATGTATTTTAATTATGTTTCGGATCTGGGTGATCTGATTGAGAAATTAGATAAGCCGGCATTGCTAGATATAACCTCACAAAAGGACGATTCTTTATCTATTAGTAATCCCTATAAGCAATTAGGACTCCCGAAAATTAATCTTCCTAAGTTTGATGGGAATTTTGAGAATTGGCAATCCTTTAATGATTTATTTACTTCGCTGGTGCATACTAGCACTGATGTTCCAGCAGTCAATAAATTACACTATCTAAAGTCGAGTTTAACGGGAGAAGCGGAATCACTTCTTAAGCCGTTTTCAATAACCGAAGCTAATTATGCGGTAGCCTGGGAATTTCTTAATAATAGATACAATAACAAAAGGATTTTAATAAGTAAATATTTGACCAAATTTCTAAATCAAGCTCCAATTAAACATGAAAGTTCTACTTCATTAAAAAATTTATTGGATGTCACTCGTGAAACCTTAAGTTCGTTGAACCATTTAGGTGTATCTACTGGTCAATGGGACATTATCATAAATCACATAGTAACCCAAAGGTTTCCAAAACAAACCTTGCAATTATGGGAACAAACGTTGTCTTCGTCAACTGATCTTCCCACTTACGAAGAACTAAAAACATTTCTGGAATCCAGATACCGCACCTTAGAATTGTTGGATAATTCTTCCTCAAATCTAGAGACAAATCAGTCTTATTCACGCCATATTAATCAAAGTTCTGATGGAAAAACTAAATCAAAATCGTTCGATCGTTCTCGCATTGCAACAACCTTGCTCGTATCTAAACAATCTCAAAATGCAAACTCGTGCCCGTTTTGCAAAAACTCGGGTCACAATATTTATAAATGTTCTAAATTTTCTCAACTTTCTGTGCTTGAACGTTTTAATCAAGTCAAGGCGCTAGCACTTTGTATAAATTGCCTCATCAGGGGGCATTCGGTAAAGAGTTGCACCTCATCACGTTGCAGAGTATGTTCTGCTCCACATCACTCGTTGCTTCATCGATATAATGCTTCAATGGTACCACCTAATTCAGAAAATTCTGCTATTCTGGAATCAAGTTCATCAAAAAATAATGTTATGGTTTCATCCAATTTAAACAATCCATCTTTAGATTCAGGATACGCAATTTTAGCCACTGCTGTAGTTTATATTGCCAATAATTCAGGAAAGTTAGTACCCATTCGAGCCCTTCTGGACTCTGGAGCTCAACTCAATTTCATTTCTGAACACATGGTTCAACTAATTGGTTTGAAAAAGGTTAAGGTAGACACAAGCATAAGTGGTATTGGAAACTTTAAAACGAAATCTAAATTCATAACTACTGCCACCATAAAATCTCGTACAACAAATTTCGAAGCAAGTCTTCAAATGATGGTGCTACCAACCATATCCAGTATATTGCCAGATTCGAACTTGAATATTGATCACTGGAATATTCCTAAAAATCTGGAATTAGCTGATCCTCTGTTTTTTAAAAAACAAAAAATTGATCTTCTCATCGGAGCAGAACTATTTTTCGAAATTCTTTCTGTGGGTCAAATCAGGTTGGGACCAAATCTCCCCACAATTCAAAAACATTATTAGGATGGATTGTTTCCGGAAAATTTAACTTGGCATTGTCAGCTCAAACAAATTTTGTTCACACACTAACTTTCGATAATACCAATACTGATCCTGACAATAATCTTCATTAACTTGTTGAACGTTTTTGGAAAATTGAAAATCTAGATGCTAATAAGGCAAAACTCACGGAGGAACAGCGAAGTTGTGAAGATTTGTTTAAGTTAAATACATATCGTAATTCTGTTGGTCGTATCTTTGTAAAGCTCCCGTTCAAGGATAATGGTCAAAAATTAGGAAATTCTTACCATACAGCTAAAAAACGCTTTTATAGTCTTGAAAGAAAGTTAGATAAAAATGTTGAACTCAAGATTTTATATTCGGATTTTTTAAAGGAATACGAACTCCTTGATCATATGGAACTGGTTCCACAAGATAAGGAGTGTTTAGTCAAGTACTATCTACCTCACCATTGTGTAATTAAACCAGACTCGTCCACTACTAAACTTAGAGTTGTTTTTGATGGAAGTTGTAAAACCACCTCAAACTTGTCCTTGAATGACACAGTTATGATTGGTCCCACTGTTCAAGATGATTTATTTTCTATTATATTGAGGTTTCGATTTCATAGATACGCACTTAAGGCCGACATATCAAAAATGTATCGTCAAATGTATGTAGACGAAAATGATTCATATCATCAATGCATACTGTGGAGACCAACCCCACAAGAAAGATTATCAACGTATCGCCTCAAAACTGTTACTTACGGCACTGCTTCTGCGTCCTATTTAGCTACCAAAGCATTATTATATTTAGCTGATTTAAATCACAATAGTTTACCAGTAGGACTTAAAACAATTGCTAATGACTTTTACGTAGATGATCTGATTACAGGAGCTAATTCATTGGAGAAAATCAACAGTATTCATTCTGAGGTTAATGCTATTCTACAATCTGCTGGTATGGAACTGCGAAAATGGAATTCTAATCATCTAGAATTTCTCTCCCTTATACCGGAAAATGATCGCGATAGTTTGGTTCTACCAACACTTTATCAATTCCTCGTCTTGAATTATGTGCTGCACTACTTTGTCCAGGTTATTGCAAAGAGTTCGTCAAAGCCTCGACTCACTATCCTATGAAGTTTTTCTCTGGACTGACTCCGAAATAGTTCTGGATTGGCTTTCCTCTCATCCTTCCAGATGGACCATTTTCGTTGCAAATCGTGTATCGCAAATTCAAGAATTAACTCATGATATTCGCTGGAGGCATGTAGGGTCTAAGGACAACGCTGCCGATATTCTATCTCGAGGAGCCACGGTGGAAGAGGTCTTGTCATCAACTTGGTACTGTGGTCCAGAATTCTTAACGAAAGCTCCTGAATATTGGCCTAAAGAAAAACGAAAGGAAATGAATGCAAATGTTCCTGAAACAAGAACAAGCAATCCTTGTTGCTTTACCATTATAAAAAATCAAAATTATTTACACGACATCATTAACAGATATAGCAATTACAATAAAATCATTAAAATCTTTGCATATATTTTTAGATTCATTGATGGTTGCAGACACAAACGCCACTTGAATGAACATCCAGACGTAAAGGAATTGGACTACACGTTGCTCAAAATCATTAAGATAATTCAGGACGCTAACTTTCATTTAGAAATTCGGCAATTAAAAAAAAATCAACTAATTGCTTCTCCGTGCAACATAAAATCTTTAAATCCGTTCTTGGAGCATGAAAACGATATAAAGCTATTAAAGGTTGGCGGACGGCTAAGAAATGCAAACATTCCTTACCAAGCAAAATGCCCCATTCTGTTGCCTAAGAATGAAAATTTCGTCAAGTTGTTGATAGCGAAATTACACGTTTCTAATCTTCATGCTGGTCCTCAAGCTTTGTTATCCATTCTACGCCAAAGGTTTTGGATAATCAATGGTCGTACAGTTGTACGCAATGTAGTTAATAAATGTCTACATTGCTTTCACTACAAACCAAAACTATTGAATCAAATTATGGGTGATCTACCCCAATCTAGAGTAGAACCATCCAGAGCATTTTACATCTCAGGAGTTGATTTTTGTGGTCCTGTATTAATTTCAGCTGGGTTTCGAGGTAAGGCGTCATATAAGGCGTACATTGCCGTGTTCGTTTGTTTCACAACTCATGCTGTTCACTTAGAACTGGTTTCATCCTTAACATCCGAAGCCTTCATCTCGTCATTAAAGAGATTGTTTCCCGTTGAGGAATTTGCCGGGTTCTACACTGCGACAACGCAACTAATTTTGTTGGTGCACGCAAGAAACTAGAAAAGTTGCGGAAGAAATTTCAACAGCAGCAGTTTAAAGATATTATTAGTAAATGGTGCATAAATCAAGGCATAGAATTCAAGCACATTCCAGCCAGATCTCCCCACTTCGGCGGAATCTGGGAAGCAGCGGTTAAATCTGCAAAAGAATTACTAAATCGTTCTCTTGAGGAAACTCATTTAACATTTGAAGAAATGAGCACATTACTAGCTCAAATTGAAGGCATTTTGAATTCACGGCCAATATCGAAACTTTCATCAGACCCGAGTGATGAGTCAGCGCTTACTCCTGGCCATTTCTTAATTGGAGGGCGCTTAAGCCTTACCTGAAATGCAGTATCCAGCAGATACTAAAATGAGTTTGTTACAAAGATTTCATCGTCTCTCGGCGATCCAGCAATACTTCTGGAGACGTTGGTCTGCTGAATATGTTTTGAACCTTCAATCCAGTATAAGTGGAAAAATCCCACATCTAATTTATCTATTGGTACTCTAGTGCTCATTTCTGATGAATCATCACCCCCTCAACAGTGGCATTTGGGAAGAGTCGTATCTGTCTATCCTGGCGGCAAGGATGCTAGAGTTCGTGTAGTTGACGTCCAATCTAGAGGAAAAACACTTCGCCGACAAATACATTCGCTAGCTCCACTACCATTACTTGATGATTGAAATATCTGCTATCACATACAATTAACTCATTTTTTTTTGCTTTTCGCAGATACTTTCAAGGGCGGCGGTATGGTTAATTCTCAATCAAGTAACCCCAAATTACGGAACGAGCGGACTACAATCAACACAAATAAATTCTATAATTATACTTTCTAGTTCAAGGCCAATTCATTGTTCTATATTTCTCTTCTCACAAACTATACTGAAGCTTTTAAAACCGTAATTATAATTTAACTAATTTTTTCTTATTGTAAATTTTAAAATTAAAATATTGTCCCTTTTTTTTCTTATCTCGCTTTCGAATCGATCAGATCAAAATTTTAGTTATATAATTTCGTATCAAACTAATTTTCAAAATATATATATAAAGTAAATTACAAATTTTCATAATTATTGTAAATTTAGTGCAAATTTAATTGTCATAATATAAATTATAGTAAAATATCAATAACTTTAAAAAATAAATTTGCATAAAAATAAACTATTTTATAACGTTCAAGAAAAAGCATAGTGTTTTGATCTATTATTGAATTTTTTGATATTTTCTTTTCGTTGATCTATCTCAGGGATGGCGAACCTTTTTTTGACTGCGTGCCAATAAAAATTATTTTAATAAAATGAAAATACATGCGTGCCAATAAAAATAATTTTTATAAAAAGAAAATACATGCGTTATGAAAAATTACATATACATTGATTTCTATTATTAGTTTACATAATTTTCAATGAGATTTTTGTTGTTGAATAGTTTTCGATAATTCACCAATATCCGGATGATAGTTTGACAATTTTAATGAAATACAAGCCTCGCCACATTCGTCGGTAAGTCTATTTCGTACATCAGATTTTATGTTATTCATTATCGAAAATAAGCTTTCACAGCTATAGATAATTTCTTCATCGCATTAAATGTCTCTGGAAGCGAACACCATGTCTTCCACAAAATATTATTCATGTTTTCATATTCTTCTTCATTTAATCTTTTTTTTTCATTATTTTCTATTTCATGTCTCAATTCTATAAATTTCTGTTTCCAAATAGAACTTGATCAAACTCGACCAACTGCATTTCTAAATTCACCAACTTTAACCATTCTAACTGATAAATTTTAGTAGTTTCCAAATCGAACTTGTCTGGATATTTAATAAAGTTAATTAACGGTGCAAATATTTTGAAATCTTCAAATCTCTTAACAAAATGGTCTTGTATGCCACTTATAACTTGGCTATAAAAATTTACATTAATTTCATAGACACCATGAATGGAAAATTTTTGAATATGATCTCTCAACAATGGAAAATACTTAAAATTTTTGTTGTCAAAATCGCGTTTAAATATTACTAATTTGGCCTCAAAACTTTTAATAATATCGAACATCACATCAATTGATTTTCCGGGGCCTTGCAATTTAATATTTAATTCATTTAAATGGTTGGAAATATCAGTCAGAAACTTAAATTTGGTAATCCAGTCATTATCAAAAAGTTCAGGAAATTCGGAATTTTTATCATTAAGAAACATTATAATTTCATCAAAACATTCTACAAAACGCTGTAAGACAAATCCTCGACTAAGCCAGCGTACATGATTATACATTAACAATCCATGTTAATTAGAACCAACCTCTTGTAAAAGCAACTGAAATTGCCTCTTATTTAAAGCTCGGGCTGCTATAAAATTTATTATTTTGGAAAATTGTTAACACATTTTTTATATTTAAAATCACGTGTACATATTTGTACATACACAAATAATATAATTACATATCTTATAACGTTGAAATAAAATCGCCAGAAATCTGTGAAAACTCTTAATTTTGTTTTTTAAATATAATATTTTTGCATTGAATTTGAATTGAGTTCACAATTTTTTTCAAAATCGAAAAAGAATTTTGTGTTAGTGTATGAAAAATGAAAGATATTATACGTGCCAACGAAAATTTATCTGCGTGCCACTTTGGGCACGCGTGCCATAGGTTCGCAATCCCTGATCTATCTACTCAAATCAGAGTAAATTCATAATATATAATAAAAGTTTTAACATAGCAATTATATTATATTATATTTTATATACATTTTATTTAAATAATTAAATTAAATTATTTATATTATTAATTTAATTTAATTAGGGTGGTGGGGTGGTAAGCAATCAATAGAGTAAGTGTTGACCGTCTGTTCTACGGAACATTCCAGCACTGCAACTATGTTAGCTACCACTAAGTGTCTAATACACCTTCACGTGGTATCACCCGGGCAACAGAGTTGAATCTCTGGCCAAGTATTAGGTGCGAAACAAATCCAGCAGCGTCTGACCCAGAGTGGGCGGCTGTTTGGTCTGCGTCTGACCCACATTGGGCGGCAGTATAACATAACCTGGTAGAAGGTATAAAATACATAACAACTTATTATAATTATTACAAACATAAAAAATAAAACGGTAGGCATATCTACCAACGTGTCGGTAGAATCCACGGCTAGCGGCGAGGGCTTGGCAAACCTTGAAAAAAAGGTTGCTAAGTCGCCAGTGGAAAAAAACTATAATATTCATCTGCTTAAAAAAAGCCAACAAGATCCGAAAACTATCAATCCATTTAAAAGTAATTCGAAAATCACCACCAAAAAGTACATCGTGAGCAGACCTATCTACGATAACATCGGATACAAAAATGAGCATCCATCAGCGTTCAATTATTAATTTGATATCAAATGATGAGATACAAACTACATCACATAAAAGGAGAAAAACACATTCAGAAGGAAACCTTGTAGAAACACGGTATGAACAAAGGGATCACAGTGAATACGAAATTAAAATAAAATCCTTGGAAGATGAACTTCTCAGTGCAAATAAAAAGATATCAGAATTATACGATATTATCTTAGGCACGCAAAACAACAAAAATCAAATAAACAATCAACAGGTACAAGAAAGTGAAGCAGTGACCAAAGAGACTGAGTGGATCCTGCAAAAAATAAAAAAATAAAAACATTAAATACAAATTTAAACAAAGAAAATAACTTATCAAATCTGAAAATAATTCAACCAGCACCAAATAATAAAAATACGATGTATATCAGTGATTACTTTCCAAGCTCGAAACAAAAATTTATATCACCGTTAATCCGAAAAAACCAAAACAGATATCAAATTTTATCACCTATTATACAAACAGAAAATAGTCCAGCATCAGATTATAACTCCAGAACACCAAAAAGTTTAAATAAAAACTTACAAATACAACCAACAAGCCAAAAACAAACAAAGATAGACCACCACCAATTATATTTAGCAACATCAAAAGCTATTCAGCTCTAAATAATACATTAAAGGAAAAGAAAATAAATTATACAGCAAACATGTTAAACAACAACCAGATTAAAATTAATGTATATACAGAAGATGATTATAGAAAGATAACTGACCATGCAAATGTATCTAACTTAGAATGGCATTCTTTCGAGAATAAGCAAACAAGGCCCTTAAGAGTAATGGCTAGAAACCTCCATTCATCATGTGACCCAGAAGACATAAAAAATGAAAAAAAAATAAAATTTAAAAAAAAAAAATTAAAAAAAAAAAATTTTTTTTCTCCTAGAAAAAAATTTAAAAATTATGAGTGCAGTTAATAAGTACATTAAAAAAAAGGTTGTAGGAGCCATGTAGTTAACTAATAATATTGTAGTGTAACGTAACTTCAGGTAGAAGCGCCTGTTAAGCAAGTAACGGCCGGAATCATGACTAACCGACGTTTGTGGTTGTCGCTTAATTTTATAATATAATGTCGAAAATGACATGCGAATGCGGCTTGCACTTTGGTTATATTTTCCTCTTTTTTATCGAACCACCGAGCAAGCAACATTATATTAATCGGGTTATCGTTATTGGATTATTGTTTTTAGATAAAATTTTGATTGATCAGCGGAACAAGTTAGTTAAGAGTTAAAAACTGTGAAGCAATAAAATCATATTTCGTGTAAGCCAAAATTGTTTCATTTTTAGAAAAACAACGAAAACACTCCACAATTGGTGACCCCGACGTGATCCACGCGTTACATTTGGAGCACCGGTAGCTGTGAGCAACTTTATAGATCATCGATTGGAAATTATTTTTATACGCAGTGCTAAGGAAAATACTCCAAAATCGTGGATTTCAACAATTGGACGTAATCGCTGGACTTGGAACCGCTAATTAACTACAAATCAAAAATCTTTTAAAATTTATTAATAATTAATAATAAAATACAAATCAAAAATCTTTTAAAATTTATTAATAATTAATAATAAAAGTGTTCCCAGTGAAATTTTCTATTAAAATATATTCAAACTGTTCACTATCTAGCATTTAATTAATATATTGGATAATAATTTTGAATAATAATTAGTAAAATAATATAAGAGTAATAATTACAATTTGAATTTAAATTTTTATACTTTCTAAACAAACCACTTTGTAAAGCAAATACAAAGAGTACCTTGTTCTGAGTAAATATAGATTTTAACAGATACATATATATATATAAAGGTATACATATACCAATATACAATTCAATAAGATATTTATTTTTCTTCGGTACTAAAATAATTGAACTAAAGAAAGATCCAATAAAAACGAATCTAAATATAATTAAAATTTAAAACAACATCACAAATTTAAAACGACCAAAGGGTAAATTAAACCGGAATCGAACAACTTATTTGGTGCTTTGCGAAAAGAATTTTAAAAAAAGAAGAAATTAAACTGAGAAATTAAATAAAATAGTTAAAAAATAAAAATTATAACACAACCACTGTATTTTGCGATAATATAGTAATAAAACATAAAGCTTTCATTAAAATTATTCGTATTCTATAAATTCATTTTTTTTTTGTTTAAAAAGGAACGACAAAGTTTATATTTTTTTTTAGTAAATAAAATTCCTTCAGAATGAATGACACAACAAATACAATCGACAATAAGCCTGAGGATGCTAATTTGTCGCCCATCGAAATCACAGGCGGGGTCACCGCTTCATATGGTGGAAAAGCGGGATAAAGATTGAAGGCCATGCGGAGATTATAGGCGTCTAAATGCCATTACAGCTACTCTATTCCACATATACAGGATTTCAGTATGAAGTTGGCAGATTGCACGATATTTTCTAAAATCGATTTGGTACGAGCATACAACCAAATTCCAGTCGCGGAAGAAGATATCCATAAGACGGCAATTACAACGCCGTTTGGGCTGTTTGAATTCCGTAGAATGCCGTTTGGACTACGAAATGCTGCGCAAACATTTCAGCGTTTTATGAATCAAGTTTGTTCTTATTTAGATTTTGCATTTGTATATATAGATGACATCTTAGTTGCCAGTAAAACGGACGATCAACATATTCAAGATTTGGATATAGTATTCAAAAGATTAACAGAATATGGACTGACAATTAAACCATCGAAATGCGTTTTCGGAGTTTCTACACTCGATTTTTTGTCACACGAAATTACGGCAGCAGGAATAACACCAACAAGCGATAGGGTTTCGGTAATTAAAAATTGTCCAGTTCCGAATAGCATTCGACAAATTCAGCGATTTCTTGGAATGGTAAATTATTACCATAGATTCATTCCACATCTGGCAGAGATTTTGGCTCCAATTCATTCTCACTTAGCGAAATTAACGAATCGAAAGCGATCAAAAACAAAAATTGAATTTTCTTGGCCCGAAGAATGTCAATCGCGTTTCGAACAGGCAAAATTGGAATTATCAAAAGCTACATTACTGGTGCATCCATTAGATAATGTAAAATTCAGTTTAACGACGGATGCGTCCAATACCGCAGTGTGCGCCGTTTTGCAACAATGCGTAGAAAATGTGTGGCAACCTTTAGCGTTTTTTTCGAAGAAGTTGACGCCTACTGAAATTCGATATTCAGCTTTCGACAGGGAGTTACTAGGATTTTATTTGGCGATTAAGCATTTTAGATATTTCCTGACAGGTAGAGAGTTCACGATATATACGGACCACAAACCGCTGATATACGCTATGAACTCTAAAGGCGAAAGAAGTCCGATACAGTCGAATCATTTGGATTTTATTGCACAATTCTCAACCGAGATTCAGCACGTGAAGGGGAAAGACAACATAGTCGCGGACGCTTTATCCCGGTTAGAAGATTCCCCGCTGGATGAAATTGACAATACAATACGTTCCGTGTTCGACGCACAACAAGTTGACATTGAGTTGAAAAACATGATTCAAAAGAAATCGATGTCTTATAAATTAGAAAATATAACTATTCCAGGAACTAACGTGAATCTGTGGTGCGAACTTTCATCGAATAAGAACCGTCCTTACGTCCCGGCGACGAACCGTCGCGTTATATTTGAAAAATTACACAGTATCACCCATCCTGGAATTAGAGGCAGTAGGAAGTTATTAGCAGATCGTTATTTTTGGCCTTCGATGAATCGAGATATATCAATGTGGAGTCGTGAATGTGTGCCATGTCAACGATCAAAAACTAACCGACATACGAGGGCGTCACAAGCGAAATTTGACCTACCCAGTAACAGATTCGAACATAACCACATCGATATAGTTGGACCACTACCGCCATCGGATAATAAGCGTTACGTGCTAACGGTAATAGATAGGTGCACCCGCTGGCCCAAAGCGTATCCGATTAGCGATATTTTAGCAGAAACATGTGCAAGAACCTTGGTAAATGAATTTATTTCACGTTTTGGGGTACCTAGCAGATTAACAACGGATCGTGGTAGTCAGTTCAAATCACGGCTGTTTCAGGAATTGACCAAACTCCTGGGTGTACATAGAATACGAACGACTTCGTATCATCAACAAGCTAATGGACTCGTCGAACGATTACATCGAACATTGAAAACATCAATAATTGCTCGTGGAAAAACAAAATGGTCCGAATACTTACCAATCATATTACTAGATTTGCGTTGCGCCGTAAAACAGGACCTTGGTTGTACACCAGCGGAACTGGTATACAGAACAAATTTAGTAATATCGGGTGACTTAGTAATGAACGTTCCAGATAGCGAAATAACGCCAGGCCAATTCGTGGAGAGATTAAGAGAAAGTTTACGTAATCTCCGTCCGACGCCAACAAGAAGTGACCAGAAAGAAATATACATTCCAAAGGATTTAGCGAAATGTGAATTTGTATTTGTTAGAGTCGATAAAGTCCGACTACCACTTACCGCTCCGTACGGGGGCCCGTTCAGGGTATTAAAGCGTTTGAGAAAAAATTTTATTATTAAAAGAAATAACAAATATGAATCAGTATCGATCGATCGCGTAAAACCAGCTTTTGTAGCAGAAAATATCGACGTCGAAAAAAAAGTGAGGTTTAAGAAAAAAACCAACAAAGCCGATTAAAATAGCATATAGCTATGTTACAACGTTTGTAAAGTGCACCGATTAATAATATTTTAAATATGTTAGAGCGCTTCGCTGCAAATGTTGCTTTCTGCCAAAAAATAACAAAATGATCTGCATAAGTTTTTTATTGGTGGAAACGTAAACCAATAACAACAAACCATGACCAACCAAATCAACAATTCCAATAACGTTGAAAGTATCAATGATATTGATGATACACCACCACAAAGTAATCCAGGTTGTGATGAAAACACATCTGTGTTAAGGGGATCTGCGTAGGCTGGGTTTCATTTTCTGATACGATTTCAGAAACTATTCCAATTAGTTTAGAAAGAGATTTAGATGATCCGGCTGTCTGGCCAGATTTAAATGATAGACTTTCAACCCTCCTTGTAGAAAAAGGCCCCAAACAACACAAAGATATTAGGTATCCCGTTAAGTTAGGTAGGAAATTTAATAATAAACATTTTAAATGGCTTTTAAATGGCGAAACAATTGTATGATCGTGGTTACTATATTCGGTTTCAAATAATTCCATTTTTTGTTTTTGCTGTAAGTTATTTATGCAAAATTCTCAAATTCCAATTAGTAGTATATGATTTAATAATTGGAATCATATAGGTAGAGTTCTCATGGAACATGAAAAGAGGGCCGTTCACGTAGACTGTTTTGAAAAGTGGAAGGAATTTGATTTAAGACTTTCCAAAAATTCCACAATTGATTACATTCTTTAAAATACAATGTCTATGTGTTGAAACGATTTATTATTCTTGTAAAATTTCTTTCAGTCCAATCTTTGGCATTCAGGGGTGGGTCATACAGGTTATTCGAGAAAAATAATGGCATTGTCAAATTCTGCAATGGCTTCTACTATTTTTCTCAAATTAGTAGAAGCCATTGCTGAATTTTACAATGTTCTTTCAGAACACCTACGACGTATTACTAATAATGAGGCGCAAAACAAATATTTGCATAACAGCTTTCAGAACGAGCTAATTTAAATCGTTTCTAAAGTAATTCAAAATAAAATCAATGATATTATAAAAAGAGCAAAATATTTTTCGATAATTGTTGATTGTACTCCAGATCAGAGCCACAATAAACAATTATCACTTATTGTTAGAGTTCTACATAGAAATAAAAACAAACATGAAATTAAGAAGCATTTTATGGGTTTTTTAAAACCTACAGATACGACGGGTAAGAACCTAAAGGATTTGGTTTTAGACCGACTAACTTCCCTAAGATTTTCAATTAGTGATTGCAGGGGGCAATGCTATGATAATGGCTCAAATATGAAAGAAAAAACATTGGAATGCAAGTTCAGATTAAACATTTAGAACCCCGAGCATTTTTTATGCCATGCGCATCACATTCAGTTAACCTGGTCCTTCTGGATTCAGTTCAATGTTCACTTCAAGCTGTACATTTTTTTGATACTGTCCAATCTTTATATGTATTTTTTTCTAGTTCTATTTCAATATGGGATATTTTGAAAAAGAATGTGAAAACACTAACTGTGAAGCCACTCTGTACGACAAGATAGGAAAGGCGTATAGAAGCTTTAAAACCCTAAATGTGCCGTTTAGGTAATATTTATGACGCTTTAATTGAAATAGGAGATGACAAGGATAAGGACGGAATAACTAAAAATAACGCGAATAGTTTATATCTCAAACAAAAAAGGCAGTATTCGTAAAGGCCAAAGTAAACATTGTTGAAACATAATTTTGGTTTCAAATTTTTAAGGTAAATAAAGTAAAGGATATATAAAAATAAAGGATATATAATTATAAAAAATAATTTATTTAAAAAGAAAAAAATATTTATATATATATATGGAAATAAAAAATATGTGAAATATGTAATTTAAATTTAAAATTTAAATTTGTAGAAAATTAAATATAATAAAATATATGAGTAGTAAAAAAACTTAAACTAGAAAATTTAAAAAAGTGCGATTTTATAATACTTTGTACTAAGTTTTTGAAAAATGATATAATTTAATGTAAGATGAAAATAATTTTATTTAAATGCTAAATGTGTGAATGTTTTTGAAAAAAACATTAAGCATGAGTTTTTTTATATATATTTTTAACAATTAAAAATATACAAGAAAAGGGGAGGTGTTGTGAATAAAACAGATCACCCTGCTTTTTTTTCGTGTATTTTATTCACAACGGAAATTGCAAAATGCAATTTGTAGGATTATTCGCCTTACGCGATCAAAATTATATTTGAAATTAAAATCAGTTAGCTGACAGCTGACACCTATTACGGATATTTTCAGGGACACGCACAGACACTTAAGTAATAAAATAATATTTATGTTCATATGTTAAATAAAAATAATTTGATCGCTAATATAAATAAAAATAATGTTGATATATTGGCAAAAACATAGGCAGATAGTGCATTAACTATTCGGTGAAAAATAAGTTGCATGTTAGGGTTTAAAAACGGGCGTCGGTTCCAAAAGTTTTTCCTTAAGCCGGTAAAGTAAATAAAATATTAATGCTGTCCAGATAAAGAGTCGGTATATTTAGGTAATAATAAAATAATAATAATTTCGTAGTAATAGTAATAAATAATTTTTATATAAATAGTCATAGTTCAAAAATAATGTTTCTTTTAAATAAATTGTTAAGCTTCGTATCGTACCGCCGTGAAATGAAATTTTCAACGCTCGTGCAATCTATCGTGAAAAAGTTGTGAAAAAGTTTTATGGAGAAGAAAGCATTCAGTAGTATTGAATAACTATAAAAAAAGGAAATTGACGATTTTTTTAGAAACGAACAATCAAACCAACCTAAAATCATCAAATGTCAAAATTCTGCCGCGAAATAATGTTTTGAACATTATTTCACCAGCGACAATTATTTACATTGAAAATTTTTCTTAACTTTTAGCATCAAATTTCAAATATATAATGTATTTCAATTCTACATGTGTCCGTACATCCGCTGTTAATACGATGTTAGAGCCTCTCCACAATGTTGGCGTTTAGCATCAAATGTAAAATATATAATGTATTTCAGTTCTAAATGTGTCCGTATAACCGCCCTTAATACGAAGTTATAGCCTTTTCACAATGTTGGCGTAAAACTAAAAATTTTTTTTAGTTATGAGTTGAACAAATGGAAAAATTATAACAATCTGTAATGTTGGAGTTGACTGAAAACTTTGCAATAAAATTAATTAATCAACCAAAATGAGATATTTGAATTATATTATATTAATTATAATTATTAAATTTTATGTTATAAAACAAAACAAATTTCGATTTTCTTATTAAAGTGTAGCGATCAGATAACATGCTTATTTAGGTTCTATTATAGTGTTGGCAATACTATTTGTGTTTTTTTAGTGTTTAGTTAAGATGGCATTGGAGTATGTTCCTTGTTTTGTTTGCCCCGCATCCACCAATGAAATCCCTGCATCCACCAAATCATGCTTTCATTTTTGTGGTTATTGTCTTCACTAATTTTTGAAAAGAAATGGACAACGTCATTAAAAGCAATTATGAATTAATATGAAAAATGTATTTGCATTTCATTTTTTGTTCTTATTTTCATATAGAATTTCAAAATAAATGTCCGAAACATGAAACCTGCTGCTGACTGGCGGGAATTTTCGGAACCCGGAAAGTAATATATAGATGTCAAACACTGACTGTTGGACAAGTTTGTATATACAACAGCAATACATTATTTATATATATTAATTATAATAAATTAAAGCATTTTTTCGACGTTTTGATTAACTAAAATATTATTTTATTTATATAATGTTCTACATACTTGGTAAGTTAATATTGTATACTATAGATGTTATAAATTCGTCATCTCTACGCATAGACCAAGAACTAAGCCTAGAACTAAGTTCTCTGCATTCTATATCCTAGAACTAAGTGGATATAGAATGCAGAGAACGCATTGGTCATACACGCTGTCCAAATATTTTCTTATAAAACACCACCTTAAAGTTTTCAAATATTTTTTTAGTGGTGTAAAGAAAAATTTAATACATATTTAATTTACCCTATTTAATAAACTTACAAGGGTTCACAATATATTTGGTTAATTATTGTTGCACTTTCCAGTCATTAAAATTATTTGAAAATAACTATTAAACCCCTAATTTTTTTAATTTTCTTTGCAAATTATACTGAACAATAAACTGCTAAAATTCGACCGCGTAAGTTTTCCGCTTGGGGCGTGAAAAGCACTTTACATATGGCAATCGTCGGTGATGTTGTGGCCTAAGTCAACGTAGTGAAAGTGAAGTAATTGGAATTGGAATAGCTACGATTATAGTTAAGTGTAGTTACATGTATGAACTAAAATAATAAATGAATTCCAAGTTGGTAATTATTGGAGCCGGGGCTTCAGGGATTGCTGCTGCTACCAAAGCTTTAGAATTTGGATTTTCTAATGTTATTTTATTAGAAGCTGAAAATCGCATTGGCGGTCGTATTTTAAAAGTACCGTTCTCTAAAAACAATATTGATTTAGGATCTCACTGGTAAACTAGATAAATAAAATAAAAATAATGTACAACAAATATATAGAAATTAATATTTACGTATAAGGTGCAATTCAAAAAAAGATGTTTTCTGTGACAAACTTAGTAAGGATCTCAGAAATTTATTCCACGATAGTTTCCGATATAAAGATTTATATTGCATACGCTCTAATGGGGATATCGTCGCAGAAGATACTTGTAAAAAGTTACAAGAAGTAATAGTAGAATTTTTAGAAAACGGACAATGTGTACTGAATTTGTCTAATTCTTCATTGAGAACATATGTCATCAAAAAGTAGATTTAAATTATGCATAAAATTTTCCTAAATACATTTTTTTCTATTTCAGTTTTAATAAATGGCTAGAGAATCCTGATAATAATAGTGTAAATAAAAATATTGCAAAGGAATTTTTGGAATTTTATTTAAAATTCCAAATTTCGATAAATCGGGAAGATAATTTTCGTGATGTAAATTCTTGTAATTTAGAAGCTCATCCAATATTAAGATGTGATGATACACATTATGTAACATTAAATTCTTTAATGGTTAGTTAAAGTTACAAAAGTAGAAATAGTACAGACTTCGATATCTGCTTTTTTATTACTGGAATTTTTTTTTTAATATACTCCACATCCTGAGGTTGCAAATACCCAATCATTCCACTCTAATTTGCGCAGTATAATAATTCAACTATAATGTTTTTTTTATATTAGAAACCAACAAACGAAAAGAAGTTTGGAGTTCTACATGAAAAAGTCTTCCTCAACAAAAAAGTAAAAGAAATTAAGTGGTCTCTGAATGCAGAAATTCGAACTATCATAACATGTGTAGATGGCTATGAAATAGAAGCAGATCATGTTTTTTGTACTGTATCTTTGGGAGTTCTAAAAGAAAAGTAACGTAAGATTCTTACAGACAAATTATTTTTCTACAATTTTTTGTTTTAGATACCTGTCGTTATTTAAACCCACTCTTCCTGGCCCAAAAATAAAAGCAATTAAGGAATTGTCTTTTGACACTGTCAATAAAATATTTCTCGAGTTTTCAAAACCATTTTGGAGCAACAACTGGTTTGGTTTTACTATGTTGTGGGATGGAAACGAATTAAAGGAAATTCAAAGTCGTCCTGATTTTTGGATTGAAGATATATTTGGATTTTTTACAGCAGATAATCTCGAAAATACTTTATGTGCATGGATAGTAGGAGATAATGCGAGAATAATGGAAATTGCAACAGAAGAAGAAGTTCTTAACAGCTGCCTCTTTTTATTGAGAAAATTTTTAAATTGGGAAATACCAGTCCCAATAAATATTAAAAGGTTCTATAATTTTTATTCACCAGATTAAATATAGCTTTCCATATTTAAAAATTAATTGCTGTCTGGAATTAGAGACCTTAAAATAAACATTTCGAAATTAAAAAAGTCGCTGGAAAACACCATGATAAACTTCAGAACCACATTGATGTAGAAACTAGTTCAGTCTCACTTTACCTAAACAGTAGCAGAAGGACCATAAGAGTTATTCTGAATTGGTAGTTAAGCTTACTTAACATTAAATTTAATGTTAGAAAACCGTTAGGTGTACTAATAACTACAATATTTCTAGCATAAGATCTACATAGAGGACAGTTTTAGTATTCCTAATTCATTTATTATCATCTCAACATATAAAAAATTTTTTTTTTTTTTTTAATTAAAAAGTAATTCCAGACTGCAATTAATTTTCATAATAGTACATTAGAAATTATTCCAAGATATTTTATTTTAATATTAATTCTCCAAAAATGTGATCATAACTAGTAGAATCGAATTAATCTATACCATGACTATGGTTAAAATTAAGATACTCTGAATAAATCGTGCGGGAATGACGTTTAGGGTTAAAAAAATACATTCATTTCTTAAAAATCCTCAAATTAAAAAATGTGATATCTTCTGCAGTATGAACTTAAAAATCCTCAAATTAAGAAATGTGATATCTCCTACAGAGTACAGTAATTTATAATTAAAAATTACTGTACTCTGTTATAATTAAAAATTACTGTTATAATTAAAAATTACTGTACTCTGTAGGAGATCGTCTGTCGCCATAAAAATAAAAAAAAAGTAAAAACTGCACATTTCATATTATGCTTTGTCGTTGCCAGTGTATATCCGAGATATTTTATATTTTCGATTATCAGTGTTTTTAATTTAATAAAATGTGTTATGCTTGCTAAATTTTAATTTAATAAAATTTGTTATGCTTGTCTGATACTCAAAATTTATTTTGAGGAATAAAACAATATTTATTGCTATTATAGTACCATTGCGTGGCAAATGAGTTATACAAATTTAAACACACGTACAATTTTAATATTTGCTTTTTGGTATTGCCACTATCGAAAACAAAATAAAAAATTGTATGAAAATTTCCTTGCTCTTGATATTTTTGTTCATGAACAAAAAGGAAAAAATAATTAAAATCAAAATTATCCCGATATAAATTTATATACCATGTAAAATGGGTCTAGAATCTTATAAAAATTAATTGAATTTGCAAAGCATACAAAATAAAAATATTCGTTGCCGAGGAACACGACGAGACGCGTCAACATTATCTGTTTTGCCCTTTAGAGTGTATAGGATAATATTATAAAAAAAATTCTGTTTTATAAATTTGAGTTGCTTTATTTATCACGTATAAAATTCTTAGTTTAAAATTCTCGTTTAATATTCTACACCTACATTACAAATTATTTCTTTTCTAAAACACAAAACATCGGAACTAAAAGCAACATATTTTACATATTTTATTATGCATACATTACATATTTTAGTATTTACAGGCATATTTACAACAATATCTCATTTAAAAAAAATACCGCAACAACTTATCCTCTAATATCTTCATATATATTTAAAAATTTAAACGTTCAGAATAATTGGACAAATTTATAATCGACGTAATACAAATATATTTTTAACCAAATATTGTTAATTTCGTTTCATACGACAGTATTTGTTTTTTAGGTCTACCTGGAATACAAATCCAAACTTTCGTGGTTCATATTCATTTAGATCGAGACAAGCAGAACATTTCAATACAAGCCCGTTATATTTGTCTACTCCAATTTTAAACAGGAATGGTGTACCTATTATTCAATTTTGCGGAGATGCCACTCATTATCAATATTATTCAACCGTATGTGGTGCTATTAAATCTGGCTGGAGAGAAGCTCAACGATTAGCAGATATTTATTTAATGTAAGAAAAATCAATACAAATATTTTTTAAGTTGGAATGGTTGATTCCTTGCTTTATTTGCGGTATCTTACGGTATGGAACTTATCTCCAAACCACACTGAGACACAATGCGTTTTAAAAATTCCGTTAGTGTTTGAACACTTATTAATCAGAACTTCAAAAGTATTTAAGGAAGGCTAACTAGCTGCGCTAGGTAGTTGATTAGGAGTTCTTGATTATTACTGTAATTATCATTCACATCTGGATGTCATAGTTACATATTCGTGTTCAAAATGTACAAAATTTTCTTATTCATTTTTTTAGAAAATGGCATTTTGCTCAAAATTCTGTGCTTTAATTTTTTTTGCATTATGTGAGGACACGATAATTTACCTACAATTTCATCATACAAAGTTCTAATCCACGTATTACGGTTTACCTGGTATAGCGCTTACAAAAATAGTTTTTAAGTTGAAAAATGATGATCTTGACGGATTAAATTAAAAAATAATATAAACTTCAGATGTGATGAGTTGTGGATTGGATCCACTTCAGATGTGATGAGTTGTGGATTGGATCCATGCAGATACTTGATATGATGCAAATAGGAGATAAGTATACACCGACCTGTCTAACAATTCAATGTGGCATGTTGGACAATTTTCTACATTTTACCTTACATATCATTAGCTCAGGAGAACTAACATCTGCCTAAGAGATTAGAAATTTGTAACTGACTGCTGCACTGCAATGCAGCTTATATGAACCAGAGATGGTATTAACAACTTTTATAATCTGCACATATTTTTGAAATTTCATATTCAAAAAGGGGGATATATTTCAACATAGATTTCGCTGATGTATTTGATGATATATTTGTTGGCCCATTCATACTTTCACCTGCTAAATTTACTTAGAATCTTGGCAACATGAATTGCAATAACTACAAGAAGATATTGCTATAGCATATAGAAAAACGCTATTTTAATATCAGTTAATTATGTTAAAAATTAAGTCTTATACAAAATAAAACTAATACTGTGGTATATAAAATGTAAAAAATAACAAAAAATTATATCCGCAAACAATAAAGCTGTGGAATATAAAATTAAGGTTCATGGTAAATCGGATGGGATTGGAAGGAAGCGTTCAAATGTGTGGATTGGTAGAAACGGTCCAATCCATTGCACTGTAATATCACCATGTCTAACAGTTTTAATTTTTATTGGGAATAGTGAAGGACTTGAAATCTTCAACTTAAATTACAACAGTAGTACACTTAAAGGAATCGATCACAGAACTGCCACATCAAATAAGAGAGCACTCAATATCAAAATTTCAGAAGCGCCACTTCAAATTAGAGAACAGCTATGATCAAAAAGTAGCTTTAATATTATGTAAGCAGACATTCAATAATTATGTTAATATCTATCAAAAATAAAAATGGTTTCATAAAAACCAGAAATTTTTATTATTATTTTATATATTCTACCAAGTACCGGATTTTTCAACTTAAGAACTAAAGAACAGCAATGCCCAGGTATAAACCTTGTTTGCGCACATTGTTGGTTAGATTTCTTAACAATATAAAAAAAATAATATTTTTTTTATATTGTTAAGAAAAATACCTGAAAATTAATTTGCGTCTATAAAACATGCGTCGTTGATCTAGCTTAACTATTTCAGAAGTTCTTATTAAAGGTTGGTGGTTCTAAATGTGAAGGAAAGGTTTAAACACCTCTAGGTATGGAAAATAGACCAACATAACTCATACGATTTTATTTTATGAAATGAACCAAGGAATCGTTCTTAAAAGTTTTTGTATCTTGAAACTTATAACCGTGTCCCTTTTAAATTAATATTATTTATTAAATATTAATATTAACTCAAAATTAAAAAAAAAAATATCGAGCAATTAAACGCACAAACAATTCCAACAAGCCCTTTTCTTAAGAATCTTATGTGTATATCAGTCTATTTTCATAAATATAAGATTATAAAAATATATAATGCGGGACATTATTTTTTTTTCCTGTCATCAAAAAGATGTTCGCATCGAAAATTTATGTTTCCTGTTTTGTGGTTATATTACATTGAAGATAATTTCAAAATAAATGCATCCATTAAAGGTTTTTATTAATATATTGGTTACTTTTTTTTTTTTATCACTAAAACTGGTCTAGTAGACCAACCATCATTTGTTTTTGAATTCTCTTATCCTACCTTGTAATTACTAGGTCACCCAGTAGCTTTCTAGACTTATTCCGGAGCAAACTTAATCTGAAAATTAATAAAAAATTTACATTTCAGTTTTCTTATTGTTGTTTTCACATAGAATTTCAAAATAATCTATGACGATGAATGAATAAATTCAAAATTATAGTTCTATTTTGCTTGAATTAATAAATAAGAAGGTGCAGTGCATTAACGCCCGAAAGGCGTTAATGCCCTAAAAGATGAGAATTAATGCCCGAAAGCCATTCGGGCGATAATTGCCACTTAACTGAGCATGTAAATTCATGGGCAATATTGCCATTTGAAGCAATAATTTTTGGGCTTTATTGCCCACTATATATATATAATTATTATGTATATATTTTGTCACTATTTGCAATAAGGACATAAAATTTGCTTTTTTTTTACAATAAGGACATAAAAATTGTGTTTTTTTTTGCTGTTGCAGCAGTCTCACATAGTGTTTTGTAACAATCTGAGCATAATTTAAAGTCTTTACAGGGTAATAGCGATGTAAAATACATGGATTTTTGTTACAGATTGCGCATAGTAAAGTTTGTGAAGATGACAAAGTTTTGCTTTCATTGCCAATACTATCTAGATCATCACCATTATCACATCATCATCATCAGTAACATATTCATTTCCATTTAGCTTAGATCATCAAAATTTTCTGTGTTATCATAAAATGAATTTTTTTTAAAAATATATTTGCTGTACAATTTGATTTTGGAATTCAAAAATCGTTATAATTTTGTTGTCTAATTGTTCAGTCAATGTTTTTATGATAATGTTAGGTCTTTTGTTGTTTTGTTTTTCCATCAAAACGATGTAGGTCGAAATTGAAATAAATTTGCATTAATAAATTTGAATGCATGTAAATACGTCTCATCTAATTTATTTGCCATTAATATATAAAGAAACGGATATATCTTCAAAATAGAAAAAAAATTGATATTAGTTCATTATTTAATTTTATATAGACGTGCACTTCGAGCAAAATAATTGTTGTATAGTTATAAAAAGTGTTTGTTGCTACATCAACATTATTATCAACATCATTATCATTATGATAATATGATGATCCATATTCTTTTAAAATATTTAAATTTGAAAATACTGCAGCTATTTCCACAGGACATCTAGGTGGTTCTGGTATTGCGTCATTTTTAATTTTGTTGATTGTCCTTTTCATTTGTTTGTACGAAACCATTATACGAAACAAAAGTGGGCAATTCAATTTGTGGGCGTTAATGTTCAATTTTGTTTGTCTTTAGAGCTCAGTTAAATGAGAATTATTGCCCGAATGGCTCAGTTAGATGAGAATTATTGCCCGAATGGATATTGTTCTTTAGAAGAACAAAAAAAATAAAAATCTTTACATGTGGTTCTTTTTAATAACTTGAAAACTACGTTCCCATCAAAAATAAAATTCAAAAATTTTGTTCTTTAAAGAACTTTTGAAAATAAAGGAAATTTCACTAAAATTGCTTACTCTTACAATTAAGAGTAAGCAATTTTAGTGCAATTTCCATTTATTAGTCTAAAAAAATTAACTTTAAATGGCTTTTAGCCATTTAAAGTTAATTTTTTTGTTGACGAATGCCTTAATATCTTGGTACGTAGGGCGAAATCAGTACTTTATTTATTCCTCCAGAGCTTTTTTTGCTTCCGAGTTTGCAATCTCGTTGCCTTTAATTCCAATAAGCCATAAGAATACAATTTTTCTATTTTCTTTTTGGATGGTATGTTGTATGAAGTGGATGTTTTCTACGACAGCATTTGAAGATTTACTGTTTTTAATCGCTTCAAGAGAGCTTTTGCTGTCAGTTATAATTAGGTAATTATGTATACGGTTTTTATATGCCTGTTCTCAGGCGCATAATATGGCGTTCAGTTCTGATGAATATATTGTTGTTTGATTTTTTAGCCTAAATGCTTTTATACTTCTCATATCTGCAATAACAGCAAATCCAGTTTTCATCAGTATATATTTTTTTTATAACTATAGTCTATTTGTTAATTTCTTGATAAAATCGTTTCTTGTAGGTTTCAGCGGAAGTGTCTTCTTTTTTGTACTTAAAGGGTCCGCCAAATAACTTTTTTTTTTTGAAAATGCTATAAAAAAAAAACTACTGAATATTTTCTCAAATTTCTTTTTTTATTTTAAAGTACAATCCTGCCGGTTAATAATGGAAAATAATTTCATTCAAATGGCTGCCTCTGAGTGGGCCTGCGATCGACTTACAGAAGATGCCGATTTTGCCAAAAAAATCATCTTTTCGGATGAAGCTCATTTTGATCTTGGCGGGTATGGAAACAATCAAAATTGTCGCATTTGGGGCACAGAAAACCCGCACGCATACATTGAAAAGCCGGTACACCCAAAACGAGTCACTGTTTGGTGCGGATTTTGGTCCAGAGGCATAATTTGTTCACAAAAATTGAAGAGGAGGATATTGGCAACATTTGGTTTCAACAGGACGGCGCTACGTGCCACACAGCCGAAGCTACACTCGATGTTTTGCGCCCTGTTTTTGAAGATCGCATTATCAGCCGCAGAGCTGATGTCGTTTGGCCACCTCGGAGCTGCGATTTGACACCGTTGGACTATTATTTGTGGGGTGCCCTCAAAGATAAGTGTTACGCCGACAAGCCAGAGACAATTGACGCTTTAAAGGACAATATTCGTGAAGCCATTGGTGAAATACAGCTGCACACAATCGATAATGTGCTTAAAAATTGGACCGATCGTGTAGGCTACTGCATGGCCAGCCGAGGCAGCCATTTGAATGAAATTATTTTCCATTATTAACCGGAAGGATTGTACTTTCAAATAAAAAAAGAAATTTGAGAAAATATTCAGTAGTTTTTTTTTTATAGCATTTTCAAAAAGAAAAAGTTATTTGGCGGACCCTTAAGATATGTTTAAATTTGTAATTGGGTTTTTAATTATCCAGAAGGGAGAGTTGTTTATTAAATTATATTCCGCTATTTTTATATTTTCGTTACTGTTAATCTCTAGGAGTACATCTTTTAGTGTGGATGATATAAATTTCTTAGGTTGATTTATTTGGGAGGTGATTTGATTATAAGTTTGATTCCTAATTATGTCGTAATTGAGATGGTTACGGTTTGTTTTGATTTTGAATATATAATTAGTTATTAGTTTTTTCTTAATTTTAGTTGTAGAGTTTCTGCAATGACTTCTATACTTTTAATTGGGCTAGATCTGACAGGTCTTGTTGCATTGTTTTGGATAATATTAATTTTTTTAAAGTTTGGTTATTAGTTGTAGAGTAAAATATAGATCCATAGTCGATAGTGGGTATAGTTAGTGATTTATAAAATTTTAATAATGTGTTTTTGTTTGTACCCCAATTACTGTTTTCTAAGCTTTTTGTGATATTTAGCGCTTTATTCGCATTTTTTAAAACTGTTTCAAGAGTTGATTTCCATGTTAATTTTCGATCAAATATAACACCCAGTATTTTTATTTCATTTTCTAATTATTTTCACATCAACATAGGCCGGTATTTAATTTTACGTTTCCTTGTAAACAATATTGCTTTGCTTTTTTCAGCTGCGATTATGAAACCTGTTTTTAATGGCCATTCTTTAATTTTGTCAAGTGTTTCTTGTATGTTCTCCTCAATGAATTCTATGTTTTGGTGTCTCATAAATAGAGTAAAAAAAAATCTGCATATACAAGATTTTTTACAAGTAATTGGCCATTACGAATAATACAAAATTAATCTCAGTAAGACCGGGGAAAGAGCTTTTTTTTTGTTTAAAGCTATTTCCATTTCATCCATTGTAAAATTTATATTGTACGTTTTCGGTTTTCTTTATCGAAATAAATATCGTTGCTTTCTTCTAGTGATTTATGGTCTAAAAATTATTTTAGATAGTTATCATTTGACGATGTTTTTGCATATCGTTTTGCTACGGTTTCCGCGATTTCGATTTTATCCTCAATTATCTTATTATTTTCTTGTAAATATAATATATTCCGGTGAGGTTTATTAGAATATATAGCTCTTATTTTATTCCATATGGAAGATAATGGTGTGTTTAGATTGATCGACTCGCCGTACATTTCTCAACATTTTCTGTTTGCTTCTCTAATTTTCCTTTGTGCTATTGCTTCACATTTCTTATAAGCAATTTAATTTTCTACATTATTATTTTTATGTAGTTTTCTTTGCGCTTTTTTCTGTTTTTAATTGTTATTTCTTCGTTCCACCAGAGGACTAGTAATTTTTTGGCAGCACTATCACCGCTGATCTATCAGTAATAAAATTTCATTTGTCATTCATTCGTTTTTGTTGTTTGGATAGACGTAATTTGTAAGTTCCAACTGTTCAGATAGCTGACCAACAGAATAGTGCCATATGAATCAACACCTGGGGATGAACCTTGATGCAAAATTAAAATGGAAGGAGCACGTAAAAATTACAAAGAAGTGCCATATGGCTGTTGATTCATATGGCACTATTATGTTGTTTAGGTAGATAGGTAAGTGTTGATTAATTGTTTTGTTTGTGATATTAATATGAATTGACTTTGATTCATTAAGTTTCATTTTCCATTTAATTGTCCAATCTTGAATTGTATTATTCGCTCTCTGCAATTTGTTTGCAGCTTCGTTAAGATTATCATGCACCGCCAGCATAGCTGTATCGTCAGCAACTGTCACTCCATCTGGCACTGGTAAATCACTTGTATATAATAAGTAGAGAATTGGTCCAAGGATACTTTCTTGTGGAACACCAGCCTTAATTTCTTTTATATCAGAATGTTCATCGTCTTGTTTAATTCTAAAGAATGTGTCTGGTAAATACGAGTCACGAAATTCATGGTAGTATTTTATTAAGTTTATGCAGCAATCTCTTATGTCATATTTTGTCAAACGGCTGAGCTACATCAGAAATATGGCAATACAAAATTTTTTACCTTCTAAGGTCTTTTCTATGACGTCTGTGATGCGGTGAATTTGATCAATGGTGGAATGTTTTTCTCTGAAGCCAAACGGGAAATTTGGTATAATGTTTTTGCTCTCTATTATTGGCTTTAATTTTGTCAAGAATAGTTTTTCTACCAGCTTAGATATTATAGGCAGAAGAGATATCGGCCGATAAGATAACTTCATTTGGTAGCTTTCCAGGCTGTTGTAGCATAAACATTTCAGCAACTTTCCAGATACTTGGAATGTATCTGAGTCTAGAAATAGCATTTATTATAAATGTTAGCATAGTTATACGTTTTTTTAGGAATCTGGTTTCGTATTTCCGCTGTAATTAAATCGTAACCAGGGGCTTTTTAAAATCGTAACCAGGGGCTGTTGCGAGGTGGTTACCTAGTATATCTGAAATAGCCGCCGTGAGTTCTTTACCTTTAGTTGTTGTCAGTCCCCAGTCTACGTTTTTGGCATTGAAATCACCAACAATGTTAAACCTATCATCAAGTTTTTGCAGAATATTTTGATAGTCAAGTTTTTTAAAATTATATTTTGGTGGACAGTAAACTGCTCTAATAGCTAGATTTTTGTTGTTTATTTTGACTATTACCTGTGTTTCATCACTCTGTAGAGTGTAGACTATGTTCCTGGTAATGATTTATATTTTCTTTAATAGTTATAGCACTTCCGCCTTTCGCTTGATTGTCAGGATGATTTGTCAAATAAGTTTTGTAGCCTCTAATGTTTATATACATTTGATTTGTTAGGTGAGTTTCCGAAAGAAGACAAATGTCAAATGTCTTTAAGAAAAGTTCCATTTGCTGTATTTTGTTTTTAATTCCATTAGAATTCCATGTCACAATTCTTAATTCTCTGTTATCCATATAGTTTTTAGTGTACACGATAATTGAGTCTACACGATATTTGAGTTTCCATGTTTACTTTGTTTTGTAACAAACTCCTCATATTTCGATCACTATTTATTCGTTGTTATCTTGAGGTTTATTACTAATAATTTGTGCATATGAAACTTCAGTAGATACATTTCATGGATAGCGAATACTTGGCTGAATTCTTTGTCTTTCTTGGCATTTCCTTGTACATTTCTCCTTTTGTGCAATTCTTTGGCTATTATACAACCTCTATAATTAGTTGGATCAGCCTCTATTCTTGATGCAGTCTATGGCTTCTGGTTGAAACAACGTTTGTGTATTTTTGGCCTACTACCAAGTATTTTGTAACTACCGCCGCTTCTGGCCTGCTTCTGTTCCCAGAGGGGAGACAGTTACAAAATACTTGGTAGTAGGTTAAAAATACACAAACGTTGTTTCAATCAGAAGCCGCCTAATCTAGGACAGACGCTTCTGGATTTGACTTCGCCGCATTCGTTTGCTCGCTGACACTTACTACACCAACTGAGTTGGATACCGGTTTTTTCATAGGGGTTGCTCAGCTTGACAGGGTAGACGACTGGTAGGTGAGATTTGGCGTTGAGTAGAAGAGGCTTGTTTGATGTAGCACGAACCCATCAAATATATTTCGCATTATTACCTCAATACTACCCCGATACAGAATGTAATACAGATTTCTCAATACGGAAATTACTAATTTTCAGCCTCTGCAATTTCAACTACCTAGAGCGTATTTGCATACAAATTTGCTAGTTATCATTGGTTAAGAACAACATCATTAAACCAATAATGTTGTTCTTAACCAATGATGTTGTTTTAAATTACCACCTTGACTTAGGCTTCTTACGTTTCATGTTGATATTGATAAGGGTTTATCTTTAAATGGCTTTATATTTTTTTGTGGTAATTGGTTTGAATGTGATCATTGGTGATGTTGTTATCTTCAAAAAATTTTTATTTTCTAGAGAATACGTACATGGAGTGGTTTGCCGTTGCCTTACTCATTCTATTATGTTATTGTAACAAAACCAAAAACAAATATTACCAATAAAGGTGTTGATTCTTCATTACCACTACTTAGTGTGGTACAAGTTACAGTATTGGTTAGTGTTTCTTCAATTCCCTAAAAACAAAATTCAGAAAAAAACAATATAAAATTACATATAAATAAAAAAAAATATTAGATTTTATAATTTTTTAAATTTTTATAATAAAAATTGAGTTATAAATTAATTTGACGAGATACTAAAATAAATTAATTAGATATATTTTAAAAGAATATAAAACTTAGATTTTCAATGCGCCACTCAAGCAACTTTTGTCTAAATTTAACCCTCAAACAAAATTTTTCATCAGGAATCAACCTATTTTCTGTTAATAGCTTTAACGCTTCCAAGGCAATATCTTTATCTATAAAAAATTGATTTTAAAAGATATTTTCCAACTGTATCTTTTAATTTAAATACGTATCATCCAACTGTATCTTTTAATTTAAATACGTATATTTACTGGTCAAATATTCATACAGTTCACTGAGGCCCTATGATAAAAGAAGTGCTGGCACCTCATTACTTTTTAAATCATCCAACTGTATCACAATTAAATTTGGATCAGTTAATTTCATATTTGTTACAAAATTCGTATAACTAAAAATATTTTTTTTAAAGTAAATTAATTGTAACAATAATTGTTTATTTTATCAAATATCAAAACTTGTTTGTTTTATCAAATAGTTTTCTGTAGAAATTGTTCTTAGACACTTTAAATAACAATTAAATAATTATTAGACTCTTTAAATAATTATTAAAAATAAAATATTAATAATAATAAATTTTTCCAAAATTACTTACTTCAACAGTTTTTGTTTTTATTATAATTACACAACTTTACAAAAAAGAATACATAAAATTTCACAACACAACCGATATCGCGTAAAATTGAAAACTTAATGAACTAATATTATGCAAACACTTGTTAACTGTACTCCTCCTAACTGTACTCCTATTGTCTTTTTTATTTTCGTTGCAAATTAATATTCCCAAAACAAACATTTCAAAAAATTCCATTAGAAAAGCAAATTTATTTTCTCTTTACTCCAAATATGAGCAAAAAATTCTAGGAATTTATTTGTTTACTCATATTTTGTAAAATTTATCTAAATTTTCTGCATAAAACAATAAAAAAATGTAGATAATGTATTGACAAATTGTGGTTGTTTTTACTACATATTGTTTTAACTAAATCAATGAAAATACTTATTGAAACATAAATGATTTGTTTCTACCTTCTCAATTTTTTTTCTACAAAAGTAATATAAAACGTAGATAATCTATTGAAAAGTTTTGGATAATTTTATGTCTCTTTATAAAATTAGACAAAATAATTATATGAATTACTAATAAATTTTAATAAAATAAATAAATTAGTGGATGAACTAAATAAAAATTGGAAAAAGCTAATTCATTTATTTTAATTTCAGTCATTTATATAATTCAGTATATTTGTTTAATCCACAATTTAAATGCTTCAACGAAAAAAATAGAAAAATCAAAGAATTTTCTTTTTAACTACTCCAAAGTATTTGAAAAATCTACTTTCATTTTTTCGGTGTAGTTAAGTAATCACCTGCGATTTTAAAGGAATGTAATTATAATAAGTATAATAATTATTATTACAAAGCCCCGTATTTAAATCGAATAAACTGAAAAATATATATACTCAATTATCTAATATTTTTCAGTAATGAAAATGTGGATACTAATATTTATGACGTTTTAATATTGGGTGGTGGATTAGCAGGTCTCGGTGCGGCTTATGCGCTAAGAAATTCGGACATGAAATTCAAAATATTAGAGGCTCAAGACTATATAGGCGGTAGAGCATTAACAGTACCATTTCACTTACAAGACAATTCTGTAAATTCGTTAGAGCAGCATTTACCCTTTGTTGACTCTGGAGCACAATGGCTACATGGAGATAAAAATGCTCTGCACCAAATAGCACAAAAATATAATTTGATAGTTCCCGAACAATCTGAGGAAGGAATGGGATCATACATAAGAGATGATGGGTACATATTTGATGATATATTTCGAAAGAAAGTTGATACTTTTGTACACACTATTTTGGAAAAATGTAAAGCATTCATTAATTCAGAAAACTATCCTATTTCCGTGGATGATTATTTACATAAAAATTTTGAACAATTTTTAAAAGGTTTTGTTGATTTTGATGAACGTAAAAAGGCTTTGCAATTACTAGATTGGCATCGACGCTTTCAAATTATTGACAATTCTTGTTTAACGTTAGAAGATTTATCAGCTAAAGAATGGGGAAAATACACCGTAGATAATGAAAGTTGCCAAGCTCATATAAATTTAAGAAATGGATTTTCTAGTTTAATTGATGTAATAATTGCAGAAATTGGTGGAACTAAAAATATTCTCTTGCAACATGAAATTAATGAAATCAACTGGAGTTATTCTGATAATATAAATAAAATGATTAAAGTCAAAATTGAAAATAACAGATTATTTTATGCCAAACATGTTATAGTTACTTTTTCATTAGGTATTTTAAAAAACAGTGAATCTAAATTGTTCCAACCAAATCTCCCTCTAAATTATCGTAGTGCGATAAGATCTATGGGATTCGAAACAATTAATAAAATCTTTCTACAGTTTGACAGACGGTGGTGGGGAAATCTAAAAGGAATACAATTAGTTTACGGTGACGATTTGCCTGTGGTAAATATTTAAAAATAATTTTCGAATTACATACAGTGTGGTTTGATCTGATTTAGGATGAAGATATTTTAACGGTCGACTTCCATGGTTCACGTGGTAAAAATCGTATTTGTGGAGCAGGGGTATATCTTCCATACCCACTGAGACGCAGGATGTTTAAAAAATGTCTTCATACTAGAAGTGTCCATCCAAAAGTTGTGTTTTACCAAATGAGCTACAGAATCGACTTTTAAAATCTTTAATTCTAAATCACTCTATATATAATTTCTAAACAACAATTTTAATTATAAGCAGCAGAAGAACAAATGGACACGATGCATTTCTGGATTTGATATTGTTACTTCAGGACCGAAAAATACTTTGATTGGATGGGTGGGCAGCATAGGTGCTATAGAAATGGAAAAACTTAGTGACAAGGAAATAATAGACGATTGTATAGAAGTTTTGCGAAAATTTACAAATTTAGTCATACCAGATCCAGTTAAATATTATTGGTATACTTTGATTTTTTTATTTGGTATTAATAACTGAAAATTTTTTTTGGCAGTACTCGGTGGGGAAGCAATAAATTTGTTAGAGGCGGTTATAGTTATATAAGTGTTCAATGCGATAAGAATAATATCGATAAAAAAATATTTTCCGTACCAATTAGCGGTAAAAAAATGTTTTATGGAAATTGTTTGGATAAATTATACAATAATAAAAACGAAATTGATCCGCAAGAAGATTCTTATCCATCTCCGACATTATCTTTTGCAGGAGAAGCTTACCATAATAGTTATTTTTCCACAGCACATGGTGCATTTTTATCTGGAATGGAACAAATAGATTTTTTTTTAAATAATAAAAAAATTTAAATGATTATAAAATAAATATTAGAAGACTATCATTTTGAAAACCTATATTTTTATTTATATTTTTAGATCTAGTTAATCTTTATAAAAAAGAAAATTCTTGATTTAGATACTGAATAATGAATAACATGTTAATTTTCTGAAAAAAATCTTAATATAACATAGAGCGCTTAATATAACGTCTATGGGATTCGAAACAATTAATAAAATCTTTCTACAGTTTGACAGACGGTGGTGGGGAAATCTAAAAGGAATACAATTAGTTTATGGTGAATTTTTATTTATTTACCACACGCACATCGAATAACATGTTAAATAGATTTCAGTAGGAAGAAATAAATAATTCAAATATAGATAAATTTAAAAGTATAGAAGCATGTGCAATTAGAATTAACTTCCTTAATAACAAAAAACTAATAGTAGTCCCAGCTTAATCAGCATATGATAATAATCAATATTTACTCTATTTACTGCTTTAAAATTAAACAAAACGAATAATTATTATATTGTAGCTGGAGATCTTAATGCTAAACATATAAGTTAGCACAAAGAAAATCACAATACTAGAGGAAACTTTTTGTACAGATAGATGGAAAAGCAAGAATTTATATACAAAATAAAATTACTATCGACTAATAATCCAACATATAAACCAAGTAATTCATTTTTGAAATTTTATGTTTTAGATTTAATTTAGTTTCGCATAATAAAAGCATATCAGGAGTATGCTCTGTTATGAATTTTACTAGATAAGAACGCTTAAAATGTGATATTATTGAGTTAACATTTATAGTTATTATTTTTAAAGTTGCAAGTGTAAAAATATTATGATCCATAAGTTGCATTGGAAACCATATTATATAAGAAATCAATTCTTTGTATTTGTGGCTTGAGCACTTGTTCCATATTATTAAATTGATTATTAATCGTATTTAAAGAACTTTTAATGTTTAGTAATATATTATTTGTATTACAATTATCATTATTTTTAAAATTGTCTGATTGATTAACATTACCTTACCTGAATGATTTTTTGGGTGATATAAAATTTTTAAACATTCCTGCTTTCATTTCCATTTTTCCTTTATTAGCATCTGTCTTTGCTTGAATGGCTAATTGAAATTTCATATAAACTGGACAGCCTTTATAAGACGAAGGATGACCATTATTTTTACATAAAACACAGAATAATTTTTCTTTATTTATCTCAGCATGTTCTAGCGGATATTTCCCAGGCTCGTGATCTTGACAACCTTTTACGCATCTATAAATCATATTACCATTAAATGTAGTGTGTCCAAATCTCTGACAACGTTTACATTGTCGAATTTCGACTTTTTTTATAGTTCTCCATGATATAACTTGCTTATCTAAGTATCTTACTTTTTTTAAATTAGTTATATTATTTTTAGCTGATATCTGAACAAATAATATAGGCAAAGTTTTTTTGAATTATTAGTTTCTAGTCGAAAAACTTTTACAATATATTTAAATTTTTAAGGGAATTCATTATTTGTTCTGGATCATCTTTTTCGTTTAAAACTTTTAAGTATCATAGTTTTAGATTCTCCTTTAGGATAAAGTGACCAGACGTTCCGGATTATGCGGACTTTCCCGGATTTAAATCGTATGTCCTGCATTGTAAATTGTCCCGTATTGTACATCTTACCTTATTATTGCTATCTATTAGTAACGTAACTTTTCGAATTAAATAACAGTGCTTTGGCTTAACTGGCAACAATTATTTAAATTCAAAAATTCAACTGTTTCAATTCAAGTAAGTCATGAGTTTTTAGCGAATACACATTGCATAAGTATTTAAAAAAATCTATTTCTATAATTGTTATTTCAGTTTAAAAAGTTGAAGTGTACAAAACAAAAGTGAAAAGTTTAAATTTTTTATAATTGTGTCCACAATGTATTCATATTTTCATTAATTTTTAATATGTATACTGTATTACTTCTAATATAAATTCTAAATAAAAAAATTAATCTCAAATTCCAGAGAATTATGTCCAAGAAACGCCAATGTACATTTACTGACGAGTAAAAGGAATTTTCTGTTATAAAAAACAAGCAAAATTGAAAATAGAAGGATGACCATTATTTTTACATAAAACACAGAAGAAGCTGAAGCTAATAATGCTCGTTTGCGATTATCCTACGAAACATGTCTGGTTATATCATTTTTACCACCCGAGTCAATCGAGAAGTCGCTGTTACATATATTACAGTAACAGCGACTTCTCGATTGACTCGGGTGATAAAAATGATATAACCAGACATGTTTCGTAGGATAATCACAAACGAGCATTATTAGCTTCAGCTTCTTCAACAAAATTAAGTGGTTATTTTCGAAAAGTTGAATTTGGTTCCAAAGAAAAGGAATTTGCTAGCGCCGAAGCAGTTTTTGCATATCACAAGATAATGCATAATGTTCACTGTAATATATGTAACAGCGACTTCTCGATTGACTCGGGTGGTAAAAATGATATAACCAGACATGTTTCGTAGGATAATCACAAACGAGCATTATTAGCTTCAGCTTCTTCAACAAAATTAAGTGGTTATTTTCGAAAAGTTGAATTTGGTTCCAAAGAACAGGAATTAGCTAGCGCCGAAGCAGTTTTTGCATATCACAATATAATGCATAATCAAACATTCCGATCAATGGACGGTACATCTATGCTGATTCGTACATTATTCGAGCCAAAGTTTACTTGCGGTCGCACAAAAATCAAAGCGATTAAAAAAAATGTATTTGTACCTTATACAATTCAGCAACTTATGAAAACTTTGGAAAATATTGATTTCATTACAATATTTACAGATGGTTCAAATCATAAAGACACTAAATTATTTCCGTCATTAGTTCCTTTTTTTTATTACAAACTAGGTGTACAAATTAAACTTTTAGATTTTGTATCTCTTCCAGCTAATAACTCAAATAGCTAACTCGGAAATAATAGCTAACTCAATTATAGAAATATTGAAGAAATTTCTTTTAGAAAATAAAATTGTAGCTGTTTGCGCAGATAATGCAAATACAAACTTTGGTGGCCTTCTTAGAAAAAGAACAAATAAGGTATATAGTAAACTTAAGAACCATATTCAGAAGCCTTAAGAAAACTTAAACCATTGGTGTAGGATGTGCTGCACATATAGTGCACAATACTATTCAGTCAGCAGCAGATCAATTTCCTATTGATATTAAAGGATTCATAATTAAAATTTACAGTCACTTTTATATATATACAGTAAGGGTTGAATTATTAAAAGAGTTCTTTGAGGATGCAGAGGAGGAATACATCCGCTTGCTAGGCTACAGTAAGACTAGGTGGTTGGCAATGATTCTCGCGATTAAACGAATTTTAAAATTATATTGTCCTTATTCCTATCCATCGACAACTGTCCAATATTTCCTATCCATCGACAACTGTCCAATAGTCCTGCATAAATTTTTCGAACAAGATTGCTCAGAATTGTGGTTATATTTTATGCATAGTCAGGCAGGAATATTTCACAATATAGTGAAGAGTATTGAAGGTGATAAAATTACAATTATGGAAGTTTTTACGGAAATAGACAATTTAAAATTGAAGTTAAAAGAAATAATGGATACGCAGTATCTACCTCTAAATGTTCGTAGTCAACTAAGAAATTTAGAAGAAAATGGTTGGTCTAAAACAAATTCCTTCAAATCCAATACGAATAATTTTTATAAAAAATGTATTCAATATTTAGAAGTTCGCGTATCACAATTTGAACATTATTATTGCTTCAAATGGAATAATCTAAAAACCATTGTTAATTGGCAAAATGTACAAGAAAGTTTTGATTTATTTCAAATTTTAATCATAAATTGGAAATGTTTGATACTGATAAAGAAGGAACAGAAATTTTTGATGAGATATCATATGTAAAAAAATCTGTTGATGCAAAAGTTGGAATGAAGGAAAAATTCCAACCGATGTAAGGTGATTAGAAATATTTAATCAGTTTCATACAAACAATATACCGTTCAAAATTATTAGCAAAATAGTTGGTTTTGCATTATGCTTGCCAGGCACGGCACTAATGCTACCACCGAACGAGTATTTTCAGTGGTCAATAAGTATTGGACCACTTAAACGTAATTAAACGTAGATACATTAAAAGCGATACTCTAAGTGAAGTGTAATTTAAAAACGCAATTAAACGTAGTTTAAAAACGCAATTAAACGTAGATACATTAAAAGCGATACTCTAAGTGAAGTGTAATTTTTTCTATTTAATAGAAAAAATTAAAAAGAATACCGTAATAATTTTCTTTTTTTGTCATTTTTGATATTAATTAAACTTGAATCGAACGCGTCCGTTTGGTTAACACACGGATCCCAAACCAAAGTTCCCTCTGCCGGGATAAAAGGGGTAAACTTTGCTGCATCTATATCACTCGGAAAAGAGGCTACGATCTTTCAAGCAGAAATAATTGCGGTAGATCTGTGCATCCAAGAAAATATAAGGAAAGCACAGCGCAACAAAAGTATTTACATTCTCTCAGACAGCCAAGCAGTCATCAAAGCTCTAATTTCCCACAAGCAAGAGTTGAAACTGGTCTGGGAATGTCTCCAAAAGTTCATCACTCTGGCAAAAAGGAATAATGTTACCTTAAAAGTCTTTTAAGCTATTTAAATGTGAATTGACGAAACGAGTTCATAGAATCGACAATCCTTCGATTCCCCTTAAATACTTAATTTGGTTTGCAAGGATAGTAAATTAAATACCTTCTATCCTTGCAAACCAAATTAGAAAATATATCTTAACATTAATACAAGAGCCAAAATATTTTTCAGTTATTTTAGAGTATACGCCGGATGCTGGACATGTCGAGCATCCGTCGTAGAAAATGATGAAGTTGAAGTAAGAGAAAATACCATTGGTTTTTCTCAAGCTGAAAAAAGTACTTTAGAATTTTTTTATGACTTATACAAAAATGAAAGAATCTTGACTTAAATATTAACTATATGCGTTGGCAGCGATAAGATAATGGTTCCAATATGTCTGGAAAACATGATTCCAAAAAAGAATTTTGGACAATTATCCACGAGCTGTGTTTATGCCATGCAACGCGCATACATTAAATTTGGTCATTAATGATGCTGCTCAACTGTTGTAAATGAAACTTTTCAGTTGATTTTTTAGTAAGGCATCAGCAATATACAATTTTTTTTCTAGTTTTCCATTTAGATGGCAAATTTTAAAAAAAATGTAAAATCTAAGCAACCCGAAGATTTATTAAAATATTTATATAGGCACAACTTGGCAAATTCTTTCACAAATGTAGCTACAAGTTTAAAACTTTTGCTAACAATACCTGTATCTGTTGCATCTGGAGAGCATAGTTATTCTTAAGACAGTAAAAATTTACTTGAGAACATCAATGACGCAAGAACGGCTCAGCAATCTTTTAGTTATCGCAATTGAAAACGAAATTGCTGGTTGTTTAAATATACTTGAAACGATTGAAAACTATGCTACGTAAAAATCATGTAGAATTAATTTTTAATTTAATAAACATTATAATGTACATAATATTAACCTTAATAAAAATTAAAAATGCGAACTTGATGCACAAATTTTATTTTCTAATTAAAAATACTTATTTTTTCTATTTTTTATCTTGGAAGCGGCCAAACCACATTGGCACTCAGGCGGCCATATGCTCAGGCAAGGCCTGTTTATATCACATATAAACTAATATACGTATAAATAAAAAATATTTTCAGATAAGGATATTAATTTCAGTACTCGTTGTTTAAATAACGAACATAATTTTGAACACTTCATTTTGTATTTTATTCTTTGATGGATTATTCGATTCCATGAATGTCTCCTTAAATCTCAATGTGGAAACGAAGGACCGTTTGGCAAAATACAACAATGATTTTGGAATGATGAGGCAAAGTCTATTTTAAATAGTATGTATTTGAAAAAAGGCAACACGTTCAGAACCCTCCATGAATAAAATTATTTTTTTAAAAATACGGAAAACTTCCCTGAAATTGAAAAAAGGCTTCAATTGAGCAATTACTTAACATGTACAATTACTTAACATGAACTTCAAGCAGGATCAATAATAAATAAATATAGTTTTATTGAAATTTAAGGATAATAATCTTTCAAAATTCGATTAGTTAACTCATCACTTTTTTTTCTATTAATTTCTACAAAATCTCTTATATTTTCTTGACCATAACCAATTTCCTGAAAAGAAAAAAAATATTTATAAATAATCCTTTTAAATTAGATAATAATTAATGCCTACCTTATATATTAAAATAGCGTCACTTAAAAAATACAACATATAGTTAACAAATACTTATTTTTGGTAATTTCGGTTTTTCATTCAACATGGGCAGAAGAAATTCTATTCACTGTTAATTTTGACAACCAATCTGTGATACTTATTGAATTTATCCACTTTGGTTTAATTTCGCCTTCATTTGGAAATATTTAAATTAAATAAAATCATTAAAGTTTTGCTGCAATAAATAAATTAATAATATTTTCAATTTAATAGTAACAATATTCTACTTGGGCTCTTAAAAAAGAAAAACAAGCCAACCCTGTCAACAACAATTTAAGTTGTCATTTTGCAATGTCACACAAAATTTTAAATGAAATTAAAATGCAAATAAATGAAATAAAAACAAAAAGTTTGTTAATTATGTCGATTTTATTTCATTGGTGTAGTGAAATATTTTAGGAAAACCCTGAAAAGAAAGTGATAAATCAGATACCTGTGTAAAGACTAAAGAAACCTTGTTTTCTTCATCAGATTTACAGTTTGGAACGATGTACTGCTTTTTCCTGACACGTAAATTTAGTTCATTATCCATAATTAGGTTCGTTAATCTTATTCATATGAAATATTATTTATCACTGATAAATATTATCACAAAATTATTTTCATTCAATAATAATTACTTTTAATGGTTTTAAAAAAAAAACTTTCTTACTAAACATAACCTTATATTTCAATTATTTAACAACTTGGTTTTCTTAGACAGAAAACTACCTCAAAACGTGGCTTCATAAACCTTTTTGGGTTAATGAAATTTTTAATGAGTTAGAAAGAGATAGAAGACTCATGCCCACTCCATCTCTTACATACTTCTTGTCTATGATCAAATATATAATACATACAGAAATGCTCGACTGCTTTGAAATAAAAATCCTGAATGTAAAAAATTTGCACATATTTTTCAAGTTGGATTATATTGGAAAGATTGTAGTACACCCCAAACTGCTGTCAAAAAATTACTGGAATATTTTGTTGTTTAAGATTTTTTTTAAAGCTTTGTAACTAGATGATTTTACATCTGTTCTAGTCACTCAAAGTTTGAATATTTTGTGGATATTTTTAAAGTGAGTGTCATATTGTTATTTAAAAATGGTTCAATCGATTTCACGAACGTGTAAACATTTAGAATGAAAAGCACCTAATCGTTATGAATACCAGACATTATTTAAATACAGGTGCTGTTCAGGGGCATTATTCAAATCTAGCTACTGTTTACTACTCATTATCATATTGGCAACGCTGACGACAGAAAATCAAAAGTAATTTTGAATTCATAGTGTTTTGACGCATATTTAGGAGGAAGTAATTTTAGGTGTCACGACTATGTATAAATTTAATTCCTTAGCGGGGGTTCATCTTCCAATAAATTAAACCCCATTCATTCAGTCATTGATTCATTAGTGTTTCATTAATTTGCAAAAGGAAAACATTTTGTAGAGTACTTATAGAATAATTAACCTCCGACATAAGATATGGGTGCTGGTCAGAGCAATCATGAAGATGTGTCAGAAGATGGTGAATCCAACGATGATATAAAGATCGCAAATGTATCCTTAACTGTAAGTAGTATGCAATTTTCTTAGGTGTATAATTTAATATTATAATCTTATCGTCTGTTATCAAAAACTAGAACAATAGTAAAAATTATATTTAACTAATAACCAAAAATATGCGCGATAAATCAATATTTTTATGATTGTATGTATTTAATTTTGTTTAATTTATGTTTATAATTCTTCCAATTAGCTTATTGTGAATGTATTTATTTGTTGAAATCAAGTATTCAGAATTTGATCTTGTACAATTATGGAACAGTATTTAAATATTTTAATAATCTATAAAAAACTTTATAAATTTTATTTGTTATATTGAGATCCTAACAAATACAAATGTATAAGAATTGTTCTGAATATTTATACATATATTAAGCTTGTAATTGGCCTATTATATGTACATATAACAGTTTTCTTTTCAAGAAGAACAATATAATATTGGCAAAATACACATTCTACAATAGTATATTATCTTTATATACTATCCTTTTATCAGATTTGTTGTATTTGTCGTAAAAAATTTGGGCAGTAATGTCATGAAACTATCGTAGAATAAGTAGGATAGAATTGGGCAAATACATCACATTTTTAAAAGGTTAATTGTAAATAACCTAAGCCATATATTCGTCAACTAAAAATTGCAACATATATTTTAGTTGGTTTCATATATTTTAATTTTTTTAATTTTTTCGAATTATGTTTTGATTTATTTATTTATTAAAAAAACTTCTAGATCTAGATTGATGAAAGGGCTTCGACCTGGGGTACCGAAGTCAACTTATCGGGGACATTCGCCAAAAAAATGTTGCAGGGAATTAATTAGGATTAAACTAAGACAAACCACGAAATTAAGCATATTTTCATTTTTTTTTTGTTATTTTTATTACTTTTATAGGTCAATAATATATAAATCACTGTAAATCAAAAAATATAGCAATAATAGATATTAATGCTGTTGTTGTTATGTTGTTAAGTAATGGATAGGATGTATTGACCTAAGTCATTTATCCTTGACCCATTTTTTCATCACCCATAGGAGGCGGGAAACGTTTATCATTAATTGACTAATGATAGCTAAGCCGAATTTAAAAATCCACAGAAAAGTTTATACGTGTCTGACTGGATTCTAACCCGGGTCCTTTCGATTGGACGGCAGATGCTTTATCCACTGCACCACTTAGCTGTTTTATAGTTATTAATGTTCAATGTAATTAAAAATAATTTAGTTAAAGGCAATATAACAAAAGCAAATAGATTAGGTTTTCAAAAATGTATATAATATGTATTATTTAATCAGTATGAAATCAGTATAGTTAAATACTTATTAAAAACAAAAAAATAATAAAACTCAGTTTAAACATAAAAAATTAAAAAAATATTTCACAAAAAAATAGGTAACATTCCAATATAAAATTAACAAAGTTAAATTTTGATAAGTTCATTTTAAATTCTTACTTCGATATGTTCCAGGAGGATATTCAGGAACTGGAAGTTTCATTTGTATTTCATTTCCAAATGAAAATGATATCCTCATTTACAGGCTCGGGAAAAAATTTACTAACAGTATTTAATTTAACCATATACGAAGTAGAATGAACCGTTTCAATTATTATTGCCACATAAAATATAGATTTATAATTGTTTATTTCGAGAATTTTTTAATAAATAATTTAATTTTTTGTAACACTGTATTCCAAAAAGCTTGCATTCTTGCTTCTAAATTATGTACTGCTTATTTCAATTTCCACGAATACAATGTTATTCCAAGGGCTGAACTTTAAGATTACATTAATGTCAACTGACACTTAAAAAAGGTTCATCCACAATTTTTTTGGAATTTTAATTCACACTGAAAGCAGTAAAATCTAGTTAGACTTACATGCCCCATTGATAAATATATGCCAATATATCCTAATTAGGTGATACTGAAGAAGAGCAGTCCCGCGAAATGCAAGTGCTTACTACTTAATTTCGCATAAACATACAAGGTAAAATTCTAATAAGATAGCATTAGAAAAATTACGCAACTTTAGAAATGCAAATTGTTTATGTTCTTGCATATGAAAAAATATTTGTTTATATTTAGTTACCATTGGGTGAATAAAAATCTATCCGTAAACTGATTATAAGATTTTAAAAAGCAAACTTATAGTTGGCTTTACGAGTCTAAGTTCCCAATTGACAAAGCACGAAAAAAATATTTAGTGTTTTCTGCAAGAAACGTAAATTGATATTTTATTTTTTATGATATCTAAAATTAAGATCGATAATATATTTGAAATTATTGATATTATAATTAAAACATAACGTTGTACAATCACAATTTTATTCTACAATACTTGTGGAATTCAATATATGATTTATTAAAAATACAGACTTTTTAGAATAAAAACTCTCCCTTAAAAATTCCCCGTTTTAGTAAAAAGATGCGCGTGTATTGCAAAACAAAAATTCTAAAAATGCAAAATGAACTTTCCCATGCGCACGAATTACAAACAAAAAATTATACCAAAAACGAGCAATTTTGCAGGGAGGGATTTCGAAAAAATAGAATTTCGTTTCCAATCTATTCAAAAAATATCAATAATTTTAATTTATAAAATTATCTTATATTTGGAATGCCATATTAGTGTTACCCTATAATTTTTATTTATGATTACTGTCTTCCCTCGACAATAAGACTTGTAATGGAGTTTCCTTTTTTTTATAGATTTAAGAAGTTTATCAAGTTACTTGAATATATGGACTTTCAAATAGCAGGACTGGTATAATCATCACATTTCTGTCCACATACTGATATTATATCATATATTAAGAATAATAATATTGACATAAAAACATTCGCTGTGATTGCCTTACGCCAGATAATCTGACGGGTAAGCTAACATCTTCGTTCAAAAGCTTCTGGCCACCTGGTATTTTGGTAAGAGAATTTTCACCGAGAAATAAAGCTGCTAATAAGATTTCAAAAAACTAATAAAACTTCGTTCTTTTACCAAAATGTCACAGGTTTAAGAATGACACAAACTGAAATCAGCAGAACAGCAATAAGTAATACTTATTGCTGTTCTGCTGATTTTATTATACTGACTGAAACTGGCTTAGATGAAACTATTAATAACTCTTTCTATTTTCCTTCAAACTACATCGTAAATAGATGTGATAATAGTTCTTTGCGAAGGTTTGTGGGGTATTAATAGCTATAAATAATGAATTTAAAGTTAAAGAAGTTCATCTAAACAATTTTAAGAATATTGAAATTTGCTGCAGTAAATTGAATTATCCTCTTCTACTAATTTATTTATTGTTGCTGCTTATATTCCACCAAATCAACAGATATTTGGATGCTTTCCAATATATTGATGACTTAATTAAAACTACGGACATTATCTATATTTTTGGTGACTTCAATCTGCCAAATATTAATTGGAGTCCTGCAGATGATGATTGTACTTATCTAAATCCTAATAATGTATCTAGTACTCTTGAAATTAAGTTCGTGGACTCCTTATTGTCATTGGGAATGTTTTAATTGAATCATATAAAAAAATTTCAACAACGTTCACTAGACCTTATCTTTTCTAATATTACGGAAGAAATTTTAATTACTAGAAGTCCTAATTCTCTAGTTAAAGAAGATATTTATCACCCGTCTATTAAATTATTTAGTAATCTATATTGTTAATAATTGTGTTTTACCTCATTCATTTAAGTTTGATTTTAAAAATGCTGGTTATTTTAATATTTGTAAGGCAATACGTCACTATGATTGGGATAGTTTTCTTTCCTCCTATGAAATTAATGCATTGTTTACTGAATTTTATCAAGTTATTAATAATATTATTTATAACCATGTACCAATTGCTATTATTAAGTCTAATGGCGGTGGTAATGCTCCATGGGATAACGATATTACTAAAGAGCTTAAATTGTTACAAAATAGGGCTTTTAGGAAATGGCGACTAAGTATGTTGGATGAGGATCTAATAGTATACCGTAGACTAAAGTCTGTCTTTAAAACTACTTTAACTAATGCTTATTTTGCGTATTTGAATAGTATTCAAAATAGTATTAAAATTAATTAAAAAATTTTTTGGGAATATATTAATTTCAATAACAAGAGTGACGGTTACCCTAATTGCTTCTCTCTTGCTATTGTTTGTGCTGAGTGCCCTCGTGACGTTTGTAATGTATTTGCAGCCTATTTCAAATCTGTCTATAATAATAATATTTTAAGTATTGGTGAGGAGTTTTTCAATTACATCGTCCAATGTGCTTTTTGATAAGATTGTGCTGACGGCTAATAAAACTCTAAATCTTATTAACAATCTTGATCTTAATTTTAATCCTGGACCTGATGGTATACCGTCTGCTTTCGTCCGAAATTGTGCTGCACCTCTTTATATTGTGTTATGAAATACATGTCTCTTTATTGTACCAGGCTTTAAATCTGGCAAAAAAAATAAGATTGATAATTACCGTGGCATATGCAAACAATCAGTTAGTCCGAAACTTTTTGATAATTTGGTAACGTATACTTTATGGCACTATTGTAATCATCTTACAAGTGACAAGCAACATGGTTTTATGAGGTAGCGATCAACTGTAACGAACCTTTTATCGTTGATTAATTTTATTACATCGGAATTTGCAAAATATTCTTGAAAGCTAAGGTTGATGCTATTTATACGGATTTTAGTAAAGCTTTTGATCGTGTCAATCATAATTTATTAATCCTCCAATTACGTAAATTGGGTTCTCCTGAAATATTTATTAAATGGGTTTCTTCTTTCTTAGTAATAGAACGATTAACCGTTGGTTCGTAAACTAGCCATATGATTTTTGAAGTTGCATATAATAATGTTTTTATACCGCATAAGATTTTTAAAATGTCTAAATTAGCGTTTATATGATGATCAAATCAATTTTTTTACATGACAAAAGTATAGTAAATTTTGTTTTTGTAGTTCAATAGCAATTGTCAGGTTGGTAAGAAACATCTGTCGGTAAATTTTAAAAAAAAGCAATGTTTCCATTTTAATAACTACTTATTATGTATTTAATCTTTAATATATGATCCTTGATTTGATATAACTTTTTCCCACCTTTCTGGTAATTTTTCAATCCCCCTCTGTAAAACTCCTCCTCTTGGTCCAGAAATAAAATTAAAATTATTACACAAAAACAAAACATAGTTAAAAATTTTCTTTTGAAATACCGAAGAAAATTACAAAATTTGGACGTCCAACTAAAAAAACATTTCGAAAAATGGACTTACAGAAAAATTTGTAGGCGATACTGACGTCTGTAACGCAACTATAAATCCATCCTTTAACTGACGTTTCTAACGTAACTATATATCCATATAAATATATGTATATCCATCCTTTAAAAAAATTGGTCTCTAAATGTTGCCTTTGCCTCCAAACTCTTTAAGTGTAAATTTGCAAAAAAAAATTAAGTGTAATATTATATACAATAAATATATTATATTTCTTCTTCTTCAATGGCGCAAGTGCCCAAATCGGGCCTAGGCCTCCCGTTAAGGGTTTCTAAACATTCTATTGCAATTCGGAACTACTAATTTTATATGGATTCCGAACCATAAATTTCTTTATAGTGAAGAAACTTTCTAATTGCAACAAGCTAATGGCTTTTATTAGTGAGACATTAGCAAATGGCATCGACCGTTAGCATTTTCATTTTGTTGTTAGCAAATGGCCTCGGCCGTTAGCATTTTTCCCAGTCTTAAATTACATTTTATTGTAATTTTATTACTAGTACTCATTTAAAGCTGAGTAAACTTAGACCAACATCGATGTCTCGGACGGGAGTTGAACCAAGTATCTAATGCACCACAGCTTAGCACACTACTAGTTAAGCCGCCGCCGGTCATATATATTATATTTACCAAAGCAAATAATACGACCTGAAAAAAGGTGTTGGATTTACCATATATAAAGTTATGAATAACTATATTTATGTTATTAGCACAAATGTAAAATTTATTTTTACAGGTTCATCCAAAAGTTCACATTGTCTAAATAAGATATAGATATTTAGTTATTTATTAAAAACATGGTCGTTGCAGGAGAATACCACAAATAATGAATTTGCTACATTGAGTAGTTATCAAATATTTAACTGGTGAAGATATGAATACAGCAGTAGCTCAACAATACCTCAAATAATAAATTTGCTGAACGACAATGCAATAAAGAATGAATTGGTTACAGTAGTTACCAAATATTTAACCGCAGAAGATATGAATACAGCGTAGCTCAACAAACTATAACACACTTACTACAGAAGCTATCGTACATAAAATATATTCTAAATTAATAAATCATTTATATAATTATAAATTAATAATTTTTTTCTATACTTTCAAAACTAGTAAAAAAAAATTTTATTATTGAAAAACCTACTCTAATACTATTTAATACTATCTTTAAAACACAAAAAAAAAATTATTTACGCGGTATATATTATTGGAATTCGAATATAATTTTGAGAAATTTGCAATACTCTGTAGCCGCTCAGGTTTTTTTTTTGCTCCATATAGTAGAATTGGCCATATGTAGCATTTTGAAATTTTTGTTTTTAATTTTAAATTAATCTTGATTTTTCAAAAAATGTTATACCCAACTCGTTTTTTAGACGGTAGATACGTTCCAACGAAAACTGTGTAAAAAAAAACGGTGTAAAGAAAAACATGCTGCACATATTTAAATTGAGGATGTGTTCCACAACTTTTAAAAACCGTGTAAGATGAAAAAAAGGGCTGTGTGTAGTCCTAAAAACAATGCAAAAAACGTATAATATTAAACACAAACAAGTAAACAAATTATAATGAAAAAGAAAATATAATTAATATACTTATAAAAAACAAATAATTTTTTCTTCAACCCACCACAATGTTCACACTTGAATATAATTTTGAATACACTTAATGCTGTACTTAACCCAATTTTAAATAGACAAATATAAAATGCGACTATAAATATTTCGAAAATTTCCCCAATTATGTTTTATTTTTGTAACTACGTACATATACAAAAATTATTTTGGACTTTGTGTTAGAACAAATAATTCGTGGAAAAAAATATATTTCGTGTTATTTCAAAATCGTGTAAAAAAGAGTTGGTGTACTTATTCTTCGAAGCTGTTTTAGCTTATTTTATTTTTGAACTTATTTTGTTTATGTTCCTATAACAGTCTAACGACTCTTGTTTGATTTCTATATTTTCTCATAATATATAATTCTCAAATCAGTCCAATCAACAAGCGTGAACTTCAGTGGTCTTTCTATGGAAAGTTGGGTTAACATGTTGAGTATGAAAAAGCTTCTCTAGTTTTTGAAACCAAACTGCATATCATTAATATGTACCTAGATTTTTATATAAACATCCGTGTATTATTTTTAAAAATAGTTTTAAAATAAGGCTTATCAAACTTATTTTCCTGTAGTCATTAGACGTTGTACATATTAAAGCCTGTCATCAAATCCAATACTTACATACTGTAACACACTAAGTCACCATATATTATTAATTAATTATATTCTACATTAAGATACGTTCTTGGAATAATAATTGAATTAACCCATTTTTTTCCTAAATCGTTTTTTTTTAAATTGTTTTTAACAATTTTTATTAAAAATAAACTTTGTTGTTTTTATCTTAAACTAAAATAAAATGTCAGGTACCTAATCCACGCTAATTTTACTATCCTACAGTAGTCGATATTTGAACAGAGTGATAACAATAGTGCCAATATGTATACTCCAGGATATATAATGTCAAACATTCAAATTTATAAATTTCAAAATTATTAATTAAAATTTCGTAAATAAAGTTGAATTAGTCTTTTTACACACTACGCCAGAACTGTTTTTTTTTTCAAAAAGACAGTGAACTTTAAATTATAATTTATGTGATTTTCAAGCAGTAACAAAATCAATAAAATCCATTGGGTCGCTAACAAAAATCTTATTAAGCACTCAAAATTCTCCTCCATAGAGGTAGATCACTGTTTTGTATGACTTCGTTACCCAAGTATGAAGTATGTATACACCGACATTACCCAAAATTGTTAAATTCGCACAACAGATGTTCTAGTGTGAGTTTCAGCATAATTTCGTTTGACAACATTGAGAATAATGTGCAAGCCGTATTAAATACTATCGCCGCCAAATCCACTCTTCTTGCGTATTCGATTAGTGTATACTACTTTCTTTTAGCATTACTAGCGGGTGTATGTTTGGAATTGGCAAAGTTCTATATTAACTACATAGCTATCGGATATAATTACAGTAATAACTACTAACACTCTTGGCTCTATATTATTTGTCAGCAAGAAAATAGAAACCATTTGCAAGATGTAATATTTCATTCTTAGTTGTAAAAAATTTACGTGAATTGATTATTTTAAGAAATAAAAAAAAAGATAATACAAAGTAAAAACAAAAAAGATACAGTTACTTTTAAATATTTAGAAATATTTTTTTTTTGTTTCAATGTTAAAAGAGCATTTTTCATTACTGACCGTAAAGTTTCTGGCTCCAAGTTTCTTATTTTAGCATGAATGTTCTGCTTAAGCAAAGCTGTTGAATTGTTTGAGGTTTATTGACATACACCAGCCCTTTCAAATAACCCCATAAAAAAAGTCAGGAGCAGTTAAATCCGGTGAACGAGGAGGCCAAGCAAAATCCGAATTCCTTGAAATTATTCGTTCACCAAAAATGTTACGAAGAAGTTCCATTGTCGCTCTTGCTGTATGCGCAGTGGCTCCATCTTGCTGGAAATGTCTTCAAAAACGATGATGGACAAAATGTTACTGTCAACGGTATAGAGACATGATTACAAGTTTTTTCGTACGGCTCCCTCCTGTTGGAACCACATGTCCGCAAGATTAATGGCAGCTAATTAATCTTGCGGACATGTGGTTCCAACAGGACGGAGCCGTACGAAAAAACTTATAATCATGTCTCTATACCGTTAGAGTATAGAGCCACATGTCACACAGCGCGCGCTACAATTGATTTATTCAAATAATCTTTTGATGAACAAATAAGTGGTCCTATTAATTGGCCGCCAACATCGTGTGATTTAACCCCATTGGATTATTTTCTTTGGGGCTATGTAAAGTCACTTGTCTACGCCGATAGACACAATTGAACACCTGGAAATCAACATTCGAAGTGTTATTAGCGAAATACGGCCGCAAATGTTGCGAAAAGTGTGTGAAAATTGGAGTTCCAGATTGCGCCTTGTAAGCGCCAGCCGTGGGGGCCACATGGCCGAAATCATATTTAAACATTAATGTCATAAAATTATCTATCCAATAAAGCCAGTTTAATTGATATTAAAAATATTTTTCTTTGTTTTATTTTAATTTAAAGTTGTGTAACTCTAAAAAAACACTCTTTATATGCAGCATTTAATATTGTTTTTGTATCTCCTAATATACGCTGTCATTGAGCAATATCCTTCAACCTATAAATGACCTATTTCACAGTAATTTTAAAGATTCATCCATGTTAATTTTCTGAACTTTTACTAAATATTACTAATAACGGACGGTGGCGCTAAGTGAGTTAAATTTTAAATTTTCTCAGACGTTAAGATTTGACAAAAAAGTATCTGTTTTTATAAGATTAGCTGAAAATATATGCAATTTACAGGCCTTTGTGCATGCTAGATATAGGATGAGTAAATATAAAAATTTCTTATGATACAAAAATAATAAAAACCATCATAAAATATTTCTTTATTGCATTGAAATAAAATACAGAATTCAAAAGTCAAAAAAGTCTTCATACATTTTAAAAAACTAATTAAAAAAATTAAAAAAGCAAATGAAATATGAAAAACTAATACTTGGTTGGAGCTCCTTTTGCTTCAATACAAAATTTGTTGCCTACAGTAAAACATGGAGTAAGGACTGTAATGGTTTGGGGATGTATGTCAGCGGCTGGGAAATTTATAGATGGAATTATGGATCGTTATAAATTTTTAGATATATGGGATTTAAGTCCGGCGACTGGAGTGGTGAATGAGGTTGAGTAGGCGTGTTATATATTAACCATTCTTTAACTAATATAGCTGTGTGCTTTGGGTCGTTATCTTTTTGGAAGATCTAATCGTCTCCAAGACCTAGTTTTTGTGCTGATTAATTCGAATTATTTCGCAATATATATCTAAATATTTATAAAGATCTATAATTCTATCTATAAAGACCAAATTTCCAACCCCAGCCGCTGACATACATCCGCAAACCATTACAGACCCTACTCCATGTTTTACTGTAGGCAACAAATTTTGTTCCTACATAGCCGTACCTGTCTTCCTCCACACTTTTGTTTTTCCAACCGAACCAAACAAATTAAATTTACTTTCATCAGTAAAGATGACGCGATCCCAAAATTCTAAATCTTTATTAATAAATTTTGTTTTTATTTATAGCATTAATAAATGGTTTTTTACGTGGATTTCGACTATGCAAACCACTTTCACGTAGGATATTTCTAACTGTTTCTGGATTCTTTCTTTAAGTATTTGTCGTTTATCTCGTTTAGTAAATTTTTGGGACGCCCAGTTCCAGACAAATTTTCAGTGGAATTTTGCTCACTGTGCTTTCTTATAATTGACTGAACTGTTGACCTTGGATTTATAGTTAATTTAGAAATTTTCCCATAACTTTTACCTTCCTTCCGATATTTTATAATTAATTCACGGATGAAAACTGAAGTTTCTATACGTTTATTTACACTATTCATTGCTCTCTCTGACTTAATTTAAATATATGTTGGATGACTGAGTATAAAATGCAACTGCTTAATATGTATTACTAATTACTGTCATCAATGTTAATTACAGTTACTTTTTCTCTTTGGAATGTATCGATAAGATATTGTATGAAGACTTTTTTGACTTTTTAATTCTGTATTTTATTTTTTTCTTCTGAACAATGCAATAAAGAAATATTTTATGGTGGTTTTTATTGATTTTTATAAAAAAATATTTTATGATGGTTTTTTTTATTTTTATGGTGGTTTTTAAGTTAAAACGTTTTTACAAAAAAGAGAAAATTTAAGTGAATAACAATACATTTATATGGCTCATAATTCAACAGCAGTTAAATTTCATTTGTACTTTTGGAAATATTTTTGTTTATTGCCTCCCTTAATAACCAAATATCGCCCTGTAGGGCGAAATTTGGTTATTAACGTTGGGAAACACTACTCTAGCTGTTTGTGGCATTTCTGATGGCATTTTCCATTGGACGAGTAGTTTTCTCCTGAGATGCCTGGTGTTCAATAAATTGTCAATAGTTATAGGTGGTCCATTATGGTCGGTCGTCGTATTGTCGGCCATTGAACGTAATTGCAGGGTGGCCTTGCGATTTGTGTTTACCAGCAAGGCCTTTGATTGTTGACCAGAGTTTTTTGGAGACAAGGGAGTATCGTTCTAGGTGACTCAGCCACATGGAACGCCGATGGTCGGCAACAATTTTGTGGATACCCTGGGTTAGCCATTAGATGGCTGAGTTACCTTGTCGCATCGCTTGGATCTGTGTGCTAGGCAAACCACGTGGCTTCCAATGGAAAATACGGAATGGCCAATGTCCCAAGCTGAGGATCGGGGGAGGGAGAGCTATAAACCATGACTGGTTAATACGTGAGGTCTTGGCGAACGATAAAGGCTTTCCCCCGCCTCTTTCCTATCTGCCGCATCGAATAATGTGATAACCGTTCAAGTATGTCAAAGAGTATGAGTTACGGATTTTGGTCTGGATGGCAGCAATTGCAATATTGGTGGGTGAGCTCTCTTAGTTAGTTCGGAAGGCCGTTACAGTTCCATTACCTGTTGTTGGTTGTTGCGGGGTGTATTGTTTAGATTCAAGAGTGGCGTGGTTGTTGAATTGGAGATTGGGACTGCGGTGTTATGAAATTGAGTACAGCAACTTCCTGTGTATCTGTGCTCATTTGCATTGTAGAGCCCAAAACACTGTTTAAGGTGACTCCAGTTTGGCAGCCGTTCCACCGGACCGAAGCTACACTCTTGCGAGGTGGTCTGTTGCAGACCGAGCAAATCCAGACCCTAGGTCGGAAATGCGATCGATGCTGGCTCTAATAAGTACTAAAGTGTAGTTGGGGTTATTGGGATTTGTTGATGGTGAGTGTTGGTGGTGTTGATGGGGTTTGGTAATGGTGTGGATGGGGTTGGGTTTTGGTGATGGTGAAAATTATGGTATGTGGTTATCGTGGTTGTTGATGGTACGTGGGGATGGTAGTTGATGATAAATATTCCAGCTCCCGGTCTTACAACTAAGTGTTAAATGTCACATAATTTTGAACATTGTACGTAACTAAAATATTCATCAATAGTAGTTTATAATATTTAAGACGGTCTGATTTAAAAAGTATTTTACGTTAAAACAATGGAGAAACTATTTGATAAGTCCTTTAAGTCAGTGAGTTTTGGAAATAGACCAATACCCACTGCGGTAAAGGACTTTTAAAATAATTTATAATTAAATATAATATATATTATATCTAAATATAATTACAGTATAAAGTCTGATACTTTGAGAGTTTCTAGGAAATTTAATAACCAGTGGCTGCTCGTTCTAATGAGCCAATTGCTCTCAACGCAACCTAGAAAAACCTGTCCAAATCTTTAAATTATTTTATAATTATAACCATTAATTTATTAGCGTAAAAACTAAAATATGTTTTTTGGCAACATTGAAAATTATGTCCAACAATTGTATAAAACACACGCCCGCTACTGATAAATATCATCAATATTTATGTAGCAAACGAATAAAAATCTCACTAACATGGATTAATTTACTTTTTAAGCAAGTCATAGAAAATAGCAATATTTTTTGTTTAGCAAATTTGGTGTATATTATTATTTTCCTATATAAGTCTAACTAACAAAAAGATCCACTCAAATTTAACACAATTAACGAGTAAATAAGTAACGAGTGACGTGCCTAGAATAAAAAATAATAGAGAAGAATAGAGATTGTAATGTAGAGTATAAAAATACTAAATGTTTCTTAGTATACTTAGTTTAATTTGTCGGTTGAAGAAGTGGTACCGAGTAATAAATTTTGCATACAGAAAAAGATTCTGTATCATAATACTTTGTCTTAGGATATGTCGAACTTAATATGAAATGAATTTTAGGTATAGAAAAAATGTGGCAAAGTAAAGAAAAAAGCTTCATTCATATTTTGTAACTTCATACATATTTTGTATGAAGGTATATAAATTAATTTTGTATACAAATTTTGGGCAGAAAAAGCAATTATACGGCTTCAAATTGAAGTTTATTTTTTCAACCTTAAAGATTTGCAGAATTATCCTTACTAAAATTAGTTAAGTTTTGCATCGTTAAAGGTGATTTTTTTCCAAATTTTTTAAATATAAGGTCTACTATTTCAACTTTCATGCTCACATTTTTTACATTAATTTAGAAATAAACAATTGCCAGGAAATCTAATTTTATAATTAGAAAATAAATCCTTCAAATATAATTTTAATTTTTTGGTTTAAAATTTTAAAGGTTTATGCTTGGTTTGTTGTGCTTGGTGATTTAAAATATTAGATACCACTGTAAATTTTATTTTAAAATAATTCAATTGTTGCTAATTTAAAGACTTGTGATAGTTTTATAAATATTTTCACATTGTTTTTATCCTATTTGAAGTTGACCTAGTTGAAAATTTATATAATTTTTTTTATTATTAAAGTTTAAATTTTTAATCCAATTGTTGAGTTCTAAACAAATAAAATATGACTAAAAATCATTATTTTTTAGCTGAATGAACTTCTTCAGATTTAAAAGCTTACGTGCGCTGATTTTGGAATCATTTTTCGTATTATAAAGCGGACAATACTTTCCGTTACTTTTCTTAGTGTTCCAATTGTTGTGTTATTTATTTATGAGATATTTAAGGGTTTGCCATTCAATGTGCCTAAAAATATGTGTGCTTAGAATGGAGAAATTTCTAATTATTCCTCGGCGACTTATATTTTGCTCACACTAAAAAAAATTGTAAGTACAGTTACGTATCAACCTTTTGATTACCGTAAAGCCACTTTTAAAATCAATAGTTTATCAAAACGAAGGACTTATGTTGTTAGTAGTATAGGAGAAGAAGAAAGTAATTTAAGTTAAAAAAACTTATATAAAGTTTTTTTAATCAAATATTATAATATTTTTATTTCAAAGTAAAAGTGACTTCATAATAAAATAATACAAGTAATTAATATACAAGTATTTCATGGTAAATTTTATTCCGTTATCGAATCTTTTTCACTCTTGCGGGTTGGTCTGTTGCAGACCGAGGAAATCCAGATAGGAGTTATATCGTCGCACATTTTATTGTGTTTTAAGGACGTGAAATAATTATGGTGAATTGGAGGTATGTATGGAAGGAAGCAAGTCCATCATATCTTTATTTTTTGCTGTAGTTATAGGATGACCACTTGAGTATAAAGGATCCAGTTCTATTGCTGAATAATGTTTCTGCCTTTCCATTTAAAGTAGTTTTATAAAACATTTTGTATTTTTATTAGAATCTTAGCCATTGAATTTATAGCCAATTCACCTGCGACTGGCTTATATTTTTTATCCTCTTAGCATTTTCTAAGGTTGGAAATAAAATCGAAATAAAAAGAATAAAATCTTGAAATAAAATCTTTCTTCTCGATTTTATGTATGGCGTAGGATTTTCTGCAGCAATTTGCTATCGCATTATAGCAATCATCTGGATTGTATAAAACTTTTTTTTTTTTTGGGACCATTTCTACTACATCAAAATCGCGATCATTGAGTATGTACGGATGGCTGGTGATTGACAAATTTTCATGCAAATCAGCGCCAGTTTTATGTTACGATTTTGCAGTACATTCATCAATGCGCGATGACATGTTTATGAGTCGTAACATTTTTAACATTTATAACCTTACATTACAAAATGCATTACTGCTTTGTTGCCCTTCTACTACAATTATCTGAATTCTACTACAAAACATACATTCTTCTTAAGTTTTTTTCTCGCATACTGACTTATGCCACTTTCAAAATAAACATTTTTGCAATTGTGTTTACCAGTAAAATTGCTATAAACGATATAACAGAATTTTGAAAGAAATTAACAATAAATCGATAAAATATGAAAAAATCATATGTATTTATAAACATAAATAGCTCTAACTCATTTTTCGCAAAAAGTGACTTATGACAGTTTCAAAATAAACGGCTCATATAACCATAGTTTCCCTCCTTTCAAGTGATACATTTAAATCTAATCTAGTTTAGAATACTTTAAATTAAAATTAATTAAAGTGTTCTAAACTAGATTAGATTTAAATTTATCACTTGAAAATAACTAATTAAAGAAAACAACTGTTGAAGAGAAACAAAAAACGGTACCAGTTTTTGGAAAATTTATGTAGTTTGTTTTAAGATTTTTGGCGCATAAAATAGGTACTTTAATAGAATTAATATACATTATTAATACTCAGGTATTATTTTTAATATTTTGTATACTACGAATATTTACACAATATACTAATGAATTATTTGGAAAACCTAAATTTAATTCCTAAATATAGAAACTAAAACTAGAAACTAAAAACTCCTAAATATAGAAAATAAAACTATTTTTCTTCAAAAAATGTGGCAGTACCTCACTTTTTACACTTACAATATGTGAAGTTGTATTAACTAATATTTATGTCTCACATTTTTGTATATGTACAAATTTCAAAAACGTAATGTCCACTCCAACTGACTTGCGTCAAAGCACTTTTTTTTGTTTTGTAGGCTCATAAAATCGTGTATTTATATAGGACAACCATTAATTTTAGGGAATATTTTTACGGACGATCTGAAAGCTTCCATTTCCTATCACTGAGTGTTTTCTTCTATTTATTCTGTTGAAGGAATAGAATATTTACAGAATATTCCGACTATTGTGGAATAAAAGAACAACAGAATACATTTCATACAAATATATTTCAAAAATTTTATTATTATTTGTAACTATATAAATTATTTTAGCTTCATTTTCCAAACTTAATAATTTTCATGTCTCAATTTTTATATGAAAAAAATATTTCAATTTTCTATGAAAAAAATAAATTTCAAATATTACCAGATGCCCTTGTTTATTTAATAAGTTATTTTAGAGCCTTTCTACAATGTTGGCGTAAAATTCAAATTATTTTTAGTTATAGTTATACGCCACGAATATAGCCAGCCATTCTCCAATGTCAGCGTAGACTAAAGACCTACGCTGACATTGGAGAATGTCTTGCTATACACAAATAGTATTGCCAACACTATAAAATAACCTAAATAAGCAAGGGGGGCATAAGCCAATTATGGCCGCATTCTACTAAGAAAATCGACATGTTTATCTTCTATAAAATAAAATTTAATAATATCATCAAAATATCTGATTTTGATTGTTTAAATACTTTTAATAAACAAATAATATCAATTTAATAAAAAAAATATTTATTTATTTCATTGATACCAACATAAAAAAATAATTACGATTGGCAGTTCCGTAACTAAAGCTATTTTTTTCAACATCGCTCAACTTTTTTTACCCAAAGTTTTCAGTCAACGCCAGCATTAGATATTGTTATACTATTTTCCATGATAACTAAAAAATAGTTTTAGTTTTACGCCAACATTGTAGAAAGGCTCTAAAAAAACACACGCACTGTTTAATTACTTGTTGAAAATAAAGACCATACGTTTTGGAACGGAGAAACAATTATATATGAAATATATCGAAAATTAACTCCTTGAAATATATTGAATTGTTTGTCTAAAAAAATTTAATATACTCTAGGAATGGATTAATTAAAGTTATACTGTTGCGGAAAATTTAATTACATCACTGTCCTTGGTAAATTTTATTTACTTGATAGGGCAAGGGCAATATATCATTTGTTCAAAATCCTATGGAAATTTACATATTTTATTTTAATATAGCAAATATCGTTAATGTAAAAATAATTTAGTTTATTTGAAATGATTTTTGCTGTTGTTGCATCATCCTACGATTAAAGCCACTGCGCGTCACTGGCATGCTTACTTTTTATCTTATATGCACAACTACATGTTTATTAATATTCACTTTGTTAAATATAAACGAAATTTTAATACTTTTTTTTTCTTCTTTTGTTCCGATCTGCTGTTTTAATATACATATAATAATATGTTATATGTACACAAATATCTATATATATATATATATATATATATATATATATATATATATATATATATATATATATATATATATATATATATATATATATATTTATATAAATATCTGTAATGTTTATTTTAAAATTACTGAAAAATATATCACATATATATTAAAATTATTTCAGTGCTTAATTTACTGTAAATAAGTATGTTTATTTATATTTTTATTTAATTCGAATATTGATTAACAAATACATTAACATATTATCATCGTTAATAGATTTCTTAAATAAAAACTTTAATCATTGTAATTTCCCATTGTCAAATAATGAAGCTTCCGAAGTGTTTTTATTGTTAAATTAAAAATTATTAACTGGTTTTAAAATAATAAATAATAATATTTAAAAGTGTAAATATACAAGACGATATATCCAATCATAAATAAAAAAATTTTCAATGTCTCATTATTATTATTATGTTTTGATCAGTAAAATTATATTAAATAACTTTGTGTTATGATATTGAACTAAAATTACATTTCCATTAAAAATATTTGTATATATAAAATATTAAATAGAGGTCGGTCTATTCAAGTCTATAAACTTACAAAATATGTAACTAAAAATTATAATATTAATATTATGAAAGCACGCAATAATAAATATATATAAAATAAGTATTTAAAATATCTTTAAAACAGTGGTTAAATTTTTTAAAAAAATTATTGTTTATAATGTATTTTACATATAATATTTTGTTTTATTCAATGTTTAAAATTAGTTCTCTTTGTTTATATACATACTTAAACATATTAACAATTCGTTTATTTGCTTAATATTGGATATAAAATATATTCATATGTACTACACAAATACAATTTCGCCAGATTGATATATTTTGTTTATCTACATAAAATTATGTTTTTTTTTGTTTTTTTTTGTTTTTAAAATATTGTAAAGTAAATTGCATAGCTTTTTTTATTTAACAATTTCATACCATAATTTGGTTGCCATTGTTATGAGATAAAAAAATGTAATTAAAATAAAATTTTGTTTGATGTATTGACAAGATTCTTTAAATTTTAATGTGGGACAAGTTTTATTTGGATTTAGACCAGTTTTATTTAGATTTTGAATTATTTACTATATTTAGACATAGTACTATTGCCGGTGACACAATCATATTATGCAAGTATATTACATTATACTAAATAATAAATTTTCCGCAAAAGTCATTCCGAAATTGGTCAAAGATCTTCGTATAAAATTGCGATTTAACGGTCCTAAGCAATTTATAATCATGAAAATGTTAACCTGGAAAACATAAGAAATTTTAGCCTGGTGTTTTTCTGCTTAACATTTGCCTACTAACATGGTTACAAAATTGTGCTTAACAAAATTTTGCAAACACATAGAAAATATAAATAAACAATTTATTAAATGGGCGGTTATCGTATTAAAACTTGTCGACTTGCGAAAAGTGTTTAGTGTATAATTTACAATTTTGTTATATTTATAATCCTAAAGTTTTAAGTTAATTCTAAGAGCAACTTTTGTAAAACGAAACGATTTGTTGACTCCATTTTTTGTATAAAATGGACATTGAAATAATGTCACAATACAAAAATTAATCCACAACTTGCTAATTATTATTTTTTACCACTAATTAGTTTTATGTCAATATTTGACACTTTACTTTAATAGTGCTATTATAGTTCCTTATTTCTAGTTGTATTCACAAGTTATTTAAATATTGATTTTTAATTGCAACCAATCTGGATTTTTAGCTTGGTATTTGTTATTAGGGGTCGAACCCCGTTAATTCGATTTTTCTTAAGTCGGTAGAAAATTTTATTCAAATAATTTTGCTGCGATTATTCGATTTCCGCGTTAATTTGATTAAATTTTAGAGCAGTTGAAGCATCAAATTATCGGGGTTCGACCTGTATACCTCTGTCCTACAAATCTATATTTTTTTTTACAAACCAAAACGATATTCAACTTAAATATAGTTATGTGTATTTTTCAACTTTCTGTTAAATTAGTGTATTGATATTTCTATATATTGACTATGTCTCAATATTATCATTTGTACAGAATGATTAAAATTATTCTATGCCATAGCTTAAGAAGATTGTAATATTACATTCTTCCCATTTTAACATAATAAAAAAGAAGAAATCTTTTTTATTTTACAATTCAAAGTCGATGAGGCATATTGTTTTTTGTCTTAAATGTAGCAAAACATTGTTTTCTTTCTGGAATTAAAAGGGTTGGAAAAGAAAGAGGTAACGAAATTCTGTTATTATTTTCTCTTAATCCTCAAATCCGGAATGTAGTGAACATAAAATAAAACTTAAATTTTATATTATTTTGCGACAAACTCATAAATGAACTCAATTTAATCAAAATTTTAGACTAATTTTGTCGTTTACTAATTTTGTCGTTTACTTAACTAATTTTGTCGTTTACTAATTTAATCTTAACTAATTTTTTCTAAGTTTTTGTATACGGCGACATATTTTTCTTAAATTTTTTTACAAGCAATATATTTTATATCTAATCTTTATATCTAAGAACCACAAAGAAAACAATGTTTTGTTTTCAATTACATATTAGCCTTTAAAATACAATAATCTGCCAACATTGGCTAAAAATATTTTTTTTTTGAATATTCTATAATAAGATATGTGGTTTCGGAAACGTATGTAAACTAAAATTTTGGTATTAATTATTTAGGACAATAAATAAAACACAGAGTAATACTAATGAGTTTTGAGAATTACATATTGTTCTCAGAGGGCTGAGTGTAAAATTTGAATCCAAAATTTCTTAATTTATATTCTGATTTTCATAAAACTTACCAAAAGTAAAAAATATGTCACACTGAAATCTAAATTGTTTCTAAAACAAAATCGTCATTACAATAGCTTCAAATAATTGTCTCATATGGTTTATGAAACATTTATTTGAAGTATTTTTAATGTTTCATGTACATTTATTTGAATTTTATGTCATGCAACAAGTTTTGCGGCAATACGTAGAGTTTTCAGAAATTTTTGTTTACATTTGTTCTATAGTAAAGACTCGCCCCAAAGACACTCTCTAGCAAGAGCCCAGCAAGACATTGTAACAAAATTGATACTATATTGATTCCGTAATCAATGAATCGAATATAATATTGATTAAGAATCATTTAATAATCTTTTTTTTAAAATGGGATAAGCCCGTTTTTTGAGGCATATGATTGATCTAACTCAATGATAACTGGAATTGAATATTAAGTTTTAAATTGTATTAGCACGTGACAAAGTTTATACAAAGTATAATGATGAATTTTATGATTCCCTGGAATTGATGACAAATGTCTTGCTGGGAGTCGTGATTCAGTAGTAAGAGTCGTCACTATAAGATGCATTCCTATTACTTATTTTGATGTATTACAAAAGTATTAAACTGTATTACATTTGATGTATTACAAACAAAATACGTTAAATTTTAATGTAATACATATTTGATTTTAATATTTTAATGTGAATTTGATTTTTATGTAAATTTTATGAAAATCAAAATATTAAATTGAGAAATTTTGTAAAGCGAATTCAAATTTTACGACGCTTTAAAAACAATATGCAATTTTTCAGATCTTATTATTTCCTTGTTTTTTTTTTTATATTGCAATTTATATGTTGTCCCTAATATTTAATACTCAAATATGCTTGTAGGTACCTTATTTTTTTATGTTCGCAATATTAGCAGATTTTTGCATTTTAAATCATAGTAATTAAAAGCAAAATATTGTTTTAAGTTAACCTTTTAATAAAAGGGATGCTGGCAAGTAATTTGATTTTTAAAAAAAACTATACAGCATTTTTTCTAAGAGAATTTAGAAAAAAGAAGACGGTGTTATATATAAATTTATATGCCCCAACCTATTCAAAAGTTCTGAGAAAATAATCTGAATGCTGCAACATAACATATGTTTTGAATTGTGGATAAAGGTGTTAAGTGACATTTATCGAAATAGCTTAGTGAAAATGTAAAATTAGATATTGCGTTCAAACAACGTGCGTTTTGAAGACATATAATTATAAATACATACATATATAGAAAAAATATATTTTTAAATATTTAGTATTTGTAGCATTACGCATTATTTACTAAAAATGAAAATCTCACTTATCATCTCTATCCACAAAGCTTTTCAATTATATGTTGTAAAATATATTCCATGTTACTGTTTTAAAAAGATTTTGTATAGAAAACAACATCAGTGGAGTTCAATCAGTTGAGTTTTTTAAATTTAAATTTCCCAACTGTTTCAGTGGTGCCCAAATTTTCTTTAAATAAATCTACTTTTAAAATGTCTTCAAAATTTTTTAATGTTAACCTACTTTCTCCGAACATAGGAACCTGTTCTTGTAAACAAATAGAAGGACCAGTTCTTCTATTCGTTTACAAGAACTGGTTCCTATGTTCGGAGAAAGTAGGTTAACATTAAAAAAAATATCTATTTTTGCGATATTTTTGATTAATCTTAATAAATACATATACAATACTAAAAAAAACATTACAATATAAGAAATGGACCTTCTATTCGAAAGCTCTTTTATTCGAGATTATTGTATCCACTTTGTTGAAAGAACAAAATGACGGTTCATTCGAGTAGAACGACCGGTTCCTATGTTCGGAGGAAGACAGTAGACTTCTACTCGGAACTGTACAAAAGTCTCAATATAAAATTCCATGTGTTCTTATTGAAAACTCCAAAGTTGTAGCGATAATAATTATATAATTAAGTTGTAGCGATAATAATTATATAATTTAAGGTGATTCGAAATTATCTGGCATATACAATTTTTAAATTTAGTAATTTGATTTTCATGAAATTTATCATTTTATGAAAATCAAACTTCACACTGTTTTTTTTTGTTTGGAAACTATGAATAATTATTTCGTATTTATCTTTATTACAAATGTTTATTGGACTCTTATAAACAAAATTGAAGATTAAAAACTTCGTCATTATTTTGATTATATATATTTGCAATAAATTTAAATCAACTTCTTTTTATAGTTGATAATATATTTTGTTAGTATTTTTAATGACCTAAATAAATAAAGATAAAACCCATAAATATAAATAAGACACATTTAATATAATGCTAATAAAGTGCTGATAAATAAGTATTAAGAATCCTCCAAACCAAGGCATTTTTTCGCAAACCGAAATTTTTGTAGCTAGTTACTATTTAAAAAAAACTTTGTATAGAAAACTGAAATCAGCGCGATTATCGTCTATGTTTTCACATCGAGGCAGTTAATTCGCATATAAAATATCAAACAACATTTTGAAACTGTATACTAAATCGTTAAAAAACAAGTAAAAAAACAATTTTTTTCTTAAAAAGTTTTACATATAATTTAAAACTTATTACAATGTCATGGTTTTTGTGAAATTTACAAATTGACGAGCTTTTAGAGCCCATATCCATTAAAAATTAAATTAAATGGAATACGAGGTTCGCTCCAAAATCGCCCAAAAAAATTATGTTCTAAAAGTCGCTGCAAAATCGCACAGAATGATGTTCGAAAATTCGCTGCAATTTCGCGTTGGCTCAAAAATTTCCATAAGCCGCCATGCAATTAAAATTTGCGAATAATTCGTTTCGCTGCCGCTGGCAAAGAAACGCCTTGGTTTGGGGCATCCTTTAATATATACAATTTGTCATAAAATTCAGTTAAATTTTTGATTATCTTTAATTTGGAGACTACAAACTCTACATATAATGTGAACAGGAGAGAATATATTTTATTTGGACTTAAAGAGATTTTATATATAAATGTAAATACAAATACTAATTTCATGTATTAATTTTTTGTTTTATATGAAAGTTATGTGCATTAATATTAAAGTTAATCAGAAATAAAACTATAGTTAATTTTACTAAAATTAGAAGCAAGCTGAAAATTTTAAAATATGTCCAAAAAAACTGGCGATGAAATATATGTGGGAAAAAATGCGAAAATAAAACGAGTAAGTTAATAATTATATAATATAATAATTAGTTTATAATAATTATTTATTCAATTTATTTTTAAATATCAGGATATATTTATATTACAAGAATAATTGTCAAACAAAATATTTAAATACATAAAATCTTTCTCGTATCCACGATATTAAAACTTTCAACTACATACTTTGATATGATTTAATTTTTATATGACACCTTTCTATTTTCTTTTGGTGGAAATTTTTACATATTTGTACTTACAAAAAAGTAATTTTCTTGGTAAGAGAAAAAGTATTCATTAAAAATATAAATATTGTATACTGGTAGCATCAGTTTTTGAAAATTGTTTAATGGATTCGTTAGCATTAAATAGATACTGGATTAATATGTCTTATTTTCATTTTCTCGGCAGAAGTTTTTATAAACATAATTTGTATACTGGTGGCATTTCTATGTTTGAAATTTGTTTTTAATTGATTTATTAGAATTAAATCGATATTGGATTAATATGTCTTATTTTCATTTAAAAAAAATATATATCTGCCTAAGTAATATATTAAAAATGGTAAAATAACCTTTCATGGTATTTTCCAGTTGAACACTTACATTTAGTTTCGAATATTGCGCATGTACGAAAACATTGTTCATTAATAAATTTTATTACACCGGTCAAATTGCCACCAATTTGGATTTGAATTTTTTGTTAACTACAAATCAAATATTGCATTGCAATTGTCCTAGTCCTATTTATAAAACAAAATTTTCGGTTATATATATTCATGTGTATCCAAACACCTCCATAAAGAAAATAACGAGGTATGTTGAGGGTAAATGATATAACAATCAAATTAGTAATCATATAATCAAATTTGTACAAAGTTTAAAAATTGTGGATGTACAGAAAGTTTTAATTACCATAATTAAATTTTCTATTTTACTATTATCAAATAAAAATAATGAATAAATAAATAATATTAATTCATTATAATATAAAAAGCTAATAGAAGATTTTTGTTATATATTTCCAAACTATTTAATTTTGTATGTTCGAAAACATTGTTCATTAATAAATGTTATTAATTACATCGGTAAAATGGTAGCCACTTGGACAATTATATTAGAAGAAGTTTTCTTCTAATATAATTGTCCAAGTGCTATTATAAAACTAAATGTTCGCTTAGCTTAAATGTTTGTTAATTTTTTTTATTTAAAAAAATTGAAATTTGTCAAATACCAGCTGGTTTTTTTTGTACTATTTCCAGGGAAAACTAATAAATTCACTTTGTAAGTGAAGCATTAAATTTTTGTGTACTGTTTACGGCCGTTAGTATCATAAGAATAATATAATGAATAATGCTATTATTGATTATACATTTGGCTATTGATATCAAACATCTTCTACAGCATGACATTGGGCCATGAAAATTGGGTCGTATGAATAACGCATGAAAATTGGGTCGTGAGAATAAAAATTTGAGTACCATATACTCATATTGAAGTATACTCTCGTCGGTAACTATAACGCATATACCAGAACCTACATCCACTCCATATTTTCTCTATTAAATCTAGGAGTATTAAGATATTTTTTATAAAAAAAATACTTATTAAAATATAGGCACCTGTATGTATATTTTATATATATTGTAGAATCTCTTTATGATTTTCCACGATCAAATAGTTTTGAATACTTAAGCATGTACAAGCTACGCGCCGCCCAACTTGAGTATCTCCGCTAACTAAAGAATAGTAGATGATGCTTAAAATAGTAATAATATTGGAAATGTGCAGGATTCGATGAAAACTAGAGTCTTCAAAACCATTGAAAATACTATCAAGTGCTAGTGAATACTAAAATTTATCGACTATGGTTTACTTAAGTATTAAAACATGATAATATGTGCTTAAATTTTTATTCATACGGCCCATTATCTTGTTTAAACGAATTTATAGTTTCTTGGTTGAACTATAAGTTCAAATTGAAGAAAAAGACAAACTTGTTTAATATTTAAACATGAGTATCTAAAGTGTTTAGCATTATAAAAATTGAAACTTGCGGTATTATTCGATATTATCAACAATATTTGATAGTGATTTATCAACAATATTTGACAGTTGATAGTGATTTAAAAATGTCCAAAATTGTAGACGTCAGATGACTGTCTAATTGTAGACGTCAGATGACAAAACTTATTGTTGAAAACTTTATCGTATGAACAATTGTTTGTAAACTAGTTTATATCATACTGAAATTTGATAAACTGAGTCCATAAAAAAGAAATCTATACGCCAAAAAAAAAACTCATTTAAAAATTATTGAAATATAAAGAATTTTCAATAACTGAAATATTATTTTTGGTTGACGACACGGTATCTTTTTTTAATCATTTAGCTATTTAAATTATTTGATTCTTCTCGATTATTTGCTTTCTTTTTCACATTTAAGTGAAATTTTAGATAATTCGTCATTTATTTTTTTCAATAAGAACAATTCTATTATTAAATATACATTTATATACAATTAATTTATGTAATAAAATTGAAAAAAAATTATGTTTCATTTATAAACCCTAACTTTATACAAAATTTACTATGTATACTTCGATAATTATCTTATCTACTCAAAATATAATCGTAAAGTAAATTGAAAATAAATCTAATCAAAATATTAATAGTAGTATAATTAACATAATAATTGTTATTTCAAAGTTATAGCTTCAAATTCTCGTTTTGAAATTGGAATTCAGAGAATTGGCTATAGTATTCAATATAAAAAATTTTTAATATGCTGTTTATAGAGCATATATCATTGAAAATTTATATGAAGACACATACTTATAAATACTCTTACGATAATAATTTATAGTTCACAAAATATTGTTTAGAGTTAATAGAATTTAATTGATTTTTAAGATAATATTTTTAGTCAGCTGATATCGGCGATATCATTTAGTCGGTTGCTATTGAACATATTAGTCTATTTAGAAACAGTTAAGAATGTGGAATTGACAATAATCGATTTAAAGTTTTATATTAAATGTGTTTTTAAAATGGAAAATAAAAAGACTACAGTGGTATGTGATATTATATAAAACTGAATTTTACATTTTCGTAAATTTTTCCATCTTTCAATACAAATATGAATAATTAATTATGAAGCAATTTATTAACAAGTAGCTTAAATATAATTTACAATCGTTCTACTATCACATGAAATAAAAAGCCTTTATTGATTAATGTTCACATGATTTTTCGGTTTATTGAAAATTAGAGATAAATTATTTTGAGTGTATTTAAGCCTACTTATAGAAATTTAATTTAAGAAAAAATAATTCATTTTATGATTTGTTGAGTTATATAATAAATAATACTAAAATAACTGGAGTAAGCCACTCATAGAAGCGCTTAATAATGAATTATTTCAATTACTAAATTTAATGTAAAAAATATTTATTTAAAAATGAAATTAACTCGGATAATTTTGTTAATAGAAGCGCGATACGACAAAATTGTTTGGGTAAAATTATTATCTGGCAAAAAAATCCACCAAGTTTGTTAGTTTATACACACAGGGTGGTCCACTTTTGTGTGTAAAGTTTTTAAGGATCGATTTATTTGCTGTTTGGTGCAAAACTCACCAGTTGATAACACTTATTAAATCAGAACTTGTAAAATAGTAACAATCACCAATTTATAACTCTTATTAAATCAGAACTTCTAGAATATTCAAGTTAGTAAACCAACCAAAGTGAAGTCGTTTGATAGTTAATGTCTATTCTCCAAAAAATTTGTATGTTGAAATGATAGGTAAAAAGTTTTGTAAATTGCAGTTACGATTATAGCGCTCCTACAAAATGACAAAAATAATAATTGAAACGAAAAATTGAGCAAAATGTATTTTTCTCAAGCAATGAATATACATTTTTTAGATATAAAAATACAACTGTAAACTAAAAATGTACATGTTAATAACAATAGCCTAAAACACGCTATAAATTAAATATGAAACAAAACAAATTTAGGTAGTTTAATTTAAATATGTATATTAAAGTTCTGATTTAATAAATATTGAAACACTTTAGGAATTTTTTTGAAACACGCTGCGCTGCATCTCAATCCAAGATAGACGCCCCGCCAAATTAACCAAGGCATCGACCTTTAAAATCTTTAAATCCTAAAGCACACCATCCTGTACATTAAAATAAAATTACATATATATGTACATATTTACAAAAAAGCTTTAATGGAAACTAGTTTTCATTTATATTTCTTTAATTTTTATGTTATTCAACAAAAAAAAATTTGAGTAAATATGTTATTTACAAAAAATATCAATTTATTAATATACATATATATATATATATATATATATATATATATATATATATATGTATATATATATATATATATATATATATATATATATATGTATATATAATATATGTATTAGCAAATTACATTTAATTTATTTTCCTACAACAAATATAAATTATTAATGGAAAAGTATTAAACAAAGTCAATATCCGTTTTCAAATTTTTATTCTAATAAACTTGTTTGGACTTATTATTTGATAGTGATTTCAATTTACTACTTTATTAAGTAAAAGCGAGAAAAACGATATCTTACAATCCTTCTCTTCTCTTTTGGCGCTACTGCTCGTGACGAGCCTGGGCCTCCCTTAAAGGGTCTCTGTAACATTTTATTGCAATTTGGACCTACTAATTTTATATGGATTCCGAACCATAAATTTCTTTATAGTGACGAAACTATTAATTGCAACAAGCTAATGGTTTTATTAGTGAGACATTTGTTGTTAGCAAATGGTATCTGCCGTTAGTATTTTTCCCAGTCTTAAATTACATTTTATTATAATTTAATTACTGGTACTCATTTAAAACTGAGTAAACTTAGACCAACATCGATGTTTCGGACGGGCGTCGAACCCTAATGCACCACAGCTTAGCACACTACCACTTAAGCCACCGTCGGTCTTGATATCTTACAAGATATCTTTTATGAGGGTTAATTGTAAGATTGTGTTGATATCTACAATTGTGTTGATATCTTACATAAAACAGTTTGTAAACTGTTCCTAAATAATCCTCCTGCCTAAAGGAGTGATAAAGAAATATAGATTAAAATATGTACTAAAGCGGTGTTATTTATTTATTTATCACAAAGTATATACTACTTTCTTCCATATAGGAAACATATGACAATAAAACAAAAATTAAGTTTTTCAATAAATTATCAAAGTAAAATAATTTAGGAATTTATAGCATCAAAAATCTTAGGTTTTGCTTAGGCAAATCGGTTTAAGGAATTTTTGTATGTTTAGATGAATTAATTTTATTGGTTAAAATAAATATTTTGTAAATATTTCATATGGTTTTATGATTACATTTACTTTTCTTAAATTATGTTTGAGAAACCGTGTTAAAGAGACAACGAAATACAATTCTTTATAAAAATATACCACTATTTATAATAAATTGATTTTTATTATTATTCTTCCGAATTTCTTTCGAATGTTCTTATAATGAATTCTTAGCACAGGAACTTTACGGTAATTTGATTCGATATTATACAACAAATTCTAGTGCAGTGCTAAGAAATCAATACTAAACTTCTTACAATTGTTTGCAATGTGTATACTGTAGGTAGATCAGGAAATTCGCTACATATACTTTGAAAAGATAAGTAATTCAAATATTCAGGCGACTTTACAAGTTATCTGTAATGTAAAATTTGATTAAAAAAATATATTAACTTTAATACGTTTCTAAAATATATAATTTTCTTGTTTTACCGCCATTATATTTCTTTTATACAGTTTCAATTTTGTTTCAAGATCAGATGAATTCCAAATTTTAAAAGTTGAAATGCTTATGCCTCGTATAGTAAATGTAAATTTGTAATTCGTGTAGTTTACTAATTCGTATATAAAACAATGTATAACTATCATCCACAAAGTTTTCAGTCACTTGTAATGCAGAAATGGTCCTGATGATCCAATTAATAGTTTAAAAGTATCAATTTTACCATAAAAATGAAAATATTAATTTCTATTTTTGCATCGCGTAATTGTGATATAAAATATTTTTATACATATAATTAATTCTCATATATTTGATTCAACAACCCTGGTGCAAAAAAAAAATTTATTTAAATTTTTAATTTCTGAAATGTGCAAAAAAAAAAAGAATGCCCACCTGCCTTAAAAAAAACAATAAAATCTACCTAAAAACAATTTCATATTTAACATAAAATTATTATAAAAAAACGGTGACAGAATAACAGAACGACCAATTTAAATAACAAGCGTTTTAAAATAAATTAATTGGTTTATCCTCTATAAGAGCCTTTCTACAATGTTGGCCTAAAACTAAAACGATTTTTAGTTATGAGTTGAATATATGGAAAACAGTATAACAATCTCTAATGCTGGCGTTGACTGAAAACTTTGGCTAAAAAAATTGAAAAAAATAGTGTTAGTTACGGAACTTACAGGGGTTCCGTAAATACAACTATTCAAAAAAATTGTTTTATTATTATATAATATTATCATAGATTATTTAAGTATAAATAATCTATGATAATATTATATAATAATATTACTATACACCAAAACCTCGTTTTGCGTTGTTAATTGGGATCAGACAAAGGCGACGCAATTCGAAACGACGTAAATTGGGTTTTTGATAATTGTTACCATAATAAAAATTTTCATGAAAAAATCCAAAACATCATTAAAAACATATAATATAAAATATTGCAACAAAACAACATATTGCAACAAAAATTTTTTAGTTCATTTAATAAGTGAAAAACATACATAATAAAATATTAAATAATAAAACACAAAAGTTCAATAAATTCCACAGCAACCATATAGCTATTAGTTTTAGATTAGATATTTCATTTTTATAGTCCCAACCTGCAGATTCTAAGTCGGTTGTATTTATATTATACATTTATAATGATTTTTATATTACAAAAATTTCACATACATATATGAAATCGGAATAAATGGGAAATCCCCTTTCCATAAATTAAAGTGACGCAAATAAAAATATTAACGACGCAACTTTGAAACCCCGAAAACTTATAAACGACGCAACTTCGAAAGCGACGCAAATCGGGACGACGATTTGCGTCGCTTTCGAAGTTGCGTCGTTTATAACAATATAGATAATTGAGACTCTATCCCTTCATACCTATACCTTTTAGATATTTTAAGGAATTGTGAATATATTTATCCCTTTAGATCCCTTTTAGATATTTTAAGGAATTGTGAATATATTTTGAATATTTAAGACATAATAGGGAAATGCATATTCTAGTAGAATAATATAAAAACAATCCGGTTGGCCACAAAATCCAAATTAAAAGTACCAGGGAAATCCGCAAGACTTTACTGTGTGTAATGTATATTTTTATTTTGAAACATTTAATAATTAAAAAAAAACTAGCAATATGATTAGTTTTTAATGTTACTGTAATGTGAAATATCTCTCATTAAGAGAGATATTTCACATTACAGTTTTCATACCAGGGAAATCCGCAAGACTTTACTGTGTGTAATGTATATTTTTATTTTGAAACATTTAATAATTTTAAAAAAACTAGCAATATGATTAGTTTTTAATGTTACTGTAATGTGAAATATCTCTCATTTTTGAGTGCTAATGGCTGATTCCACTAGAACAATTTCACTATGAAGCATTCCAGTAAACACAATTTCACTCGGCACAATTTCACTAGGGAACAATTCCATTTTAAAAGCAATGTAGATAACCTCGCAACTAAAAGCAATCCGGATGACTTCACTTCCATTTGGTCAATTCCACTTGCTCAATTACGTTTCATCGATTGGAATGGAATTCCACATGCTCAATTCTACTTGTTATAAATTTCACTTTGAAATATTATATTTAATTTGCGAATAACTTTTAATAAATTAAATATGTTCTATTCAGTGTTAAAAATATTTAATCAGTAGCTTTTCTTATAATAAAAACTGAGAAAAGAAAAAAAAGCAATTTTAAAACACGGATATATAATGGGGAAAAATATAGCAGATGCAATAATTACTAGAAAACAAAATACAGTGCACCTATTTATACGGTTAATGGATAAATTTTCAAAAAAATAAACGTCCATCCATAATCAAAACCGTCTATAAAAAAAGTCATGCTCAATATGTACATACACAAAGTCATGGTTTAGTCATAACATTTGTCGCATTTGGTATTTAAATATGGGCGGTCGGAAGAATTTATTCGTAAATAAACATAAATTTAGTGAAGTAATTTAACATTATTGATTTAAATAATATTAAAAAATTATATTTTAAAGTTTGTGAAAAATACTGATAATAATTAAATTATAAAGTTTAGATATAAATAAATCGAAAAGTAAAAAAAATCATATAGTTTGTTTACAACAAAAAAATTTGTTTAGATTATATTGATATATAAATTAATAATTTTGTGAATTTGTGATATTTAATTTTTTACTGTATAATATTAATTATTTTTAGTTTTAATTATTAATTGTGATATAGTAGCCATTCTAATATTGCTAATAAAAATAAACAATGTAATTGTGAGCATCGTTTTCTTAGTAAATTTATCCAGGTATATCAACATTTTCATTTCCAAAAACTGTTGATATAAGAGAAAAATTGATTAACGCTATCCACAGGTAATTTAATTAAAATTTTAAAAACTGATTTTAGCAGTTTTGTTTTATAATAAAATATTTGAGAAAACAGAATTATTCATTTATAATCTGATACTTTACAACTATACTTTGCAATAGTTGATATAATGATAATATTATGTTAATTCTTTTATAAAATTAATGAATGAATAAACTGATAGCTAATTTAAAGTAAAATATAAAAATATCGAAAAATTTCTTCTTGTCATTTAAAATAAAAAATAAGTCATATAAAATTTTACTAAAAGAAAATTATTTTATAAAACTAATTAACAAATAAAGAGATTATTAAATTATTTTTTAAAATATTAATTTTTTGTTAAAATTGTAAGCATATATACTTACTTAAATTTTTACTTTTAAATTTCCAGAAGACATAATTTTTATATTTTACTTTAACAAAAAACTTGGCTAAAACTTACTCAACTTAATTTAAAAATATTTTTTTTATTTAAAAATTATAAAATTACATCATATTGAACATATAAATTTATTTGTAATTTCAGGTGAAACTGCCTTTGATTGCAGCAAATGTGCTTTTTTACAATACCAAATAATTTTGTTTAACAGTTGTAAAGGCCTAAGAAGACTTGAATTAACTTATTAAAAATTTACATAACTTGATGGTCTACTATTGCTATCGTACAAACACTGAAGAAAAATTAAGGAAATTCTTTTGTTGTAAATAAGTTATAAAAACTTCCTTCTCGAAAAAGCTAAATTTTTGTATTTACAAATATACTTTTTTTGAATTCAAATTAAATATATTTTTTTTATTTTCAAAATACATTTTTTGGTGTAATAATTATTTGTTTTAAGGCAAGATCCGTTTTAATATTTTCTGGAATGAATAGTGTCGAAAATCTCGACATTTTGAGGCCAAGTCTGACGCAAAGTAATTAATAAATTGTAACTGTAATATTGAAGCGCAATGCCGTTAAAGTTTTCTTTGAAAGGTATTTTGCATTGATATCACGACAGAATAATTTGATACGTGGTAATCGACCTTAGAATAACGTCTATTCCTTATTGTCTATTTCTTATAACATGAACCGTTAATATAAAGAAACAAAAGTGCATTGGAGGTCTTTTGCTACTATCTTTAATTATGCTTGATACTATATAAGCTAAAAATCGGCCCAGGAAATACCCCACCGAACCAAAAACATACGACGAAGTACCACAAACTATACAAAAATATTTATGTTTAGGCTTACAATATTTCGCAACCGGCCGATTCCATTAGAACAATTAAAATCGGGCACTTCCACTTCCTTAATTTTACTTTGAAATATTTGATTTTAAATTTGGAAAAAATTAAACTTGCTCGATTACACTTTATATTTGTCAAACTGCATTTAACCTTCATTCTACTAGTAAAGTCCCGGACACTCGTTTTTATATTTTATTATGAATTAAGTTGCTAATTATTTATTATACTACAATTTTAGTATAATTCTATATAAAGAGAACCGAGTTATCATTGTATAGGTTAAGGTAGAAAATCACTGCTGTTTCCAAATGTTGCCAAAGAACGGGTTGCCAAACAATATCAATAGAAAACAACTTTTTATCAAATCCATTTAGGGTTGAAAACGGCGGTATTTTCAAATATTTGACAAAGAATATAAATTATGATATTAATGAAAATAATTTGTGTGACAAAGTTAGATTCGTCGAAAGTATGTAATGGCTGATTTTAGATGGGTCAGAATATTTCTTATCAAAATTTTAAAAACTTAGTGGAGTATTCATATTCTTCGGTTGGTGGGAAGAAACCCATCAACCGAAGAATATTTTTTAACATCTTTAAATCACAACTTTAAACTTTTTAAGTCACAGTTTTCTGTTAACAATAAAAGCAATGCTAGGGGTTCGAGGCAATTATTTAAGATGCAATCAATTTATTAATAATTATTTTGAAAAGAACGAATTTTTAACAAAAATAATACCTGAAATATAAAACTTATGTTCCTTGTAATTTGCTATTTAATCTTTTGTTAGTTAAATTTAAGTTTTTATTTATTTTTTACGTTATTTATTTTTAATCAAAAGTATACATAAATGAAAAAAAACATGCAGAGAATTCAAGGTTTTTTTTCGAATGAAATGTAATCACAATAAACTTATAATAATTAACAGATAATTTTTATAATACAAAATTATTTTGTTAAAATGTTCCATCTTATTTTATTTTTGAATTTCTGCCCCAAAATTCGTATCCCGGATGGCGTCCCACTCCAACATGTGCATGATTTCCACATTGTACTGTAAAAATTCATGCTAGTTTATTTTAAGGATTTTTTCAAAATTTTGTCCCATATTTCAGTGGAAGGGCTCTGATCACTTTACCATACCACCATCCATTAATTTACAAATTCTTGAGGGTAAAAAAAAATCTTTATAGTACATCTAAGTGGTGCACTGACTAGAGCACTTGCCGCCCCGAGTTCAAATCCATCCAGAGGCGAATTTTTCTGAGAATTTTTGAATTCGGCTTAGCTGTCATTTCGTCATTGCGCTCAAATTAATACATTCATAACTTAAACAATTTCCCAACTCTCTCTGTTTGGCAATGAAATAAAAAAAAATATTTTGGTGCATATGTAGTACTTACAGTTTATGGAATTTACTATTTAAATTCCATAAATTATATAGTAATTATTTCTGTGATACTCGAAACGTAATCGAGATCGTTATAAGAACATTACTAAGAAACTACTAGTTAAAAATACTTCTAAATTTTTGTTTTCCAGACCGATGGTGAATTAGCGTGTGAAGAAGCCGATAGATTAACAACAGATTTACAAGAAGATACTCACTACGAATCGGAAGACCAATGCGAAATACATGAATTACCACCGCCACCTGATGGAGGGTATTTTTAAATCAAATTTTGTTATTCAGAATTTAAAACAAAATATATACTTTCAGATATGGTTGGGTTATAGTATTTGCATCTTTTATGTGTAATATGATAGTTGATGGAATTGCTTACACATTTGGAATTTTCCTAAATGATTTTGTTGATTATTTCCACGAAGGCAAAGGAACTGTCGCATGGGTCGGAAGCTTGCTCAGTGGTGTTTATTTAAGCGCTGGTACAATTGATAAAATATTGTTTGTTTACAATTTCGATTTGCTTTATAAATAATTAATGTTTTAGGACCAATCGTATCAGCATTGGCAAACAAATATGGTTGCAGAGCTGTTTGCATTGCTGGAAGTATTATTGCGTGTATTGCATTTGTTTTAAGTACTTTCAGTAATTCAGTAACAATGTTAATGTTAACTTATGGAGTTGTCGGAGGTAATTTTTTTAATACATATATGGAATCAATTTTATTTTCAACTTTTTAAATTCATATTGAACCTAGGATGTTATAAAATATATTTGGTCTAGCGCTAATCACTATTTGATTTAAATTATATATTGGGCCGGTCATTATAGATTTGGTATTTTTAAATAAGTTGAAGAATCCCAGCAGCCTGATTCCGGAAGCTGTGGAATACACATTGACATAGACATTGACATAGTTATCACAATTTGCGATTCTATAAACATATCGACATCGACAAAATTTTATAATCCTTAAGATGACGCTATAATGGCTTAAAAGCATTAATATTGAGCATTATCATTTAAATTTTTGTATTTCTGTAAAAATGAGACATTGACAAAATAAGGTCTCAGATGAATATTTTTAACGACTGCGGAAACTTGTGTAAAACTAAAATTTTTATTATCTGCATTATTTTAAATTTGAATTCATTATTATTTAATAGCAAATCTACTTTTTTTAATTTATAAAGACAAGTTAAACTATATTTTTAATGGTAAAAAAATTTCATTTTAAGTATGAAAACTGATTTGCAGTTATGGAGTTGGATACACGAAATTCATCATTTCGAGTATCACAAATGATGAATTCATCATTAAAATTCTTATTAGTGAAATAGACCTATTGTCGTCTTCTTTTGGATGTTAAACGGTTGCCAGGTTAATGAGACGTGTAGTTAATTCGATTTTCCCATTAATTCACCTTTTTTGCCGCCCAAGAGATTTGATATAAATCTTTACTTTCAATGCGATTTCTTCGATAATTAGGTGATTCGTTTAATATAATTTCAATATTTCAAAATACCATATTGTCCAAATTTCATGTTTATAAAGTAGATTTTGCTGCGAATACTACAAAAAAATGTTGTAGCCGTCGGTTTTGCAAATTGATGGTGAACTATGTACGGTGGAAATAGCAAAAAAACACATATTTTATCAAACTTTTGTCATTTTATCAAAGCTTTCAAAAAACAGCTTTCATTGAACAGAAATACAGTAAAGAATCACAAAAAGCAACTAACGATAATAGCAACCGTTTTTTGATTCTAGTGTCAAGTTGAATTCACAAATAGAAACTTTTCATAACAGTTTAAAATTTAAAAAGAAATTATAATAATTAATTTCTTAATTATTTTTTATTTTTCTTAAAATCAATCTAAACAAAATATATAATTTTGTTTTCAATATATCCTGAGTAATGGTGCTTAATAAAAAACTAACTTTTGCTACCTTACTCTTAAAATTTTTCCTGCTGAAATTTTGTTGCGGAGCCAGAGCAGAATTTTTGGCCATATTTTTAATTAAAAATGCGCTACTATTTTTAGCACCATCAAATTGAATATCTAATAATTTTAATTTGATTTGGTCAGCTGAAATTTTACTATATTTAGCTTCAAAACTCAAAATTAGTGGTTTATACTCTTCAGTTAAACAGTCAGCCATTCATCACCAATTTCAAAACCAATGCATGTTAATTTACTGGCGATAGATGTAATAGAATTTAGATAATTTTGCATATTTTCTGAATGTTCCAATCGAATTGACAATAACTTACGCAACAAACCAATTTTTCGCAATAATCCACGATCTTCATATAATCCTTGAAAACTTTTCCAAATTTCTAGAGCTGTTTTACATCCTCTGATCAGAATAAAGAAATCTGATTCGACACTTAAAACTATTGTAGCTTTAGCAAGACTTAATTTTTCAGCTTTAGTTTCTTTTGCTTTATTATACAATTAGACAAACCTTTCATTTCTAGATAATTTTCCATTGCAAAAATCCTATTATGCAAATTGTCACTACCTCATAGTTTTTATACTGAAAACTATGTTTTTATTGAACCCACGTGGTAAATTTTAAATCAAAATTTTTACTCTAAAAATTGTAGATTGTATCAGTAAAATATTTCAAATATTTCTTACTAATCTCAGCAATAGATGCTTTTGAAATCCAATAATTTAATCAGCAACAAATGCCTGATGTTTTAAGATTTCTTTTTTTGTGATTTTAGGAAATCCTCTAGTTCATGTAATTAGTACACCGTTCCAGGTGTCTGTTCTTAGATCACTCTTACACACATTGTGTTTAACATACATTGTTTCAGCATTTGTAAGTATCCCTACTTTGTAGATTTTATAGATTGTTTATTTTTTCAAGGATATCTTGCAATATCTTTATTATTTTTTCAAGGATATCTTTATATCACATTTCATATGATATAAATATCGAATTTCCTATATTCTTCTAATGTCTTCTCTATTGTCAAATGCTAAGATAAATACCTGTTCTCGTTTGTCGTATTACTATTACTGTTTGCTTTTAGGTGATTCATCAGTCTGTCTAGTTCCGGATTAGGTAAGTAGTGGGTTTGTTTAGGATCAACAAGTTTGTTGATGCTGCTTTTTTTTTTAGCTGTTTGATTCTGTTTCCATATTTGCCGTTTTATCTACTCTTTTTCTTTTTATTTTTCTTTAGACAATGAGCAGTTTAGCAACTGCTCTTTTTTCTAGTTCGTGTCTTTCTTTGACCTTGATATTATTGCAGGCATATAATATCTTTGAGCTCCTTTATTTCTTGTCTGGCTTCTTTAAGCTGTTCTTTCAATTTCTAAACTTTAGCATTAAATTGGTGGCTTATTTTTTCTTTTTGAAGGTTGAAACATTAAAAGATTAACCTCTTGTTTTTGTACCACATTAACAAATTTTTTGAAGTCTGATAATGATGTTGAAAGACTTCTATTTCTCTTGGTCAATGGTTCTACCCCAATAATATTTTGTGTCCGTTTTTTTGGGCAAAGAAGTGGAGTTAAATCTAGATATTATTCTGTTTTCTGGTGTGTATATTGGTGACTTTTGGACCTTCTTGCTGGCAAAAAACGGCTTAAAATCGTTTTTCTTCAAAATTGTTCAAGAAAAATATAGGTACAGAAAATAATATATAACAAAAACAATACACATAAAATTTGTGAGTTCGTAGTATTTCTCGCATAGACCAAAAAAGCAAAAATATTGTTATTTTCTTCTCGGGTAATCAAATAAGACGAAAACAGAAATCAAAAATGTATCGTGAACAAAGAGTAAAAAAATTTTTTGTATTCTCGGGTATTTAAAGAAAAAATATGGGAAATAGAAACATATTATTCATAAAAACAATCGTATATAATTCATATGATATGACATATGAATTGTATGATAGCACAATCCAATCAAATAATGCCACGATATTTAATTTCTTGTACTTTTAAAAAGGTACAAAAAAGTATATAGAAAAAACACATCAACAGCCGGATTAAGTTGTTCTTATTCTTAATTAATGATAATGCTTAGTTTTTCGTAAAGGTTATATGTTGCTCTATATATTCAATTCAATTTATTCGGAAGTCATTTTCGTGTAGTTATTCGCATTTTTTATATGATGGTTTACATGTAATTATTGGCAATAAAGTTTGAACATAATTTTATTCAAGTAATAATGTTTTTATTAAACGGCCTTTTCATTCAGAATTACTTTTAAACGACATAAAACACCATATTAAAACATATAAAATTAATAATATAGTCTACGTTTCGAGTGAACAGAAAATATACGGATATTTTCGGTATTCTAGTTTTCGAATGCATTATAATGTCAAATTTGTTCATTTAGAATTGTTCAGTGGAATCTGTCATTAATATAAATTATTATAACATTTTGAAACAAATTTTTGCTATATTTTAAAAAAAATTTGTGATTATCATAAATATATTCCAAATAAACAGCTGATTTTGAAATTGTATTTATTATAAAACTATAATTTCAAAAATTTGATTAATCTGGTAATAATTGCTTCAATTCGAGGGGAAACTAGAATACCAAATAAATTTCCTAGTAAACAAAAAGTTCCATTCAAAACTAGAATAGGGCATATTAATAAAAAAAGGTTTTATTAAAAAGGTTTTGGTTTTGGTATGATATACTTACCGGCCGTGGTAGCAGTTGGTTATTATTTTGAAACTAAAAGATCTCTCGCTACGGGCATAGCTGTTTGTGGTTCCGGTTTTGGGACTTTCACTTTTGCCCCTCTTGCAACTTATTTACTAGAAGCATTTGGATGGAAAACTTCACTTCTCATTTTGGCTGGATTGATTTTAAATTGTGCTATATTTGGAGCTATGATGAGACCATTAAGGTAATTTATTAATAGTGAAAATAAAATATAAGCAGAAGAAATCTTTTAGGTACCCTAAAGAAAAAGCAGTTAAGCCACTCATGCAACGTATGTATGAAGAAAAACGTTTGCAAATGGAAAGAGGATCAATTGGAGGTTCTTATTTTATGGTTCAACTGCCAGATGGATCAATGGAAAAAAGAATGAAATTACCTTTAAATGCAGACCCCGGTGTTCATTCCAGTCTTAATTTAGAACAATTGGGTAAGACAAATATTATTCATTCTCTTGTATACGTCGTAGTTCATAATTTACCAGCTTAAATACTTTTAAAAAATAGTGTCACTTTCTTATTCAATCCAATGTGTTCAAGGAGTTCATTATTTAATAGACTAAATGCGTTATTTTTATAAAAGCGGCATAAATTGGGGGTTATATTTACCTACGGTGAAATCGTAGGTAAAATTACAGCGCACCCACAGAACACAAAAAAAAATTTCTTTTCAATTTTGAATTCCTATATATATATATATACAATAAAAAACAATTAAGTTTACTTATCGTTATCACATTACTTTATTAATACATCATTTTATTACAAATGTCACTTATAATTATAATATATTGTCGAAATACATGGCATTCGCCTTATGTTCATCTTCCTAATAAGACAATTGCTAACTATTTGAAAAATTCGTACTGTTGCTTTAATGTTGTCAACTGCATTCATAATTTTTATTGTCAGTTCTGCAACGCCATAGAAAAGGCTATTGAATGGATTTAGATCTGGTGATCATGATAGCCATGTTATTTCTCATTGTAAGAGTAATTAAAAAAATTTCTAAGAACTGGTCCGCCATGCTATTTCTCATTGTAAGAGTAATTAAGAAAATTTCTAAGAACCACATCATGCATAAGCATAGTTTGTTAAAGATTTGAATTTCCACACGAAATTCGTTTTTATCCATTTTTAAAAATTCACTGCGATTGACTTGTTTAAAAGACTGTTACACGTAAACTAAATAAGATATCGTGAATATAATTATCAATCTGCCCTCGTATAATATATACACCGAATTATGGAATATATATATAATATATATATACTCTGTGTATATACGAGGGCAGATTGATAATTACGTGGACTACCTGTGATGCAGGTAATGCACACGTATGAAGTAGGTATTTTCACCTCTAAAATCATTTACTAGGCTATATATAAAATTTCAAGTCGATATCTTATTTAGTTTACGTGTAACAGTCTTTTAAACACGTCAATCTCAGTGAATTTTTAAAAATGGATAATAACGAATTTCGTGTGGATATGTATATATATTTTAAATTTAATTTTAGCACAACAGAGTGGAACCTTACATCCGGTTCCCACATTGCCGACTATTTCAGAGGCAAAAGTCGCAGAAGTGCAGAATCCAGTAGATGGTCAAATAGAAATTAGAAAAAAGAGGCCACATCTCAATTCGGACTCAGAACCTGAATTTGATTCCAAAAATTTACCTAGAAATGCTTCTCAACCGGCTTTTACATCTCATCAGGAAGGTCTTATCAAAGTTATTAATTTTCAAAAATAGGTCTATATATCTATATATATATATTACAGGGCTTCCTAAGAATGGATCAGTACCATCTTTTGACAGAATTCGTAAAACATCTACAAGTGAAAGATATAAGCCTACTCTAGCTGCTATTAGAGCATCATCCAGGGGTGATATAGGAACTAACGAAGTACGTAAGAATATAACTTACATACAATTTTATATAATAAAAATAAATACGGACTATCAGCGCAATAAGTAGCTTAATAAAATAGGATACCTTCCATTATAAGTTCTGTATCTTTAAAAGGAATATTTCCTTTTGAAGATATTGCTTGTAAAACATTTTTTTCATGTTCACTCCGCTGGGGAGCATAGGGCTCCAAGTTCTTTAACATTTTTGTACTGTAATTTGGGCCTACTAAATTTATATGGATTCCGAACCATGGCTTTATTAGTGAGACACTTGTTGTTAGTAAATGGCCTCGATGGTTAGCATTTTTCTCTGCCTTAAATTACATTTTTATTGTAATTTTATTACTGGTACTAATTTAGAGCTGAGAAACTTAGACCAATATCGATGTCTTGGACTGCAGTTGAACCCAGTACCTAATCATCACAGCTTAGCACACTACTACTTAGGCCAATGTCGGTCTAATAAAACATATTACTTACATCAAAAATCTTAATTTTTATATGCATCGATAAACTAGAATAAGAAAAATAGAACACCACGATCAAATACAACATTTTCAGTAGAAAATAAATGATTGAAATTAAAGATCTACCACCCTCTTATCTACAGTAATTTTTTTGTAACCGACCGATTCCAGTAGAAACATGACTAGAACAAGTTCATTAGGAAAAATTCCAATTGCTATAATTTCACTTTGAAATATTTAATTTAAATTTGCAAATAGTTTTCAACATATTAAAGTTCCGTGAAACCAAGGCCTATGTTTTCAAAACGATTATTCGCATAGAAAATATCAAACAATATTTTGAAACTGTATACTAAATCTGTCGTTAAAAAAAAATCAATTAAAATTTGTTCATATTAATTTTGTTAAAAAGAATTTACAATTGTAGACGTACAATTGCAGTCATTTCCGGGTTAGGAATTTCTATAAATCTATAAAAAATAAATTACTATATAATTTAGAAATAGTTTTTTTTATCTTAAAAATATTTTTGTATATTTACTTATTATGTTTGAATACTAAATTTAGGTCTCAATCAAGTAATGAATATTCATGATCTTAAGTAAGATGTTGATCAGCTTTAGAATAAAATAATACCAAATAGATTATTATTCTGACTAAAAATAACAATTTTATTATAGCAAACACAAACTCAATAGTGTTATAATTTTGCCCCCAATTTTGTTAATGTAAAACTCTTTATAAATTCAAAAAAAAAAATTTCAGTGTTAGCAGTTTCAGTGTTCTGTCAAATAAAACTTTTTTCCATAAAGGGTTTTCACTTTTTATATGTCACGCGCATATATAGTGTTGAAAATCGAGCCGTTTTAATCATCGTATGGAACAAATTTTATTTTGTTTTCTTATTTGATAAAGTCATTCTGATTAGTTAAAAATATGAAAATATCTCACTATTGTCACATTGAAAAATATTAAAAAGTATACATACACATCAAAGCATGCACTTTTTAATCTTTTAAAATTTTTGTATTTTCAAATTGCAAATATCCATAGAATAAGTAAGCTACCTATTCTATAGTATATGTATTAATTTTTTTTGCAAAGATTGCAAAGAATAAACAATACATGCTCTGGAACGTGACAATACTATAATATTTTGATATTATTTCAACCAATCACTTAATCCAATAAATATCAAAGTATCAAAAAGAAAAATTAGTAATGTAAAAAGGGTCACAGATCCTTAACAAAAATAATTTATTTTGTGCTGAAAATGTTATATTTGATTGTGTTTCCACATTTTTATTCTAGTTTCCTTCTGGTTTCCAGATGCACATAAAGTGTAAGAAATTATGATTGTGCTATTATGATTTACAACTAATTTTTAATTCTATTTTATAAAAATTTAATAAATGCTTTACAACTAAGTTTCTATCCTATTTTATAAAAAGTTAATTAACTCATAAAAATTTTTTTCTAAATATCTATGATAAAATCTTTTAGATCTATCGGTGATATTTCATAATTTCAATTTTGTTGCACAAAAATTCTTTTTACATATACAATTTCCTCTCCGAACAGACGTTCACATTTGTAATGAACTTCAATGTTTTTTAGAAGTAATGAACTTCAATGTCTAAGTATTTTGCTCTAAATTTTAGTTTAGGTAAAATTTAGAGCAAAATACCATTTAGTTTTACTTTAGTTATTTTCCATGTTGAAGCAAAATAACTAAAGTAAAAATACGCTAACGGCAATTTTAAATAGACTGATCAATGAAGGAAGTATACTTGCAATATTTTAGAAAATGTGATTTAATAAGTGTTTAAATAAAATAATAAAAAAAATGGTAAGGCTTCAAACTCCAATGGAATGTTTTTAAAAACCACAAATGAGTTAAGATATGTCGGAACCCTGAACAACCCTGTATAAATAAATTTCCGAAAATATAGTTGACAGTTAACCCTTTAATGACCGCATTATGTTTTAAAGAAAAAAAAAAATGTTTTGGTGCTTTTTTGTATTTATTGGAGGTAAATAAACAATATTTCACAAAAAAAAACAAAAAAAATGCACAGGATAACGACTTATAAGAAGTTGCTTATAAGCAACTGTGGGCATTAAAGGTAACAAAAGAGGTATATGAAATAGTGTTCTTATTTTCGAATTCAAATTGAATTATTCTTTATTAAAATTATATAATATAAACAAATTTATATAAAATAACGAAAAATTTAAAATTAATTCATTAAAATATAGGAATCATTAATTATGAAATTATTATTGCATATAAAAAAGTTTTTATTGTCTATTTTTTCAAACATATCTTCACCAATTTCATCAACATTAGCACCGTCTCCATTCAACAAATCACCAATTTCAGTACCTAAATACCACCAGAAAAATTCAAAGTATTAATTTCACCAACCAGTACGTAAATCTAACCAGTACCTAAACTATCAATTTGTTCAAAATTTTGTAATAAATCATCTACTTCATCAACACCATCTGATAAAATACCGTTATGCAAAACCGTTTCAATAACTTCATCTGCATCATCATCCCTATAATCTTCAATATCAGAATCATCCCACTTCATTTCTAACATTTCTTTTATTTCAGCTCTTGTTAATCCTTTTTCTCGCTTATCCATAATTACTAATAAAAACTCAAAAAATTTTGTTTTTTTTATTATACTTATTGACCGGAGTTGCTTATAAGCAACTTCAAATTAAACATCCAATTTTTTGTTTACCTGTTATTACAAAACACAATATTTTACTATAATTAACCTTTATGATTAATAATCATATAATTTCACTAGTTAAATAAAATGTATATTAATAATTAATTAAAAAACATTAAAAAAAACATTTGCAAGAATTGTATCTGCAAAACTGGGACAAACGGCAATTGCATAGTATGCAAATAATTGCACTTAAAAGTTACAACAGACATCTGTTGCAAATTTTTAACAATAATTAGGGGTTGATTCTAAACTATAAAACATTCTCCATCGTCATATGCTTCCAATTAGAGTCGTAATAAATAGTTTAATCAAGAGTTGCTTATAAGCAACTCCTGGCAGTAAAGGGTTAACTCACAAAACTATAAATAGTACAGCTAACTCACTAAAGTTTGTACAATAATTCTACAAGTGTTTTGTATGAATCATACTTTAGTAAAATTATTAGCTTTTATTACTTGGTTATACACATTTTATAGTCAGTTCAGGTTTATGTTCAGTAATACTACATATTTACCTTTGACTGCAATTAGATTAAAAATAACAAAAATATATTTAAAAAAAATTTTATTAGTTAGTTATTGTTAAAATTAATCAAATTAGAAATACAAGAATTATATTAATTAAAAAAAAAACGATTAAACTATAGGAACCACGAACAATGTTTACATCAAAGATGTCTATCTCGAATCGTAACGATAGTACACCGAAAATGGTTCGCCCGCTATCTCGAAAAGATATTTTCTATTCCAATTCAGTCACGAATTTGGCTCAATATCAATCACAGAAATCTTTAACTAACTATAGAAATTCTGTATTGTCTCTTACAAAATATGAAAGAAGTATGCGCGATGTTAATAGAGACCCTAATGCTGATGTGGAAAAAGCTGGCGGAGGTAATGTAATATATATTTGGTATATATTTTAAATTACTTTTTAATATTTTATAGGTTACGACTTGTGCCCATGCCTTGTTTTACCAGAGTCATTTAAACATGCCTTGCAAGCTATGTTAGATGTAAGTCTATTAAAGGACCCAGTTTTTATGTTAATTGGAATATCTAATGTTTTTGGTATGGCTGGACTTTATGTGCCTTTTGTTTATTTAGTTGATGCTGCTGTACTTGATGTAGTATAACTATAAAATCCAAACATTTTGAAACTAATAAATTTATTGTTTTAGGGTATTGATCAAAATTCAGCATCATTTTTAATTTCAATTATTGGAATTACGAATACCTTTGGCAGGGTTATTTGTGGATATGTAGCTGATTTTCCTCAGGTGGATTCATTATTGCTAAATAATATTTGTTTGTTGATCTCCACAATTGCAGTCGCCTGTACACCTTTATGTACTTCTTATGGAGCATACGTAACAATGTCAATATTTTTTGGCATTGCTATTTGTAAGTACGGAAAACAATGTATTTTTGTATGTAGCGAATATTTGTAAGAAAACTATTTATAGTTACTTGTATGAAAATTATTTCCAGATTTATAGGCGTTTATTATTGGAAATAAGGAATGTGTTTGTCTTATTCCATTTATTTACTGCCATTGTCCGTTGCTCGTATGATTATTTTTGTTAATATTACCAAATGAAATTTTTCGGAATCTTTTAATTGAAGTATTTGTTAGCATTTTGTTTAAAAAAAACACTTTGAGCATTGTTAATCTACGATAGATGGTGTTTATTTTGTGTTTTATGCGTCCCAAGGTAAGGCAACTGGGATAGCTAGGCAATTAGGCGAATAATATGAACGCCTATATCTCCGCTAAACAATTTAGCTAAGAAGTGTTATTCGGATTGTGTCCTGTTGGAATGTCCATATTAATGGCATTTCATATTCCGGAAATGTCAGCATAACTGTTTCCAGAATATTCACGTAGTGTATTTGATCCATATTTTCCCGGACCAAGTAGATTAGGCCAACACTAGACCAAGAAAAACATCCCCACAATTTAATATATCTTCCCCATGTTAAATACTTTTTTTGGTACGTTCCGGGACAAGTCTTTATTCGCAAAAGAGAAACGCATCGACTTCGTTTTTTATCTCTTTGGATGGAGTTACCCTCGAAATCGCGGTTTTTAAAATCCTGCATTTCAAAATTCCGCTTTTTGTTAAAATTATTATAATTTTAATAAAAATCGGGATTATGAAAGGTTTTGGTTTCGCCTAACCAAATTTTAGAGTATTTAAATGATCTGGTTTAAAATGAATTATTTATCTGGAGATAAAGATAAACCCTCTAATTCAAAAAAAAAAAAGTACCTCACCCAAAGTATTTTCCTGAATTTTCGTCAGTGTGCCACTTTGACACATTTCTAGTATAGATAGAATAATAATTAAAAAACAAATTACGAACATTCTTATTTTTAATATAATTTGATTTCTTTTTAAAGAATTTATTTTCTTTAGTTTTTCAATGATTTTAATGGTTTTTCGTTTTTGAATTATTTATGTAGAAAAAACCACTAATTAACAATAAAAAAAGATTTAAAAAATACAAAAAAAGGATTGGCAGCACGTCTACGTCGTTGGTTCTGGGTAATGCTAAGTGTGGAAAAAGCGAAATTTTTTTTTCTCAGAAAAGTTGGATAAACAAGATTTTCAAAAAAACGGGATTTTGACAAAACATTTGAAAAGCGGGTAGCATGGCGGTATTTGGGTAAGGACGGTGGTGGGTGCAAAGCAAGGCTTCAATTCTCCTGCGAATTGTTATTTTAAATTTCGTTCCAGCTGGCTAAATAATTAGTCTAGTGCGCAAGAATATATTTTTAAATGGTTTATAATTATTACAAAAACAAGAAACTTGTACTAGCCATTTTCAATTTCTTGGATATACACCTAAATTTAATATATTTTTTTTTCAAATATTATTTCTGGTGTTACATGAAATGTCATGAAGTTAAAAAATATAGTTTGATATTTACTATAATTTTTTTTTAATTATGTTCCAGCTGGATATATATCTTTAACATCAATTATATTGGTTGATCTGCTTGGTTTGGATAAATTAACAAATGCTTTTGGTTTGTTAATTTTATTTAGAGGTTTCGCCGCAATTATTGGATCTCCATTAGCTGGTGCGGTTTATGATTCAACTCAGTCTTACTCAATTCCATTTTACATGGCAGCCGGATTTTTTGCCGTATCAACATTCACTAGTTTCATGGCACCATGTTTAAAAAGGTAATGATAATTTTTCTTATTATTATGAATTTACGATAATTTTATTTTAATTTTTTGAACTTATATTCTTATTATAGATTTGTGAAATCAAAAAATGTTGCTATTCATATAGAAGAACTTACTCCAATTGATGAGGATCCGGCGGAAGACTTAGATGATCAACCAATAACAATTGTGCCAAAAATTGTTCAAACTTTACCAAGTCCGCATGGTGATGCTCCTCAATATTCAATATCAGATAGATCTGGAAATTTTTACATTAAAAATGATGCAGATCTTAATAATTCTACAGTGAACAGGAAAAATAGTGCAAAAGAAATCAGTCAAATTGAGTCCGTTATGTAAATTATAAAAGAGATATTTTATAAATTTTATTTTTTTACGTTAAATTACGTACACGGCCGTAACATATTAAAAGCTTTAAAATTAATCAAAAAATAATTATAAATATATATGTTTAAAGAATTTTTGTTTTATTTAAAATTATTGTTTGTTATTTTTAATCCAATAATAGTACAACTGTTATGAAATGCATAAACGTAGGTCAAGGTATTAACATGATTTTGTTTCATAATAAAATGTCGTAAGGTCGCAACACTATCGTTGGTTTGGAAAAGTGAAACAAAAGATGAAGTTATAACAGTATCATGAAACTCACCAATAATATAAAATCGGAAAAAGGCTAACTAGTTCATTATTTGAGTTACGCATTATATATTTATTCCAATAAAAAATGGCGTTCAATTTCGACATAAAATTGTTGTTTTTTTGTATTAAAAATGTCAAGGTTTGAATATTAAAGGTAATACTTTGACTATATAATATATTGACTGCTACAGAAATTTGTCAGTTTCATATATTTTGCTCAAAAAAATTTACAAGCATCCGCTCCTCGGAAGTTACGAATATGAGAACTGTTCAGACCACATCTATTGAAAAGAAATAGAACTAAACTAAAACACCTGTTGACAAGTATCATTAATATTCAACAAATAAGAATAGTTATATCAATTAACCCTTTTACTAAATATTTAATAATTCACCAACATAGTTTAGTTTAGTAATATATATTTGTAGTGATTTAGTAATGGAATATTAATGAATTTTGCAAATAGTTCCCATTTTTTTGTTATAAATATGAATCAGCAAAAAATAAAAATATAACATAAGCAAAATCCAAACTGGAAGATAAGATTAAATAATTATTAATTATATAAAAATACAAATTATAGCAAGAGCTGTAGTAACAAAATTAAAGCTGGTTGCAGCAATAATTTCTGTTAGAATGTTAACTAAAAGATACTAAGTATTAGATTCAAATACTCACGGAATTAGAAACATTCTTACATTACCTATAAATTCATTCCTTTTTCATACATTCTTTTTTCATACATTTCACTCCTAAGTAAACATTACATCTTTAAACATGATAAGTGTCTTGTAAAGGAGTGAAACATGGAAAAAAAGTAAATAAAATAAATGTTGTTTGAAAAATTATTTTGTAAGCTAAAGCTTAATAAACAAAATTACTTAATTTTTTTTATAAATCTATTTATCAAAAAATTGAGAAAGAAAACGTCAACAAACTAGATTTTTAAACAAAAATACGCCATATTGTTTTTTGATAATTTTTTTAATTTTATTATTACTCTACTCACTCACCCACGGAGCTTCGCTAGTTCAGCTTTGAACACGACTGAAGTGACCCAACGAAGAGCGTAAAGCTGACAAAAGCCTTAATGGTTTTTAAGATACGATTTATATGCAATCGTATCAGGCATAGAGTTTGCATATGCCTATGATGGGTGGGCCTTTACATTACATATCCCTTATGTATAAGGCACGACAAACACCTGTGCGCATAACAGCAGCATTACCCGATCCGCTTAGCATAAGGCATACACGTATGGGACATGTCAAATAATGGAAAATTCCTGTCGTGTTAAATATATCCAACAGATGCCGTTGTAAATGCTTTCTTGTTTTGGTTGATGCATAGATAATTTTTATTTTGCTCATTAGAGTCGATCTCCAGTGTGAGCTTCGGCGTATAACATGAGCGTGGAAAAAAGCCAAGCGCCAACAAAAAAAGCCAGACCAGCTCCAATGTGAGCGCTGGCGTCGATAAAAGTTCGGCAAAACTGTCAATATTTTGATTTGTTTACATTTTACTTAATGAATATTATTAAATTTAATAATTTTATTTAATGAATATTATTAAATTTTGAAAACTTGTAATTCATATTCTGTTTCTTCTTTCAGTTTTCAATTTTAAATTTTCTTCCTGTAATGTCAAAATAAAATAGTATTTGTTGTAAAATTCAATGCAGCCATAATGTTAAAAAAAAAAAATGTTGGCAACCATGTAATGTTAGCTTCATTATTGAACATTGGTGAATCCTGGCATCGGCATTTTTTTCAGCTAGATGCCAGCGCTCACATTGGAGATGCTTACACTGCTTCCCATATGTCGAACTTTCTTCCACGCTGAGTTTCTACGCCGAAGCTTACACGGGGGATCAACACTTAAGAATAAAAACAAGTTCTAAAAATACTTTCTTTAGATAGTTTTCAAAATTGATAATAATTGTAATATTAATATTATTAAATTAACATTTAAGTAATCTTAGATTATAACACATTATATATGAATTGATTATGTGTCAAGATGTTTAGATTGTTGCGGGCTTCTAGTAATTATTGTTGTTGTTTAATTCGGTTTTTGTGATATTTAATTTGCCTGCTCAACTAAATGATGTACATTTTTGTATTTTCCTTTCCATGATTCTATAAGATATATAAAATATAAATATTTTAAAAATCGCAAGTAATTAATTCCTGTAAAATACGAAACAAAAAATACAAAATCCAAAAATGTTTACCAAAAAATATATTTCTTCACATAGAAAACGCAACTAATATATATCGATAAATGTTTACGTTTTATTTTAAACATGCGCCGATGTTGTTTACTTTCGATTCTCGATGTTTTTCAACCCGATACATCACCAAATTCTCATTGTTCAAAAATATACTGAATATTTTTTATTACATTGTTTTGTATGTGTTTCGTCGTTCGTTACTTATATACATGATACAATTATACAAGATATGGCATTCCCGCGTTTCATTTTGACACTGTTCTGCGCATGACGTCACAATATCTATAAAATATGCAGATCGTATACAGCCGTAGTATTTATATGAAATTTATTCGTTTTTCAATATCAAAAAATCTATCTATAGGAATAAATTTATTAAAAGACAATTGTTACCGGAAATTTAATCATATTTATTAAAATATTTAAGTAATAATTTTTTTGTATTTTCTTTTTTTTTGATATAAAGTTTTCTAAAATTTGCCGGTTTAAGTTTCTTATGCGAAAATACATTCTAGCTCGCATAAAAAGTTTTTTTATTTTATTACTGCAGTCAACATGTTCAACTAAATTTAACATGTGACTTATAAAATTTTTAATTATTAATAATTCTTTCTCGTTGGCTTCATTAAATATCGTTTCAAGTTCCATCATATATCCCATCATTAGTTCGGTTGGTTTCGACAATCCGCCTTCACTTAAATGATTCACTCATGTGTAGCTACTATCATTCTCAGCATTGACACGAATATCTGGAAGTTCATTATGCTACTTTTTGCATATGTATCCACCCAGATTTTCCAATTCATCATATTCCATTGAAGCAAAATCGTTATCTTCGGCGTAATCTGGTATTACTTCTTACCATATCAGCTTCTGTCCAGTTCAATCTTTTTGAACCAACTTTTATTTTTTTAATTTCGCCAACCGTAAATATTCCTAACAATTTATTTTCTAAGTTTTCTCTATGGAATTCACTTTTAGTTAGTTCTTTTTTTAAATTATCAATTTCAAGATTGTATGATATTTCGGCTTCTAGCAAACGAACATTTTCTGATTTAAAATTTTTCCTAAAATATACAAGAACTAAAATAATTAGACATACAAACATAAATATTTAATATACATTTCCGTATTTAGATGTTCAATTTCCAGTTGAATTTTATAATTTATACTGGACATTTCATCATATTTTAATTTCCAGTCTTCTTCAGGTTCAACATCAGCTGGCACTTCCAATTGAGTTGTTTCATTTTCAAGAACATTTGTTTGTTCTAATAAATTGCAAACCATTTTTTTATTTTTTCGTAGGTTCATCCTTTCAGCACGTTTAGATTCTTTAATTTCATCCTCACAAATTATATAAATTTTAGGTACAGATCCCGGTTTCAACTGCAATCTATCTGCTAATCCTTAAAAAAATTATTAATAAAATTCTATATGTAAAAAATATTGTATATTTACCCATTTCATATTGTAAATAATTTACAAAATCTTCTTTCACAAAATGTTTACAGCAAATTTTTGCAGTTTTCCAATTAAATTTGTCTTTACGTTTGCAAAACAGAATCCATTGTTTTAGCAAACTTTGATTTTCGGAAACGTAAAAAAACTACCAACACTTTCTGAATTTAAAGGCTTATTATTATTGTTATTACAATTACATACTGTGCACCACATATTATTTAATAATTATTTTTAATATTCCAAATTTCATATAACACAACACAATTGTTTACAATTTTAAGATATTATTACGTCACACAGAAACTTCAAACAACAGAGTGAAGTTGGCAGATAAGCGCAATGCCATATCTTGTATAATTGTACCATGACTTATATAGGAAATATAGCGGTACATTTAATTTTTTCTTAATTTTAGCTAGTTTCCTGACAAATTTGGTCTTCCAATACGATTTTTATTAGTCACGTAAGGTGACCAGATTGAGTGTTGCGAAAAAGTGGACACATTTTTTTCGCAGCTGGATAGTGGTCTTTGTTTCCAAAAACTCACTGGAAAACGACCACTTTATTTTGAAATTCAGAAAAAAAAGATACAAAGGATAACATTTTTTTCGAAATATTAATTCATTTAATAAACAAAAACAAAATAAAAGTGAAAAAAATATAACGAAAAAAAAATTAAATTAAAAAATTAAAACTACAAAATAACTAACGAAACAAAAACAAAAAATAAATAAAAAATATAAAACCATTAATAAAAATTAAATGATTAATAAAAAAATGTCAAAATTATTTGTACATACTTATTATTTGAAGAAATATTTCTTAAAATATTTGATTTTGTCAACAAATGGCAAAAAAAAACTGCTATAAGAAGCTCGCTGTGCATTTCAATATGTGATGTTTTTTTTGAAAATAAGTTATCCATTTTTCATCAAGTGATAGTACTGTAAAATCTTCTTTTGCAATATTCTCTCCAGCAAATTTTTTAAAATTACAAAATTGGTCGAACATTGATATTTACTTTTTTATTTTTTAAATATATAAAACAAGTTTCCAGCTCACACCATTTAGGGATATTTTTAAAGTTCCTCCATTAAAACATTTAAACTCATGAAGTGGCTCTGCCCATGCGTTCAAGTATTTTAAACACCTTAAATATACGTTTAACAAATTATTTTTTTAAAATAATTTGTTAAACGTAAGGTGTTTAAAGTACATCAACGCATGGGCAGAATCACTGCATGGCAAGTGTTCTAACATTTTAATTGCTGAAATCTTTTCTCTTTCCATAGATTTTGTTTTTTCATTATAAACGCACATCAATGTAAAATGTGAAAATCATAAATACTACTAGTTGATATTATTTTCAAAACACATTTTCAAGACGAGAAGTGGGCTGTACGCAGCGCCGTGCTGTAACTTTTGGGGGCACTGTGCAGAAACTAAAAGAATTTGATTGAATTCAATTTTTATTGATTTCATTTAAAAATATAATACAAAGCAATTATAAAATAATTTTTCTAGCTCTTTTGCTGGCAAATTCATCAATTATGTCATTGTAATCAATTGTTCTGGCTGTTGCATTTTCAATTGACAGTATTGCTAATCCAGAAAGTCCTGTGACATAGTAAACCGTAGATAATTTTCAATTACATATTTCAACTAAATTATTGTTCGAAATTGATGAACTTTCGCCTCGTTTAAAAAATTTATCTAATGATCCAGCAAGCCTACTTAATTCTGCTGATTTCCGGACCTGTTTTGCTCTTTTTTGTGCGCCGCTTTCATAACATCTTTTCGACATTTCTAATTGAGATAAAAAAAATGTTACAAAAACAAAACAGTTTAAAAAATAAATAAAAAACTAAAATAAATATATTGATAACACAACTGACACAATCTTACCTGACATCTGATGTATTTCTTCTATAAATTTAAATATATGTATATGTTTTCAAACTATATCTATCCGTTAACACAAATTTAACGTTAACACAAATTTAATTTGAAAAGTGAAAATTACAATTTATTAAATATGTAAACGAATCGTTAAACCTAAAATTAATAGTATGTATGTAATATCCTTTTATTAACGGTAGACACAAAAAATTTAAATTGTTAATAATACCGTATTTTATAATTTGGGATGCAAATTATTCACAACAATTAAAATAAAACGTATTTCTGTTATTAACTTGGAAATTATATTACTTTTAACTAATAAGACGCTATAAAGTATAAACAAACAGAAGCAATCAATTTGAAGCAAAAAACAACTGAATTATTAGGTATATTTGTTTCAAATTAAATCTTTGCCAACTAGATTTGTTTGAAAATTAAAAAAATTTTGAATTTTTTTTCAAATTATTATTAATATTTGTTTCAAATTAAATCGTTGCCAACTAGATTTGTTTGAAAGTTAAACGTTGCCAACTAGATTTGTTTGAAAGTTAAATTTTGAATTTTCAACTTTGTTTTTTTCTTTCAATTCGTAGTATTTTATGCTATTGGAGAAGTTTTTCTGATGTATATTTAATATTTGGGGGCCCCTCAAAAATAGAGCCCAGAGCGAATGCACTTGTTGCACTTGCGATAGTACAGCGCGATAATAACAGCCTGTTGATAGACATTAATTAAGATTTTAGTCCATTAAATATTTCCAGTACTCGTTGGGCATATGGAAATATCGAAAGCCATCGAGTTTTTGAATGGCTTAGTAACTGTTTGTAAATATAAACTAGTAAAATGATTTAAGTGTTTCAGTACGTACACAGTATAAAAATTCAAATATGCTACTTTCGTTTTTAGTGCTCTAATATCAAAAGGTAGGAAATTGCCATGGTTACTGGTATCTGTTAAAATCGAAATAAAATTTGTTGTTTCAAATTCTTGAAACACATTTTCTATGGACAGAGGAGCTAACACATTAACAACAATTGCCTTAGTTTTGGTTCGTCTACACAAAATTTGTTTCACAATAGCAGAGTCCGGTAAAATATGTTTTAATAATTTATGGAATATTTTAATTTTCGTACTTTTAATTATTGTGGATGGTGGGTATTAGCCAATCTATAGTGTCCATATTTTATCATATGAATGGTATATTGTTTTAATCGTTTTTCATTACTTCTGCCTAGGGTTGCCAGGTGAAACCTTAAAGAATACCGGACAAAATTTTAAAATGAACCTTAGACTATACTATTTTTAAATAAAACTAAATTTTAAAATAAAAATATGATATTTTTATTATTTTTTATATTTTTCATTCTGTGAAGTAGCTTTTAGCAGTTTTTTATTTTTAGAAAATATTTCTTTTACATTTTGGCATGTATAAGGAATATTAAAGAAGATACAAAGTTCGCTTTTTACTAAATTCAACAACATGGGCAATCTATGGACTAACGTTCGTTAGTCCATAGATTGCCCATCACACTAAAAATTCTTTCAACATTCAATAAACTTGGTGCTGACTCTTTTTGAAAGAAATAGTTCCACTTTTCAAGAGAAGATGTTCCTTCAAGTGTCTCCATTACCGAATTCAATGCACATATTTCGGAGTGTAAACAGTCTGGTGGAACTTCATCTTTCAATGGCGACAACATCCAAATTTTCAAAATTTCATCCAGACTTATAGATTTTTTACCGTCTGCAAGGCTCATAGCTTGAAAGTGCATACAAGGAGAATTCTGGAAATCAAACCGTTTTTCCAAATATTTCAATACTCTAGCATATAAATTTAAAGCTTCTTTTTTAAATTTATTCACCTGACATGGATCTAAATAGTTTTTCATTATGGCAAATTTTACTTTCATTCCAAAAAATTCGGTGTCCATGTTATTTTTCAACGATTCTCGAAATTTTACCAATATTAAATAAAGATCATATGCCAGAGTTGTACGAGTTTCTAGAATTAGTAAAAATTTTTGAAAAGAAGACATAAATGAGTGAACGAAATAGATATAAATTTCGGAAATTGTAGGTTCATCTACTGGCGACATTTCATTTTCTTGATCAGATATCATTGTCCATATTGGTCTTGGACTTCAAAATTTTGAAAGCGTTAGGAGAAATACCGGACAAATGTACGTCCGGTCCATCTAATTTTTTCCCACCGGACTAGTAGTTGAATTAACGGACTGTCCGGTTCAAAACCGGATACCTGGCAACCGTACTTCTGCCAAGGGTTGATTTTCATATGTGGTTCTAGGACAAAAACGTCCCCGTACAAATATGCCTTGGATAATAACCTCCTGAACAAAAGCCGGCCGCGCAGTTACTAATAACCTAATAAAATATTATAGCAAATCAATTTTCAATATATTTACATAGTTAGTGGTACAGTGTGTTTTGGCACTTCATTTATAGCCAATTTACAATACGCCAAAAATGATTTACTGTGCCAAGTTGGATTACGCGTACTTTGAAGCCTCATAAAAAGATATTTATTAATAACAAATTTATAATAATAGTATTGAAAGCATATCTATAAGATTCACAAATTATTCAAATTTACTATTTTCTAATTTGATAAATAAATATTCTAATAAGAAACTGAGAAATAATTTTATATTAAATTAATTTCACCCAACAGCATATAATCTAAATTTTCTCAGAACTAGGACAGCCGACCCCAATTAAGGAATAAATTTATGAAGATTATCCGCTACCAATATTTTTAATCAGTGAAAACGTACATTTCAACAATTCTCTCATCAATTGTTTTATGGCAATTTGAAATTATATTTTCATTAGCAACATTTCAATTTACACCTATATTCTAAACTAAATTTTTATCGTCTCAACTATTTTTTTTTTTAATCACTCTCTTAAACTTACCACCATTGAATTACCATTTTGCCTGAAAACTTTTTTGTTTGGTATCGCATCTTCATACTCCCTGCTATATCCGCTATATATGAATTGTTTTAGTTAGAAAAATTTATCTTTTTTTTATTTGTAAAGTTCTTTTGAACTTTTTCTATTGAGTTATTTTTAGCACTACACACTGAAAGTAATTCTTTGGTTTTGGTCATTTTACAATTCATACAAGCCAGGTGAGCATAACCACCAAAATTAAAATTTAATTAAAAGTAAATTTTTTGTCAAAAACTAACACAAAAATATAAAAAGCCAGAAGATGAAAATGTTTTTTTTTACCTGTTTTTTTATTTACAAAATTCGAGAAATACCTGCTTAAAAAACAAAACCAGTTAGAATTGATTTCATTAATTGATAATATAAATTTTTTTTTATTAAATTCACGGATTTATTAGCGGCTTAAAAATTCCATTTAATTTTTTTTTATTCATTTCTTCACGCGGAAAATCCTGATTAACACAAGTTACTATGTCGAGTTGCCAGAATAAAGAACGAAATTATTATCTTCATTTGGAATCGTTGCAGAGCGAAATAAAAGTTTGGAAAACGTTAATATGATTAAGTGGCTTATTTCTCACTTAAATCTGGAGCTGTATTTAAAGGAGCAATTATATAATAACTTGTTATCGTCTCAATGTTTTATTTTAATTTTTTATTGTTTGCTAAATATAGGTAATATAAAACAAAATAATAAGTTAATTAGTAATTATCAAAAAATGGTAATATTAAATAACACCTTTCCAAAATAGTTTTATACAAATACTACATTAATTCCTTATAGGATTGCGAGTTAACAATTCATAACGAATATTTTTTTACTTCAATATAATTATATCTATTAGCTATATTTTTCATTTATTATTACTTTTATTTACGCTTAATATATATAATGGTTTTAATTTCTAATACAATTGATAAAAAAGAGGAATTGTTTGGATAATTTTTATTAGGTATACTGCACAACTTATTTAATTATACTGATTTATATAATTTGTTTTCATTTTTATTGCAAATTAATTTGGAAATTGATTGGAATATATATGCTACAAAGAATAACAGCTTTTATTAACAATAATAGCTCAATAGATTTATTTTGAGTAATATTTATTATTTTTGATATAATATTACTTTAACTATATTCTAAATTAACCCTTTCTATTCAATAATAATATTTAATACTAAGATAGTTTCTATTTGAATCTTAGCTGTGATATTTATTTAAACTTATATAAGTCATATAACAAAAAAAATTATTTATCTCTACAAGCAACGGCAGCAACTAATGCAGCCCCTCTACCTGAACCGTCCTCTGATAACATAAGATCGAATTGAATATGAGGCTTGACTAGTTCTCTAATTTTCTGATACATCAAATCGTGGAATTTGGGATGAAAACGATAAACAGATCCATCAACACCAACCTACAAATTACAAAAAAGGACAGTGAAAACATATATTAAAGAATTTAAGTTATTTACAGTAACACTTGGTTCATTCATTTTATTAATAAGTGCGGAAATTCCACAGGAAGTAAGATGCGCTGCTCTTGTAGAAACACATTCGCATATAAAACGAACATTATGACAATCTTCATCTGTAGCATGTCCAAGACCTAATTCTTCAAGCACCATTCGGCAGTTGGCATAATTTCCCTTTTCATCACTTTCGATTTCCGAAACATATTTTGTAAAAAACTGTCCACGTGTAAATAAAATATCAGATCCTTGACCATTGAATAGGAGACCAGCTTTTGTGAATTTAACTATTACAAGTCTTGCCAGTTCACCCATATACATTCCAGATATCATTTTTTCATGACTATAAAAAGTAATTATACTATTAAGACGATTAATTCTTACAATAATCATAATTACATCTGTTTTCCGGGATTTATACTATGGGCGTCGACATCGAGATCATATTCTGTTCTAATAAAATCCAGGGCACCATTATCCCCGAATGCTCCCCATTCCGTATTAATTAAAACATGTGTTTTATCTTCAGGACCATCAAACATTTCAGCTTCTTCTACTTTTTCAACGTAGCATGCATTGCTACCTGTTCCTAAATTTAAAAAAAAATCAAAGCAAAGTAAATATTTAGTATATAAATAATACGACGAAAAACCATGTGTTTAGATTTAGATAATCGCTGACTGAATGAACATATATAAAAAACGCAATCTCAATTGTTTAAATGTAAAAGAAATATTCAATTGTTTATTTATGAATATATAATAGGATTTTAGTCTAAATACTAATCACAAAGTAAATAGATTAATTATAAATGCTTAATATTGCTACACATATGAAGTATGTTTCAAATTGAACTTGGGGTCAAACTTCCTCAATATTGCAAACATACGATGTTTTTGCAAATATCCCATATGGTGTGGTTAACAAAATAGAATGAAAATAAAGTGTGAAAACAGGATCCCGTACCCGTAGCTGGTTTCTTCAAGACTGTTTTATATACGTTAAAATGAAATAGTGTTATGTTATTATAAAAAAAAAATATATACTCGACAAAATTACGGGTATAAAATCAATGCGCGCACGAATAAATAATATTAATGAGATTGTGACATAATCGAACAAGAATAAATAATAATAAAGAGATGAAGAGATTATGAGCGATTTAGTTTAATTTGCTCAAATAAGCAAGGCAATCTAGAATTTTTTTATTTCATTTAGTTTTACTCTTGTTAAATTATTGTGCGATTGACTTTGGTTCGTTTGCTAAGTTGTGCTGCGATAGATACTGGATTCATTTTTTTTGTTAAATAAAATTTTCTTTGTTATTAATTATTTACCATTTTTACTTCTGCTTTCGTATTTTTATTTATTTTCATCTGAGGTATAAAAATAAAAAAATATCTTTCAGAAAAAAATATTTAAGAACCTGTGATGTAAAACCTAACAGTTAAAACAATCCTCTAATGTTAGCTGGCTCTCGTCTAGCGATATCGATATGAATATTTTGGAAAATAATTAGTCAGTGCACAATTTAATACTCGAACCATATTTTCTCTATTTTTAACCCACTATTTTGATAACATTATTAGAATAATCTTTTACTATTAAAAGAATTTTTTTAACATCTATTAAATTGAGAATACAATATATAAATATATGTATTTGTTATTTATTTAAATGGATTATATTCTTAAACATGAATTTTCTTTGAATACAATTTTATTGTTATATTAATTTTAGCTTTAACTTATTTTTTGTTTAGACTTTAACTTATTTTGTATTTTAGCTTTTAAAAAATCAATTGTTCATTGAATTTATTTTTAAATTAAAAATTAAAACAGTTAGTATTGTTTATCGCATATTATTTTAATTATAACAATAAGTAGGCTTTAAGTTGACTTTGCCTAACTAAATTCAACATCGTATAAAAGATTTTCATTTCTACAAAAAATGTATTCATGAACACCTTGTACAATAGATTATTAGCAAATACTGAAAAAATAATTTCAAATTTTTTGGTGACAGACCCGTTATTTATTATATTCTTAATATTTTCTAAAAAAATAATAAAATTTATTACTGTACATAATTTATAACTCATCAAAATTTACAATAGGTTAAAACTAGTTATGTTTTCCACTAAAAGAATATACTCCCAAGAATATGTTCTTTTCTTATAAACTAAATATCCCTAGTCGAGTAAAAATGATTTTGCTAAAAATGGGAAAATGTTTTTCGAATCATGGAAGAGAGATTTTGTCAAACAAGAAACTAAAATAATAAAATTTTCAAACTTTTTTCACGTTTTTTTATGGTTCTAGGACAAAAACTTCTTAGAATTAACCCCCCTCCCGTACCATGAACACACAAATAAAATATGATAGCAAATTAAATTTCGAATTCACTTTTTTTTCACAATAATAAAAAACAATTGAAACCTGATTCCATTTTATTTTATAAACGATCTATGAGCATTCAAATTATCAATCTACGAGGGCTGATTGATAATTCCGTGGACGTCGATATCTTATTTAGTTTACCTGTAACAGTCTTTTAAACAAGTCAATCTCAGTGAATTTTTAAAAATTGATAAAAACGAATTTCGTGTGTTGATAAAACATTATTTTTTGAAGAAGAAAATAGCAAAGGAAACCAAAGAAAACTTGGATAAATATTATGGTGAATCTGTACCTGCGAAATCAATGGTTTGCTAATGGTTTGCTGAGTTTAAAAGTAGGGGAAACAGCATAATTGATGAACCACGTTCTGGACGTCCAAATGAAGTGACTACACCAGAGATGGTCAATAAAATCCATGATATCGTATGAAATGATCGAAGAGTGAAATTGCGTGAAATAGTTGACATCGCGAACATCTCATCGGAACGTGTTTTTAACATTTTACATCAATATTTGGATATGAAAAAGCTATCTGCAATGATGGGTGCCGCGTTTGCTTACAATTGATCAAAAACGCAATCGTGTGACAACATCAAAGCAAGTTAAGTTTTAGAGTTATTACATCGTAAACCAGTTGCTTTTGGCGTCGATTCATAACCGTTGATGAAAAATGGATACACTATTACACACCAGAGAAAAAAGCACAATCAAAACAGTGGATTTCTACAGGTGAAAAGCCTCCAAAGAAGGCAAAAACAGATCCATCAGCTGGCTAGATTATGGCCACTGTTTTTAGCGATGCTCATGGTATAATCCATATCGATTATTTAGAAAAAAGAAAAACAATAACAGGACAATATTATGCATCATTTTTGGATGTTTGAATGGAGATATTATGGTAAAACGACCACATTTAGTAAAGAAAAAAGTGATTTTTCATCAGGACAATGCACCAGTTCACAAATCAGGAATTGCAACAGCAATATTATTAGAATTGAGATATGAATTGGTTCGTCATCCACCATATTTTCCAGATTTGTTCCTTCTGACTTTTTCCTGTTTCCAAAGATGAAAAAATGGCTTGCAGGAAAGAGATTTGGGTCAAATGCTGAGGTTATCAACGAAACAAATTTTGAAGGGCTGGAGAAATTGTATTTTTTGGACGGCATCAAAAAAATTGAACATCGTCTAAGTGTATCGCCCTAAAAGGTGACTATGTTGAAAAATAATAATATAAAAAAAACGAAAATACTGTGTTTTCTGTGTCAGTCCACGTAATTATCAATCAGCCCTCGTATTTATTTCTTTGCCTTTTTGTAAACATATTTTTAGTCCTTTTTCTTAATTTTATACATAATGAAATGCCAAATGACATTGAAATTAAGGTGTGTTTTAATATAAATAATAAAAATTATTTTATAATATGTATAAAAGGTGTTTTTAGAGGTATAGTTTTTTCAATAGGCTACTTGTGAAACTTGACTGATATCTTTGACACTTTTGCTTTCGTAAATCACCATGGAGAGTTACACCCATCGTAAGCGTCGTGTGTTTGGTATATGGGATGAAAATCAACTGGAAGTTTTTATCGTGATTCTATCTTTAGCAATGAGGCCTATTTCTGGATTAATGGGTATGTAAACAAACAAAATTGACGTATTTGCAGTCAGAACCGTCCACAGAAGATTGTTGACGCGCCATTACATCCCGAAGATCTCACTATGGATACGTGAAATTACTGGTCTATGCTGATAATTCAGCAACGATTCAACACTTGGAAGGCAACATGCGACGGGTTATTGATGAAATAAGGTCAGGAATGCTCGAAAAAGAGGCCAAAAATTGGACTGTGTTGATATGCGCAAAATTGTTTTTAAAAATTAAATGCCATAAAATAATCTTTTCGATAAAAAAGCTTATATGAAAAATCCTGTCGCACACCCAAAATTTTCATATAGTATGCAGTAAAACAACACCACAAAATTGTGCAACGACAACATTTTCAGCCATGTAGTAGAACAAAATATACAAGCTTGTGTTGTATATTCCTCTTTGTGCTATGTTCTTAAAATTTAATAAATTCCTTTCGCGCATTTTTTGTTCGCTTATTCTTCTATATGCTCGACATTGCTCTTAGTCTGCTCGGCTATATATTTAAACTAAATAAGTACAAATGAAGAATATGCAAAATTCTCTGTGTACATACAAGGCATTTTGTTTGGATTTGTAAAATTTGGGAAATGTGAATGCCACCATTTAAAGGTTCATAATATGAAAATAATATATTTTCATATTATGAACATTTATATAGATCCCAAATCAATGATAATGAAATTAAATGATAGTGTAAATGTAAACTCTTCCTGTCATTTTACCCCACTCTAATCGAAATCTGGAACCAACCACGTGAACGTGGGTCTTCTTTTTAGGGTTCAACAATATTCCCAAATTTTTGCAAAATATTTCTGTAGTTTCATTACATGCTTCTGATCTTTTAGATAATTGTCTTTTCCTTGAAAAGCATTTAACTTTTAATTCACATTCCGATATAGTAGGATAAGAACTATTAGAATTAGACGAAATTAAAATATTTCAAAGTACAGTTTCAGGAACTTTTTTAAGAAATTAGGCTCGATATTACCAAATGTAATTGTAGCACTTACAATTTTATTAACAATACCAGTGATAGTAGCTTCCGGGGAACGTAGCTTTTCCAACTTAAAAATTATTTACGTAGTACTATGGGACAAGAAAGATTGGTTAGATTTACCTAAAATATCTATAGAAAGTGATTTTCTGAGCAACTTGGATTATACTGACTTGACAGACGATTTTGCAAAACTTAAAGCACAAAAAGTTTAATTAATTAATTATTATATTTTGCAAAATATTTATTTTATTTATATATTTAATTGCACGCGTGATTTTTAGTGCTTTTTATAAAAATATTTTCTATTGAATACATTTATATTTACTTATTTATTTTTTGTTATAGAAATTCGTACGCTGTATTTTATACATTTATATTTAATTATTTATCTTTTTATTTATTTTTTAAATATATATTTTTGAAGACTATAGGTACGTGGGACACCTCTTCGCTTAAAGAAATGTACTGTAAAATTTCCTCATGGGTGATGTGGAAACGGATTATATAAGGCAAACGATCTTTTTTTTAGGGCGGCATTTTTTAGAAGTGCATGGGGTGCCAAAATGTTTGGCGCTAGCCCTGAATATCAGATGCGTTTTTTTGCCAAAAAGAAAGTCTATATCTCTAAAAAACACGCTTTATTAAAATATATATTTGAATATACAGTCAAAGTTGAAAAATTATCTGCAACAAATTAAAGCAATTGCATGAAAATACTAAAGCAATTACATAAAAAATTAAACCAATGACATGGAAATTTTATTTCTATATCATAAAATTATATTGTATGACATAGAAATTGAATTTAAACTTAAATATTGGTTATTATTTATCAAAAATGAATAAATTTGTCTTCCATTTTATAGTTATTTAGAGTGAAATCTTTAAATAAACATAGGATTATTTGTAATCATTATAGCATCTCGTAATATTATAGTAGATAATATTACGAGATGCTATAATGATTAAAGCTGGGGATCTATCATGAACAAAATGAGACGAATATCTAATTTTGGTACTATGAAATAATAGTATTCAACACAGATCGTATGATCCGTTCTACCATGAACTTTAACTTACCGCCCTTGCGCATTTTGTTCTTTTATGTTACTTTTGTGGTTATAAATATTTTTTTGGTTTTTTTATTTTTCACTGGAATTCGCTCACACATTTTTTTTTTTATTATATATATATTTTAAAATTATTTTAAAATATCATAATTTCAGGTTAGTATTTTTTGCAATAATAATTTATGTTTCTGTCCAACGATGTAAGCTGAATTTTTTAGGTTATGTCAAATTTTATTTGGTTGTTAAACTTTGTACATAATGAATTTTTATTCTTAAAAGAAAGTTGAAGAAATAAATTTTTACTTTAGTTACATATTTTTATTGCTATTTAGATCTTTAATAGGTTTATTATTATTATTATTAAACAATTAATAAAGTGTTAAGATATTCCAAAAATTATGTTCAAATCATTGGGGAAAACTACTAAAAAATATAAAATATTATTTTTAACAAAATATGACACTTCAGACGAAAATATCAAAATATATTTCAAAAAGTTACGGTCGTTAATGGCTAATTAATAAAAACAGCTGATATAGTAAACAATTCCCTTCATATGTCAATGTCATTGTCATTCAAAGCAGAAGATACGTAGCATTGTAAAATTGAAAAAAATCCTACGTAACTTTTACATGGCTTCGCACTGCTTTGCCGCTCGTAAACCCTTCATTCCGAAACCACTATTAATGCGGAAATATTTGTAAATTAATTGTCAAAATAATACTCTTTAAATAATAACGCTGAATTCGCCAAAACTTAACGAAAGCTGAACGTTTTCTGAACGCTTTTTAAGCAAACATACACAAAAAAAAATAATTTGTTTACTAAACAAAACCATTCAAGTTCTTATGTTTATATATTATTTGTACCATTCTGAAACTAGTTCGTAAAGCAGAGCGAAGACATTTTTTTAAGATTTGTTTTTTATTTTTTATTTTAAGTGAAAATCTATCTTAAGTTTTATATATAGTTTTGGTAAAAAAAAATTTTTATAGTTCTACTTTAAATTAATATTTTAATATTGTGAATTTAGCTATAATGAACATTTATAGTAAAGTAAGTTATTTTTTAAATAAACAAAAGTAATAAAGAAAACTTATCGCTTTTTCTTATTGAGAACTTGCCGCATTGCAGCAGGTTTTCACCTGCGTTCAAACTTTAAGAACACGGCAACTTTTAAAACGATAACTTAAAAACAATAACTCTTTCCTGACGCAAAAAATTAACATTTTTAAGTTTTGTCATATGCTATGTTTATATTGGGTCAATTTTCCAATTCTTCCCACTGTTTTATATAATTATTTGTTTGTCAAAGTTATAGCAAAAACACAAAATGAATTCTTTCAGAACAAACAAAAACGTAAACACGATCGATATACTTATATATTTTTCTAATCATTAAATAAAAATACACATTTGACAGTTAAGCAACTGCTATGTGATTTATGCCATATGCAAAACGGCAGTGGTCAAGAGCGGTGCCAGCCAACTTCACAACGCCAAAGGAGTTAGACTACATGCAAAACAGCAGTGTTTGCATATGGTATAACTCCTTTAGCGTTGCAAAGTTGGCTGGCACCGCTCTTGAAATGTCGCTTTTATACCACATTGCCAGTGCGGAATTGACAACGACATAAACATAGCAATAGATTAAGAATTATCACCAGTTAGGTTATTTCTATAACCGTTTTTTCTACCCTTTTTTTAAAAAAATATCGGCGTTATTTTTTATTATTTTAAATGTATTTATTTTATTTGTGCATAAGAAAGATGTCTCTACATATTTTCTTTACTTTTCCATTTTTTTTTCTTTGGATGAATACCCGAGAATCTAAAACAAATCATTTAACTATAGTTGTTTTTTTATCTTTTTTCCCCTTTTTTCTGTGCATACACGAGAACAGAGTAACAACTTTTTATCTTGTAGGTATATGCGAGAAATACTACTATGCGAAATCTTTTTTATTTCGAATTTCCTTATTTGGATGATCGTTGTTTTGAATATCATTAATTTTCATTTAGAATATTCCTTGTTCCGATTTACGTTGTTTTGCATTTGATTGTTACAATTTTTGCTATTTAAAAGAAAGACTTTTAAATCTATTTACTGTTATTTCAATTTTTATTATTCTATAATAACGAATTAACAACTTAAGAAGCTAACAAGTGGATTTGTGAATAGGTATATGGTTTTGTATACAGATAGGAAAATTTTCAGTTTTCTTAACTCTTTAAGAACGTTTGATTTGCAAGGTATTTGATAATTAAAAAGCTGAAGATACAATCTGATGAATATGTAAATCGGTACATGAAAATATTGCCTTCGGTAAGCAAATTTTTCCTGCCGCGGACAAAAAACTGGTGGAAATGTAAAATAAACTTGATTACTAGATTATTAAAATTTTGGAAATTATGCTTTTTAAGAAATATATATGCAAATGAATGATTTTATTATAATTAAAAAGATTTTTTTAATTACATATAATAAATTTTTATTTCAGAGCGTTTCTTTTTTCCGCTCGGATCAATTGTGAATTGTTAAACCGATACATGAAAATGGCGTTTTTGGAATGGCATTTCTTATTTCTTTTTCAGATCTGATAAAAAAATATCGAATTTCTCATCTATACGCAAAATATTTCATCTATACACAAAATATATGATCTATACACAAATGTAAATAAGCAGCACATCTTAAAGTAACGTTTAGATGATGACTAAAATATTTTTTTTCGGCAAATTAAAAAAAAAAGCATGCTAAAATTCACTATATGATAGACTGCAACAAAATTTAAACAAATTTAATGATAATAAAAAAAACCAACATCAGCTGTCAAACTGCTATAAAACATACTAAATTTTAAAGTTTCAACTTTAAAATTATAGAGCTATATTCTTTGTTCGACGTCCAATTTTTTAGTAATTTAACAAGCTATAATTGGTCGTCCAGAAACACTAAATAAAATACATGTATCCAAATTCGCAATTGTCTACTTTACATTCCCTTTAAATCGTGCGATCAAAATTTTATCTGTGAAGGCATACGAGGGCTGATTGATAATTACGTGGACTGACACAGAAAACAAAGTATTTTCGTTTTTTTTTTATTATTTTTAAACATAGTCATCTTTTAGGGCGATACACTTAGTGAGACGATGTTCAAGTTTTTTGATGCCTTCCAAAAAATACGATTTCTCCAACCCTTCAAAATAGCCATTTGTTTCGATGACCTTAGCATTTGACCCAAATCTCTTTCCTGCAAGACATTTTTTCATGTTTGGAAACAGGAAAAACTCAGAAGGGGCCAATTCTGGAGAATATGGTAGATGAGGAACCAATTCATATCTCAATTCTAATAATATTGCTGTTGCAATTCCTGATTTGTGAACTGGTGCATTGTCCTGATGAAAAATCATGGTTTATACGATGAGCATCCCTAAAAACAGTGGCCATAATCTAGCCAGCTGATGGAACTGTTTTTGCCTTCTTAGGCAAACAAATTCGTTTTTTTCTATTTTTAAAAATTCACTGAGATTGACTTGTTTAAAAGACTGTTACACGTAAACTAAATAACATATCGACTTGAAATTTTATATGATTTTAGAGATAAAAAATACTTACTTCATAGTTGTGCATGACCTGCATCACAGGTAGTCCACGGAATTATCAATCAGCCCTCGTAGCTTACGAATTTTAAACAAAATTTACATTTTATAATATTAATAATATGTATTTGATTAGAGGCGTGGCCAACGTCAGTGTAATATATTGGATTCAGAAACTCCTAGTTTTATTTTCGCTTAAGTCAACAATGTGCATCTTTTAATCAGATTTGATTAGGTATCAGTATTAAAAATTTACAAAAAGGTGATTTTAAGACTTAGGGTTCGGAATTAATACTAAACTAGTTTGTCCAAATTACTATAGAATATTTGATAACCCTTTGAGTAGACAAAGCGCATCAAAAAAAAAAATTTATTGACATTATCTGTCCATAATTTATATAATATTATATCATCATAAGTGCAATAAATTATCTCACAAAACTTGTAATAAATTATAAATAAACTGACCTTTTAGTATAATTTTTTTACGTAACAAATAAATGAAAACTGCAAATAAATGTTAGTTACAAAATTATAAAACTGTATGCGTACTTGAAGGTAGAAAGAATAACATTGCATCAATGAATTCAAATTGGACTTATCTTGAGTCATTCCTAAATGCATACTCTATTGTAATTTATAATAACTAAAGGATATTAATTGAAAAAAAACTTAAGCAACAAACAGAAATGAGATACAAAATAATATTAATTAAATGTAGTTACAAAATAAACTGAAAATAAAAATTATTTTAAACATACCAACTATACATCCAATCATACAGTTGTGGTTTTTCCATGCACACGACATCAGAGTGCCGGTAGTATCATTCAGGATCGCACATACGTCGATAGCCACGTCCTTAATTTTTTATTATTAAACAAAATTTCATGTTAAATAATCCGTTTTAATATTTTGAAGAGTTATTTAGAATTAATTAATGATTATGATCTGCTATCAAAGACTGTATATATTATAACTAGATATTCTACTTTTTTTATTCATTAAATGAATCTATGTATAACAAGTATTATACTGTGCAATGATAATATTTTAAATGTGTTATATAATATATTATGTCATCGTGAAATTATAAATAAAATGAAGTATTGTCTGATGTTATTATCCGATTAAAAATGTGCCATTAAAGTTATTAAAATTAGTAACCTGTAAACTACCTATTTATGATTTACTATCCTATATAAATAAAATGGATACCCTAGATTTTTACGCAACTAATTGAAAGAGAAATTTATTGATGATGTTTTTACAACATCCAAGTATCCGTTAACGAAATTTATACAAATAATGCCGATTTTCCATTTTATAGAAATGGAATAAAAAATATTAATTTAGAAAATTTTGTCATCTTACCAATAATTACCCCAAGTTTGCAGTTACGATTTCTGTGTGCACATGACATTAGCGTTCCTGTTGAGTCGTTAAGAATAGCCATCACCGCAATTTCAACATCCTACTCATATAATTTTTCATATTTACTTAAATTTCTTTCCAATAAAATATATATAAATTTCTTTCCAAAAAATGTTAATTAAATATTTATATAGAAATAATAATTTGTTTACAGGGTGTTTACATTTAAACTGGCGATATTAATTTATATAAAATGTTTCATTTTGATGAAATATGTATGAAGTGATACAAGAATGAATGTTATTGCATGCATTCCTGTATAATTATTTACGTCTTTTATTATTTAAAATAATATATAATTAAGATTTCTGGGTGATTAATTATTATGATAGAAATTAGATGTAAATAGCGGCAGTGACGACAAATAAAAAGTATGATTTTTTGAAGAATTCCTAACTAATATTAAACAATAACTCTTTAAGACTGTATTGCCATTTTAATATCAACACCCTGTACACCTTATTCTAACTTTTTATTCACTTCAATTGTTCATTGCTTTTGAAGAATATTATTTTAATTGCTTAAAAATGGAATATGCTATTTAAAAAAAAATACATGAAGAATGGCACAGGGACGAATTTTTTTATGAATTAAATAATTCTAAATGAGTTGTTCCCTTTTAAAAGAAAGTTGGCATACTAGTTTGCCTAATAATTCTATAATATTAAATAGCATGAATAAATATGTTTGAAGAATAAATAATATAACTTACTCCGCGTCTTGCTATTGCGTCCTTGAGAAGTTGTACAACATCCTGGTCAATAACTCCTGAACAATTGAACCCTTTAGTCCACCTGACTAGCATACCTTTAGTCAGACCTAACTGTCGTAATGGAAATGAAAAAGTGAATCCCAGCGGTAACCGCTCTTTGTATACATTATGTTCCTATATAAATGATTTAAATTTGTTTTTATTCAAAAATATACTTAAATAATTTAAATTAGTTTATACTGAAAGTTATTGTGTTAATTGCTAACTACTACTGTATTATTTGAAAAATTAATAAAAGCTTCCAAGCATATATAGATAAACCACGAATAACGCTATACTGGATTTCATACAAGAAATAATAAGAAATTTTAAAGAAAAGATTTCAATCAAGTTAAAAAATTATATATAATATTATCTAGTGATATAGTTGCCATTATTTGCAACAACTTATTGCCATCTTTCAGGTCACCTGTTAATTCGTCTTGTGTAGACGTTTTCGTTCTTGGATGGAAAATATTCGAGCACTACCTTAGAAACAACTTCAATAGAATATAATATTTTTCCCGTTAGACAATTTTGAAGAGATCTGAATAGGTAGTAATCTGTGCTGCAATGTCAGGTGAATGGTTTGAGTGATTAAGAACTTCTTAAATTTTTGTTGTGCCGCCATTGCGGTATGTGCTCTAGCATTATCGTGGTGGAACAGGATTCCTTCTATGGACGATAATGCGGGCTTTTGTGCACATTTACAGTACATCCATGTTTCAGTAACTCAGCCTTTGCTATCCCACCACAAATAAAGAATTAATTTTCTTTGATGAATATCTGGTTTTGCAAGAGTTGTTGGCTATGTTCCAGGTTCGCAGTAAACTTTTCTCTTCTTAATATTCTTGTAAGGACTCTACTTTTCATTTCCAGTAATCAGCTTGTCCAAAAACGGCTCCACATTGTGTCTAATGAGACGTGATGAATAATTCTTACAAGACCAGATATAGTTTTTCAGTCAATTCTTGTGGGACCCAAATGATACGCTTTATCACAAACGTACGGGATTAAATGTGGTCCTCTGCAGTTGAACGATGAATGCCGAACTCTTCTGCAATTTTTCTAGTTGTTAGATGTAGATTATTCTCCAACATAGGCCACAAAATATCATAATCGATCTTTGGCGTGCGTCCAAGTCGATTACCTTCAAGTTATTCAATCCTTGCTTTTCTATTTGTACTTGTATCGGTTTGTTTATCGTTACTACTTGTAAAGTTGCTATTGCAATTGTTTTCACTGCTACACTTGTAAAGCTGCTATTGGAATTGTATTTTTTTTTAGGTTATTAGCATATCCGTTGAATATTCACTGATTATGTGATTCACATAATCAGTGGATATTAAGGTTTACAATACCGGTACTGCCGAAACCAAGATTCCGGTATTTCAGCCATATTAATAAACGGTATTAATAAGGGTATTTTTATATACCGTAAACCGGTATATCGGTATTATAAATTAACTTTTTATTTCAGACATCCCTTGAGTACGTTTAAAATATTTCAAAAACAATTAGAACTTCAGTACGTCTACGTCTCAGCATTATTTTTAGTATTAGTTTAAATATATTAAGTAGGCCTTGATTTTGCAGTTTTTGACCTTTACAGACAATTATATTTTAATATACAGTGGTGTGAAAAAAATAGGTGCATAATATTTTTTTTTTTAATTGTAAAAATATCCTATAAAACCTTAAAAAAATTAAGTGGAACAATTTGTATTTATCAGTTCAATTTGTATTTATCAGTTTTCAGTTATATCGAAACATACCTTTGAATCAATTTGTATTTATCAGTTTTCAGTTATATCGAAACATACCTTTGAATAGTTGTTTTCTTCCAAAATCAATTGTTTTTTCGAACATTTAAAAAAAGTCTGTAAAATAAGTGTGAAAAAAAAATAGGTGTGTCGTACAGAATGAAACCATTTATTTGAGTTATACAATAAAACAATCAACAAAATCATGTATTAAATGTCATTTTTCATTAATATTTTGTAGCGTGACCTTTATTTTTGATTACGGCCTGACATCTTCGTGGCATTGAGTTCACCAAACGCTGACATCGAAGAATTGGGATTGCCCTCCATGTACTCTCAACTGCAGACCACAATTCAAATTTATTTTTAAATTTTTGATTGGAAATGGCCAGCTTCACATCTTTCCACAAATTCTCAATCGCATTAAGATCAGGTGATTGTGCTGGCCATTCCATTACATCAATTTTGCTGTCACGAAACCATTTTTTCGCCAACTTAGATGTGTGTTTCGGGTCGTTATCTTGTTGAAACACGCATCTAAGCAGCATTTCGAAATCGGCATAAGGCAACATGGTAGATGAGAGAATATCAACATACTTTACAGCATCCATGGTGTCCTGTATCCAAAAAATCGGACCCACACCTTGGTAACTAAAATATCCCCATACCATAATTCCACCAGATCCATGTTTCACAGTTTTTACTGTGTATTGTGGCAACAATTCTTGATTTTGGGGTCTTCTAACATATTGTTTACCACGATGAGACCCAAAAAAATTTATTTTACTTTCATCTGTCCATAAAACGTTTCTCCATTTGCTCACATTCCAATCTCGATGATCACGAGCGAATTTTAAACGATTTTGGATATGGCGCTTAGTCAATAAAGGTACCTTTTTTGTACTACGAGCAGGAAGTTTATTTTTTATCAGAATTTTTCTTATAGCAGAAGTTGACACATTTAATTTTAGTTCCTTTTTTATTGCTGTTGAGGTGGTAAATGGATTTTTTTTTGTCATTTGTACAATGTCACGCTCTATATTCTCAGTAATTTTTTTCTTCCGTCCTCGATTTTCAACTTGTGGCCGGAACTTCAACGCATTTGTTACCATATTTTGAGAACAATTCATTATACTAGATATTTCCTTGTATGTTCTTCCTTCCGCTCTTAGTTTTAAAATCATACGACGCTCATTTGGTGTACAATGCTCTCCACGGCCCATTTCAAATTTTTGAAACTCTAAAAATTAAAATGTATACGCGAATTTCTAATAAATGCAGAGATTCGTTACTTACCTTTCAATAACAAAATATAACACTTGAAATTTTATCTTAAATTAACAAATTTTTTGAATAATTTCGAATTTCTCTTTTGAAAATGAGTTTCACTAAAGTAAAAATTTACAAATACATATAAACCCTTTTTCTCTTTTGAAAATGAGTTTCACTAAAGTAAAAGGGTCCGTTAAGTAGGTCGCCTCCACGTGCTGCGGACTGGGTAATGCCAAAAGATCTACATGATAGGGGGGACATAAGTCGAACAGCTCGCTGTCGGCTCCGTATCCTATCTAGATAGGGGGGAATAAAGTCGAACAGTTTACTGTCGGCTCCGTATCCTATCTTTTGGTGCAGGCGAATGTGGTAGGGGGGATTCAACCGAACAGCTTGCTGTAGGTTCCGTATCCTATCACAGTATTGTTTGTCCTAAAAGCTGGTCTGGTCATGTTTCAGGCAGCCTTTAGGATAACAATAATTACTATCAAAGGGAGTCGTAAACCCGCAGTAATTCGCAAGTCTACGTACTACCTTCATGGTGACCTCAACAAAGTACGACGCTAGAGGAGAAAACCTTGTAAATAAAAATCCCCAAATCCACGGTGAAACAGCATATGCCAAAGGATGAATGGTTAGTGGGTTACTAGCCGCTAATATGCGAACTCTGGATACCTGGCGACCTCCAGTTTAATACAGCCTTCCCCTGGTAATGCGGAGCTCTGCCAGGGGTGACTTTTCTTCTCGCGCTACTCGTGGGTTCAAATATGGAATTTAACGAAAATAATAAACAAGGGGCTGAAGCGTCCCCAAAGGCATCTACTTTAAAGGCGGAGACCTCAAATGTGAAGTTAGTGGCTAAGGGCGCGACCGCTTCAAAGGTACAGGCTAGTGGATCTGGAGTAAAGGTTCCTTCCCAATCCATCCCGACAGGGAAGCTAGCCAGAGGAAGAGGTGTAAGACAATCCTCCAAACTCAGCAGCATAGAGGAAACTCAACTATCAGCAGAGCTGAAGCAGTTGACGCTGACTGATAATCAAAAAAGATTAAGCGGCGCAGGCCGTAGACGGTATTCATACCACCGTAATAATGGTAAGACCATTAAAGAAGCGTATGATCTTGCATGCCTTCCCATGTAAGATACCTTATCCCCTGCTCAAGTCCCGAAGAGGTTACGCGCACCGTCACAGACACCTCCGGACGTGCAGAATGTTAAGAAGAGGCAACGAACCTCGGAAAAACAGGGCTTCAAGCATAGACCCGCAGCAGAGGCTCAGTCCTCCAGGCCGGGCACTAGCTATAATGACGGGGTAAAGGGGATTAGGATCGGTATTATCCATGCCGAACACCCACATCAAATGCTAACCGCTGAGCAGCTAGCTGCCAGTCAAAAATCCATCCTGGCTGCAATCCCAGCAGCAGGATCAACCCGCAATTTGGTGGCCTTAGCCTCAAACCGGGATAGATGCTAAATAACTTGCCTGGATGAGAAAACATCCAAATGGCTGGAGCAGATTGTTCCAAAAGTAGCGGACGGGTCAACCAACATCAAGGCCGTCCGTGAGGAACATATCCCGAAGGTGGAAGTTATCACGGGATTTTTTCCAGCTGAAGAGGACTCAACAGAGGACATCCTCATCCTCATAGATTAGCAGAAGCCTAGTCTCCGCGCAGCGAACTGGAGGGTACTTAACAGGCGGAAAGAAGGTACCTGCGCGGTGATCACATTCTCCATTGACTGCCAATCAATGGAGAAATTGAAGCAGATTGGGTTCAGGATCTGCTACAAATTCTCTGGCATCACACTCCGGCCAAAAATAAAGGAGAGGAACCGAGGCGAGCCGCCCGCCTCCAATGATGTCAAAGACACCAAAGAATAATCACCTCAAGGTGATTCAAGCGAACCTCCATCGAGCAGGAGCGGCCACTAACGTACTTAAATGGAGGTTCGCTAAAGAGGAGTTCCAAGTGGCCCTCCTACAGGAACCTCGAGCTACCACAGGTAAGGTACTTGATATTCCTCAAATCTTAGGTAAGTTAATTTTTGACAATAATAGTAGCAGACCTAGAACTGCAATTCTTCTATCATCCAAAATTAGCTATCTAAACATTCCAATTTTCATCCGAACAGATCTCGTAGCTGTACTGGTGAAACTACCAACCCCAGGGGGTTTTCAAGAGGTCATTATCGCCGCGGCCTACTTCCCTGGAGACGAGCTAGAAGCTCCACCCAATGACATCATAGAGTTAGTGGAATACAGCAGAAGCCATAAGCTACCAGTCATCCTGGGCTGTGATGTCAACGCCCACCATATAGTATGGGGTAGCAGAGATATAAATAAAAGAGGTGAGTCACTTTTAGAATATCTTACTATTAACAATCTAGACATATTAAATAGGGGTAATTCCCCCACTTTCGAAAATAGCACTAGGCAGGAAGTACTTGACCTAACAATTGCAAGCCCCTGTCTCTCCCATAAATGTGTTAATTGGCATGTCTCAAAGGCAGCTTCCTTATCCGACCATAAGCACATTTGTTTTGAACTGCGTACTTCTCACGCTGTGAGCTGTGCAACGTTCAGAAATCCCAAGCGTACCAACTGGACTCAGTACCAAGAGACTCTTAGGTACGAAATAAACTATTCAGAGGCGACAATCAACAGCCCAGACTGCATTGACCTCCACGCCAACCAACTTGTCACAAGCACCATCAATGCTTTTGAACTAAGTTGTCCTATTTCACAAAAGACTCACTCTAAAGATGCACCATGGTGGAATAAGGAACTAGCGGACAAACGCAAAGAAACAAGGAAGATGTTCAACAGAGCAAAAACCTTCGGTAACTGGGAAGAGTATAAATCCACCCTTACCGAATACAATAACCTTCTTAGGAAGTCTAAGAGGGAGTCATGGAGGAAGTTGTGTGAAGAGATCACAGATCTCCCAGCGGCCTCCCGTTTACAAAAGGTACTAGCGAAAGATACTCCCGTAGATATCGGTTTGCTAGAGAGACAAGATGGTTCTCTAACAACAAGCAGCTCTGAAACACTAGAAGTCTTACTAGATACTCACTTTCCGGGCTGCAAACTCATAAACAACAAAGAAGATGAAGAGGCAGTAGCAGTAGGACTGCGTCCTACACCACGCAGTAGAAGCCTCGCAAATAAAATCTTCACTCCGGAAAAGATGAGATGGGCAATAAACAACTTTAAACCCTACAAATCGGCCGGAGTTGACAAAATTTTCCCTGCACTCCTACAACAGGGATTGGAGATTCTTATGTCCAATATGCTAAAAATCTTCAAAGCCAGTTTTATATGGGGATATATCCCAACAGTTTGGAGGAAAGCTAAGGTAGTTTTCATACCAAAGGCAGGGAACCGTCCCATTGAAAACCCTAAATCATACCGCCCCATAAGTCTTACCTCTTTCATCATTAAAACAATGGAGAAACTAGTGGATCAGCACATTAGGACCGGTGCAAACAAGACTTCACTATAAGCAACACGCTTACCAAAAAGGGAAGTCTACTGAATCAGCCCTTCACAACCTTGTAAAGTCAATAGAAAAGGCAACTGAATACAAAGAAGTGGCACTATGTGTATTCCTGGACATAGAGGGTGCTTTTGATAACACTCCTCACGAAGCCATTGTGGCAGCAGCCAGGAATAAGGGAATAGAACTGCCGACGACCAAATGGATTCATGCCATGCTTAAAAGTCGAACGGCAACGGCGGAACTTGGTAGTAACTCTTTAACAGCACAAACCTATAGGGGTTGCCCATAAGGAGGAGTCCTATCTCCACTGTTATGGTTTATTGTTGTTGATGAGCTACTTCAGAACCTTCATGATTCTGGTTTCGAGGTAATAGGATATGCCGACGACCTAGTCATCATAATCAGGGGTAAATATGAAAATATCATATCTAGTAGACTCCAATTGGCTTTAACCAGGACAATGAACTGGTGCAAATCCAAAAACCTACCGATAAACCCAAACAAAACGATAATTATACCATTTACCAAAAGGAAAGTGATCAACATTACTGCACCCTCAATAAGTGGTATAACCATACCCTGTTCCAATGAAGTAAAATACCTAGGTATCACACTAGACAGTAAACTTAATTGGAACAACCACATTGAAAAGACTCATGCTAAAGCAATAAAGGCGATGTGGGCCTGCAAAAGTATGTTTGGTAGGAAATGGGGGCTACATCCCAAAATGATCTACTGGAGCTACAGAACGATCATCCTACCTATTATAACATACGGATGCACAGTATGGTGGACTAAAACACTTCAACACAAAGCGCAGGCGAAACTAGGAAAGATCCAAAGACTGGCCTGTCTAGGTATAACAGGTGCTATGAAAACCTGTCCCACAGCAGCAATGGAAAGTTTCTAAACGAGGCAGCGAGAGGTCTACTGCGCATTCAGAAGGGAAAGAATTATTACTCAGGAGACCTCAGAGAACATCTTCAGCTCCTGAATAATCCCAAAATAAAAGAACTGGACCTCAATTGTATCGGATATAATGCCGACCACTTACAACTTTGACTTCCCTTTCAAAGTCGTTATCAGTGAACGCAGTGACTGGCAATCAAGGCTTCCTGAATTAGAATCGGATGCGTCCGTCTGGTTCACAGACGGTTTCCGAACCACAGAGGGTACGGGTGCCGGGATCAAAGGTCCAAACTTCTCTGCATCCCTACCACTCGGCAAAGAAGCCACAATCTTTCAAGCCGAACTGATCGCGGTAGATCTGTGTGTCCAAGAGAATCTTAGGATAGCGCAACGTAATAAAACAATCTACATTCTTTCAGACAGTCAAGCTGTTCTCAAAGCTCTAGTCTCCCACAGGCAGGAGTCAATACTGGTCTGGGAATGTCTCCAAAAACTCATTACACTGGCAAAGAGGAACTGTGTTACCTTAATGTGGGTGCCAGGGCACATAGGAGTCGCTGGAAATGAAGAGGCACACCGCCTTGCCAAAAATGGTTCAAAAACAAAACTAATTGGGCCAGAACCATTCTGGCCCAATGGCTCCCGAATCCATATTAAGGTTCTATCGTTCTCTTAATATGGGATAGGGAGAAAGGGGCAGTAAACGCACAATAGATCTGAAGGTCGCAGTGCTCTCTTGCGTTCCCCAAAAAAAAAAAAAAAAAAAAAGTAAAAATTACCAAATTGTCTTTTAACAGGCCCATGATCTTCAGATTTTTTTTTAGTATATTAGGGGCTTTTTTAATTTTTTTTTTATTTTAATTTCTTGATGCAATTTCCAAATTAAATTTTGATCACAAATTTTGTTCTTTGTAAAAATTTGGAGTTAACATTAAAAGTTAAATGGATTTTTTTTAAATTTCTTTACATTATTTTTAATAGCGGTATTAATACCGGTATCCCGATATTAATAAAAGCCAATACCGAAATACCGATTGTCCGCTATTGCAAACCCCTTATGCGATACAAGAATTTATGCATATTTTGTAAGTTTTATTTAATAAATCCATTGTACCGTCCGTTATTTTTCCAGCTCTCAGCACTGGTAATTACTCTCAGCACTGGTAATTTTTTTTTTCTTTTACCCTCGATTTCTTTAACTTGGTCTTTCCATGACAGTTTATAATACAATATTATGCCAGTTTATAATACAGTATTATGCCAGTATTAAAGCCAGTTTATAATACAATATCTGGTGTTATGACCCTGTTCTAGATTTATGGTTTGTAGTTTTCTTTCTCATTTTGCTTTTTTATGAGTTAAGGTGAAGTATTGGAAGACCGTTTTTGATGTATTTATTTGTATGAAATTTTTTGTTATTGTGGTTTTTTGCCTTATTTTTTTTCTTTAACTCACAGTTAATCAGCAGCAAACATTGTATATTTTGCTCTGATTGTACTTATTGATTTGGGTAGATAATTAATGTATGCATTAAATAAGTTAGGGCCAATTACGCAATCTTGGGGTAGGCCTACTTTTGTTTGACCTTAACTTGATGTGCTGTTTTTATACTTGACAGATATCCAGCGTTGATACAAAAAAATTTTATATATCAACGCTGGTAAAGCTAAAATTTTCTGAATAGTTTTGGTTTATCGTATGCTCCTTTAAAGTCGATGAAAGTAGCCACTACGCTTATTTAATTTGCTTTTGTTGCTGAATTTTTATTTTATAAATGTTGTAATGTACCAGTTTATGTCTTTTTGTACGTTTTTTTTTTTGACGGAAGACGAATTGTTCTTTAAACAGTAAACCTTGACAATCTCTTAGTAACCATTATTTCCATTACTTTCCAACATAGATTTTAATGAAATTGGTCTATAACTCTACGCTTTTCCATGCCCGAGATTTTTTTTATATGAATTAGTACAATTATTGATTTTACCCATTTTGATGGTATATTACTTTCTTAGCTCCAAATTTTATTAAAAATTGACTGCGGAATAGCTCTACATTTTACACCCATATATCCTTAATAATTCGGGATGTACAGGATGTACTGAGGGATGTACAGGATGTACTTTTGTGAAATCTGCTATATAAATGATATTTGTTTATTTTGATTTAGTTTTCTGTATAGGCTTTTACTAATTTTCCCATTTTAGGTAATACATAATTTAAAATTTTATGGAAAGGGTAGTTTTAATCATACTACACTATTTTCAGCAAAAAAAATTACGTCAATATGCCAAAATGAAGATAATTTTAAACAAAATTATGTGATAATGTTGAGTAATTATGATAATAATTGTCAAGATTCTGTTATGAGCACAATCTATAGCATCATCAAAGCCCGGCCAAGTAGCAATTTGCTTCAATTTTCTTTTAATCCTATTTAGGTAAATCATTCGACATAATTGTTTAGTTAAATTTATTCAAAGTTTGATATTATGTTTTTATACACCCAACTCTTTTTTTACACGGTCTTTTTTTACACGATTTTGAAATAACACGATCCACAAAAAAAGAACAAATCTCCTTTTTTTATACGAAATATTTGGTTTAAGACGATGTCCAAAAAAAAAAATTCTTATTAATTTTTTTTATGTACTACTCGGGGAATACCCAAATTTTATTATATGATGTATAATCAAGAAACTGAAGTCGCATTTTCTATTTTTCTATTTAAATTTTATTGTTGTGTTCAGTTCGTGGAAAAATTATGTTTTAAGTATTTATTCTTGTTTTGCACGGTTTTTTAGAACAACTTATGGTTAATTTTTCTATTTTACACGGTTTTTTACAATTGTTGAACACATCCTCAATTTTAGTATGGTTAGCATTTACACGATTTTTTTTACACGATTTTAGTCGTAAATCATTACATTTGGTGTCATTGAAAATTCTAAGGACTCAATTATACCAAATTCACGTAAAATTCTCTGTTACTGAATATAGTAATGAAAAATAAATTTTTTGAATATAATTAGATGCGCTAAATGGTACTTAGAATGTAAGTATAAGTACTAAAGCCTAATCATAAAATCAATTAATGTGTTATACAGCACTTACTTTCATAAAATTAGCTAAGCACTCTGCAATATGATCAAAAAGTTGTTCACCAGAACCAATCATTATATGTTGTGGAATGGCATAAATTTTTGATTGCATTTCAAAATCATTGTCACCTTTTAAATGAATCAAAAGGACGCGAAAATTGGTGCCTCCAAGATCAAGTGCTAAAAATTTCCCTCTTTCTAAAAATATAAAGAAAATATTACTCAATGAATTTGAAGGAATTAATTAAATAAATTTCACCATTTCCATTTGGTAATTCCTGAACATATGTAATAAAACATTTAATGTCTGCACGATCATGTGTATCTTTTGCAAGTCCCCGTTTGATTTCATAGAGAATTCTTGCATTTAATTCACGTATCTGTTCTTCGGTAAAAATTAATTCTTGACATTTTTCTTGAATCTGAAAAAAAATTAATAAAATACAGCTGTAATCATATTTTTAGGAAAAGGAGCCTTTAATCCAATAAAAAATCAATAAGCAGAGCTAATGTTTGGTAAACTTAAGGTACAAGCTAAAGCTGAACTACAAGTTTTCTAAAAACTTGTAGTTTAGCTTTAGCTTGTACCTTAAGTTGATAAAAGCTAAATTACAAAAATATGTCATTAGTTGAATTAACTCCACTAATGACCGGTGATATTCCGACTATTTGATAAGATGTAGTTAAAATAATTAGCAATGCTAAAAGTGGGACATAGAGAATTCTTGCAGACCGACGGTAGCTTAAGCGGTAGTGTGCTAGGCTGCGGTGCATTAGGTACTGGGTTCATCTCCCGTCCGAGACATAAATGTAGGTCTAAGTTTACTCAGCTTTAAATGAGTACCAGTACTAAAATTATAATAAAATGTAATTTAAGACTGGGAAAAATGCTAACGGTCGAGGCTCTTTGATAACAACAAAAATGTCTCACTAATAAAGCCACCGTAAGCGGCTTCTCCCTCTGGAATACCCTATTAACAAGGTTTTAACACCATCCGTACCTAATCCATTTCCCCTATCCTATTCATTTTATTTATGTCAGTTTTTAATAAATTACTTTTAAATTTATTTTGATCCTTTTTTACTATAGAAATATAATTAATATATATTATTTTTCTCTCAAAATTATTCGTCTTTACTTGAATTTTATTATAGATTTTATTTAAACCAACATTATCCTTCATAACAACTATTTCTGCATCATTAACCGCCTCTTCGCTATCAATTATTCTTCACAATTTATCATCTTTTTCGATATTTCCTATCTCATTTTCACTACTTATAATTAATTCATCTAAATATTTTAAGTCTACTTCAGTATCTTCACAACTATTACTCTTTTCATCATTTATTTTCTTCTTTTCTTCTACAGTATTTCGATCCCTTATTATTTTCAAATTGTTAAATCTATAATACTTTTACCTATCAGCTTTTTTCAGTTACTTTTTGATCTTTTTCTTACCCAACAAAAAATTGGAATTAGAAGGTTAACTCGAAATCTATAGAAACAACTAAATTTGTGCAAAAAACTTAATTTGTAAATTGCATCAGAAATTTAAACTAAAAAAATATAAAATAAAAACCTAAATTTTTTTTTATAAAATCTAAAAATCATGGCCCTGTTAAAAGAAAATTCGATAATTTTTTTAAGAATGTTATTTTATCATAAACTTATTAAAATTATTTAATAATTGACAAAAAAGTGATGTACTAACAAAGCAATTTCCATATAAAAATATTAGTATGGAAATAATAAAAAAAGCAATAAAATCTACTCAAAGAACAATTTCATACTTAAAAATCAGAAATATTGTTTTTGAAAATTCTAAGTAAAATATTCATAAATTAAATTATATACGCAGAAACCGAAAATTTTTATTATTATTTTTAGGAACAACACAAGTAACTAATTCATTACTGTATACGTACATTTGTTTTCAAATTCTTTGTAATAACAACAACAACAGCATTGAACTAAAAATATTTTACTATGATTTTTCATACTCAAGTACCAATAAATTCATAATAGTCTTTGATGTTTCGTACATTTATTTTGAAATTCTATATGAAAACAAGAACAAAAAATTAAATGCAAATACATTTTTCATATTCATTAATAATTGCTTTTAATGAAGTTGTCCATTTCTTATCAAATTTTAGTGAAGACAATGACCACAAAAATGATAGCAACATTTGGTGGATGCGAGGATTTCTTTGGTGGATACGAGGCAAAAAAAAAAGGAACATACTCTTTGTTCTGCGTGACAAATCTTTATTTTCTTATGGCTACGGTTGAACATATGGAACACAGTATAACAGTCTCTAATGCTGGCGTTGTCTGAAAACTCTGCCTAAAAAAAAGTTGTTCAAAATGATCAAAAAATAGTTTTAGTTACAGAACTGTCGACCGTAATTTTTTTTGTTATTTTTTTTTGTGTGTTGGTACCAATGAAATAAAAGAAGATAAGTTTATTCATTTTAAAAAGAAAATAAAATTAAACAATTTTTTCATTAATTTAAAAAAGGAAAATTGCACATATTAAATAAACACAAAAGATTAAAATGTTGTATTTATTCTATTGTCACATGAGCTGTCACTAGATAATCGTTCATCTTCTGAACTATCAGCTCCAGAAGATTCTACACGTTGATAGTTCTGTTCAGAAGATGAACGATTATCAGATGACATAATAATAGTTCATCTTCTGAATGTCGTTTTTCTTTCAATCGCAAAGAAAAACCACATTAGTATGTACTTCGGAAGTTATTTTATTTATTATATTTAGAAAAAATTGTTCGTAATAGCGAATTCTCCATTCGTATAACGAATTTCGGTACTTTTTCATCATATTTGTAACAAGCCGGTCGTAAAGCGGAGGTTTACTGTAGTTTAACTTTTCTACGTATTTTCTACGTTGGTTCATTCCGAATCCACTATTAGAAACACAACGGGTTGAAAAAATAATATTTTGGAACAATTATATAATACGATACGTCGAATAAAACAGAGATAAATTCTAGAATAGGACAGGTAGGCTACTACATAGCTAATTCGGATCGTTCCATTTTATTAGATATTCGAATTATTGGTCGCCGTGTAAGAAATTTTGTTTTGATATAAAGTTGTTTTTTTTTTGTTAAGGTATAAGTAAGTTTTAAAAAAAGTTAGGTATATATCACTATATGTAATAAATAAATTATATTTGCCAAATAAAATAATACGACATAAAAACTTTTGTTATTTTTACCATAAAAATGTTAGGAATTAATTTTATGTTATTAGTCTTATTGTAACTAAAATTTATCTTCCAGGGGCGTACAGCAATCCACATCAACTAAGATATTTGTAGATATATTTAGATATTTTTATAAGGGCGAAAAAAAGTCGGTGCAAATCAAATATGCTCTAAATTAAGACATCAATATAATTATAAATTAATATATTTTTTTTTGTTATATATTTGTAATATTAATAAATTATTTTATATAAATACTGCTACTCTAATAATATTTAATACTAACTTTAAAACATAACTGTAATAACATCTAAATTTTATAAAAATAAATTTTTAAAAATTATCTAAAATATACTAATTTGGCAATTCATCAAATACTATAGTATTTTGAAATTCATTAAATAATATAGTATTTTGTAATTCATTAAATAATATACTTGGTTTGAGCTACTAATAATTACAAAAATATACTATATTTCAAAAATATATTATTATAATTTAAAAATATCTGTATCTTTTATTGCAGAGGCAAACAAATGTTTAATGAATTGTTTTTTTGTTTTTTTCTAATTTTGAATCGAATTATTCTTGTAAAAGCGCGCAATTTTTTATGTAAGATTTACTTATGTATTTCACTTAGAATTCAGGGGGCGAGGTATTTTTTGCTAACTTTGCAAATTTCAACTTTGCTGGCTTTTAGTTTCCAAACAACGTATAAATTAGAATTCTTCTAAGTTGGGTTTAAAGCGGATATTATTCCCAATCTAATGATATCCAGACCTTACATATGCATTGATCAATTCTGAAGCTATGAACCAATAGTAGCGCCTAAAATATCTATTTACTTTTGATTAACATTGAAACGTAAAAGGGGACGACTGCTTTAAAAATAATCCATTATAATTTGTTGCATACAATGATGCAAGGAATACCGGAGTGACTGAAGTTTTTCAAATACAGTTTCAGCAATCCGACATCTAGCGGAAAAGTTTATACAACACCACTTTTATTGTGGGCTAAACAATATTGAACGATAGAACCATAGTCATATAATTTAATTCTTTGCCTTTCCATCCAATCAGTCCCCATAACCAATTCCTATGTTTAAGGGAAAGCTTTCTCATTTTTTGGCTATAATATAAAAAAAATATCAACCTAAAATATGTCATTTTAATTTAAAATTATGGATTTAAATTTATTACCGCTAGGATTAAAATTCTTATATTCCGCATGATGGCCACATGCGGAATATAAAGTTTGGTTTTAATTTACCCAACGAATTATTTGGGATATCGGACAAAGCCTCAACGTTAACCTCAACATGAATCAACAACAACACTGTCAGCAACCCGTGAATTTTTAAAAATGGATAAAAACGAATTTCGTGTGTTGATATGAGGGCTGATTGGTAATTACGTGGACTGACACAGAAAACACAGTATTTTCGGTTTTTTTTTATTATTTTCAACATAGTTTTTTATCAACATACGAAATTCGATTTTATCCATTTTTAAAAATTCGCTGAAATTGAGTTGCTTAAAAAACTGTTACACGTAAACTAAATAAGATATCGACTTGAAATTTTATATATAGCCTAGTAAATGATTTTAGAGGTAAAAAATACCTACTTCATACCTGTGCATTACCTGTATCACAGGTAGTCCACGGAATTATCAATATGTTCTCGTATATAACTAAAGTTAAACGAAAAAGAAATCCTGCATCAGTAAAAACGATGCGAAAAACAAATTGTAGCAAACAGTGCGAAAAAATTCTCAACTACACGACAACTAATAATGCAAGTGAAAACAAATTTAGTATATTAGATAATGAAAGTGAAGAATCTGTAAAACCGAAGGAAACTTCTACCGATCATAAATCTACATGAGAAAAATAGAATCTTATCAATCTATTAACGAAACAAATAGACCAAAATAATTTCTATGTGGTTAATATAAAAAGAGGAAACATCTAAGAAACAAAAATTCAAGTCATTAATGAACAAAACTATCGAAAAGTCGTTACAAAATTCGATGATATGAAGAAGAATTTCTACACCTACCAGCTTAAGTCCAGTAAAAGATTAATTGTAGTCATCAAAGGAATAGAAAAAAAGGTCGACACTATACCTTTTCAGTTTCAAAATGAGAATAGTAAACCTCAATATGAGAATAGTAAACTTCCAAATGGAATAATAAATTTCAATATGAGAATAGTAAACTTCAATATGAGAAATGTTAAAATCTAAATAAGAATAATAATCTTTGTGATGGTTTTCAATAAATTGTTTAAATTTTAGAGAATAATTACAATTTTGTTTTTATATATAGTAAAAATAAAACCCTACAACAATGTCTACAAAAATTAAGACATTGGTTTATTTGCAAAATTATCTGGTTTATTTGCAAATGCTGAAACAAATTATTCTTTGTGGAAAAGTACAAAAAGTCTCAAAAGACCACAACAACACCAAGTACTTATTAGGTTAAAAAAGAGCGAATGGGGAAAAGTGATAAAGAAAAAGCAGATACTCTTGCCAGCCATGTTCAAGATGTTATCACTCCGCACAACATAAACGCAAACTGCCAGTTACCAGCTCTTCCACTGCAAGTTACAATACAAAACAAAGTAGAATGTAAAAAAGCTCCAGGACACGACAATGTTGTTGGTGAAATGTTAAAAGAACTACCAGGTATAGCTCTTGCTCACATCACGCCATATTCAGAACAACCAGCTATCCGGCTTTATGGAAATTATCTGTCATCACTATGATTCCCAAGCCTAGCAATTATCCTACGAAAGCAAGTTCATATAGACCAATCAGTCTATTACCAATACTTTCCAACGTGTTTGAAAAAGTCTTATTACACAAGCTATTAAATACAATTAGATTCAAATTTATCAATTTGGTTTTCAAGCAAAATATAGCACTATAGAACAAGTACACAGAGTAGCTGCTCACATCAGCAAAGTATAGAAGATTTGGTTCTGCTAAATCTTCTATACTTTGAAGGATGTGGCTCAAGCTTTTGTTAAGAATTTTGATACTTTTTTCAATTGCTCAGAACTAGTGTTTTTAAAATAAAGAATATATAAATTTTTAAAAAACTTTTTTATTATAAGAAAAAAAAAATGAAATAAACCATTTTGAAATACATATACGAAATGTACAGCTTATCTTATATTCCCGACGTTTTTTGACTCTGAAATGTGCCTACATATAACCATTTATACATTCGTCTGATTTTGACTTTATGTTAATATTTGACCTTAATTACCAAATATTTAACAAATATTTTGATTACAATTATTAATTTTTATATAAATTGTTTTTGTAGACGTGCTTGGCGCGACAAAAGAAGCTAGTTCATATCTGTGGTTACGACGAAAAATTAGTTCAGTAACGGGATGTTGGTTTAGCAATTCCATTTCTTGTTATTGATTATTAGCATTTTTGATTGATTATTAACAAATTCAAAATATATGAAAACTAAAATTTACTACCAGAACCTTGGTATATATGACATTTAATAACGTTTATTCAGATTCGAAGTTACAAGAGATGTAAAAATGAGATAAAATGAAAGATTGTCTTTCATAATAATCCCATATATGCTACACTTCTGGTAATTGAATTTTTAGTTTGAATGTTCTTCAATTACTTATTATTCTCTTCTGTTAGCGAAGCGAACATATCGACAAATGGTGTGTTGGACAATTATCGCTTTGTTGCAATTATTTTGTTTTTTTTTCAGTATAAATAAATGGATTTCGAATGTCAAAAGGTTGTATTTTTTATTTAAAAATTTATACCGAGTTTACATTACAATAGAAAATATAATTATATTTTAAAATAAAAATTATATTTTAAAATAAAAATTAATTTGATTTTGAAATATGTTATCAGATAGTAGCTTAACAAATATTAATATTTTTAAAAAATCGATTTATATATCCTTCTGCTAAATATATTCTTCTATATTATGATTTTATATTGCAATACAACTTTAAGACCGACGGTGGCTTAAGTGCTAGTGTACTAAGTTGCAGTACATTAGGTACTGGGATCAACTCCCGACCGAGCCATCGAGGTTGGTCTAAGTTTACTGAGTTTTAAACTATTGCTAGTATTATAATTATAATAAAATTAAATTTAAAACTGGGAAAATTGCTAACGGTCGCATAGACAAATGTCGCACTAATAAATTGCTTGTGGCCATTGTTTCTTCACTATAAATAAATGTGTGGTTTGGAATCCATATAAAATTAGTAGGTCCAAATTGTAGGTCAAATAGAATCTTCGAAAACTGTTTCACGAGCTGTTGCGCAAAGGAGAATACAACCATCATTTTTCAAATCAACCTGTACATGCACTTTTGCTAGACAACGTAAGCTAATTATGAAAGTAATGAGAGGCGAAAATTTCGTTCGAACCATTATCGAAAATTTCGATGAGCAGCGAATTTAAAACGATTCAAGGATGTCAATATTCTACCACAGAGTAATCGTTTTATAAATTAAGAGAAATCATTTCAAAACATATCGAAATAATTAAACGATATGCAATATTGCAATTTTATTAACAACAAACAACTATCACCAGCAGAACTAAGTACTCTCTAAACTATTCGAGGATGTCAATATTCTACCACAGAGTAATCGTTTTATAAATTAAGAGTAATCATTTATTAACAACTATCACCAGCAGAACTAAGTACTCTCGGCAAACAGAAAGCCAATATAATGAATGGTTAGTGAGCAAAACACTGTCAACTATTTCATCAAATATTTCAAGTATATATATTGGGTTCTAGAGTTACTACCACTCTAGAGTAAAGAACTCCTAGCAGCAATGATGGAGCCAATCATTTAACAGGAAATCGGAGATACTGGCCAATGGACACAAACAAAATTCATAATCTCCTGGACTTATTCATTTCATAAAGAGTTTCTGCCTGTTGTGGAGTTGAAAGATTTTTAAGATCTACATTCTAATCTTTCAGCAGTTATTCTTACAGTAAGCGAAAATACAATCATTGCAAAAAATGAGAATTTATGTAGTTTATTGTGAATTATGTAATTTGAAGAAATGTAATGTACATTTATATTTGAAATAATTTTAGATATTTGTTAGAATTTTTTTTTAATCTTGGTTTACTTTACAGTTGAGTTAATGTACCGTGTTTTCCGGTAGACCATGGGAATCTTCAATTTTAAAATCTATTGAAACCCCCAGTACAAGCAGCGAGAAATGGGTTATGTAAGAAAATAAAAGTAGAAGTAGCATTACAAAAATAATTCTGAAATATTACTTATAAAATTGAATAGAGTAGGAAAACAAAAAATGCTCATTTATTTCAACTAATATTTGATAAAAAAAAAAAAAAATTTCTCGAAAATTATCGATATGCGGGATTGCCCGAAATGTTAAAAATTTCAATTCTCGAAATTCAGATTGGAAAAACTCTCGAGAATCGCGTCAGGAAATTCCCGGAACGCAACTCCATTTATGACTGTTATTATTTTTTATTAGTGTTAAAAAAATCGAATTAGTTTTATGACTTGTGTGATAGGGACAGCTGCAAAATTTTACGGTGAATCGACAACTTCATCCATCGATACGGTGCATGAACACGCCGATTTATAGTAAGTATCTCGGCACACATAATTTCTATCGAAAAGAATTGAATGTCAAAATTATTTTTTATAGCATGAAAATTCTTTTGTTTTTAATAACTGTTAAAAAATTAAATTTGACAGTTTACAAATCAAATTTTTCAAATTCGAATATATTTTTGACAAAAATTTTACTATAAATTTCTTATAAGACTTATGGTATCTTTCTCGTCTATTTTTGCCGTACAATTTTTTGTCCATTGCTATCTCGTTTTCGTTCTCTGCAAAAGATTTCAATTCATCATAATGAAAATGAATTCATCACAATCAAAATCATACTTCAATGTGATTTTCAAAGTTTCCAACAGCTGAGCTGAAAAAGTATTAATTTGTGGATCTGGTGTTGTTCATACAAAAAACATTTAATATTAAAAAAATAGATAAAACTAGCTACTAGTAAAAATTTACTATATCAAAATATCCTATATTTGATAATTATTTTAGTAAAAATTATAATAAAACAAATTTATACCACGCAGAGAATGTATTGTATTAATCAATGGTACCTTCTTTAAAGTTTACCAAATTGTTACAAAATGCAACTATTAATTATAACAGTGAAGTAAAACAGTTAAGTAAAATGGTCACAAATCGAATGACCTTGATTTTTACTTATTTTGTGACAATTTTTTACTTTCTTAAACTGATTTTATGACAAAATTAAAAAACCAGTTCTCCCAACGTAAGCATTGCATCAGAGCATTCTAATAACAGTTGTTACACAGCCGTTTAAATATTACCGAGTTTAATAAATGCAGCATATTCAATGTGAGACACGATTGACTTTAACTTATAAATATATTTACTTTCTTAAAATAACTTGTTACTTACAATTACTGAGGTTTTCTCTGTGCAATTTTTAGAACTTTCCGTAATTTTATTCATTATAAAACTTGTTTACCAAACAGCACTAAATTATAACTGAATGTAATTCTTGCCCAAATTACAAATCATGCACTTACTTTAATTTTACAGCTTTTCAAAATTACAGATAAGATAAAAGTACAAAAATTATTTATTACAGTAATAAAAGTGTATTATATTGTACTTAAAGAGAATTAAATATTCTTATCAGACGTGTTCGCTACTTCGGAAAGGTCACCTTTAGCTTTAAGCGAACAATTCCTTTGGTATAAATGACAATAATCTTACTTCTCTTTTTTGACGTTTAAACATGCATATTCCATATTTGGAGTTTTCGGTGATTACACAAGTTTAACTATGTTTGCACTACGAAATATACACTCGTCAAGAAGGTTCGTTTAAAATTAAATTAATAAAAATTTCATCCATCCTATCTGAAACGTAATACTCAAATTTTTTAAATAACCAGTTTTTTCATCCTTTGTTTTTGAAAATGGAGAAAAGTAAATTATTATAATTAATTATAATGAAGGTATTTATTTATAATTATATTTTTGTAATTATTTGTCCAGTCTATATAATTTTTTTTGTGAGTATAAAAATCACTGCTATAAACATTAATATTTATTTTACTATTTGTATGTATTAACAACATTCAAAATAAAATAAAAATTTAAGTAACATTGCGGAAGTTATGTATTTACCCTAGGGTTCCGCGGAACACACTTTGGCAAACGCTGATCTACCCATCATAGACTGACTATTTATATATAAATCTTAAATATAAGCTCTGAAATTTCTGAAATATTGATATTTTGATCTGAAGAATATTTTTGCAAATTTAGTAAGTTGTTTACTAAATTTAGTTTAATATGCTAGTTGGTCGACGTTTTCATTGACCCAATTTGTTATTTTAGGATACCGCATATCATTTCAGATAATATTTTGAGTAAAAATTTTGAAAAACAAATTAATGAATGTACATAAACATTTTTTAAATTTTTGTGGGCATTGTGGTTTTTAAAGAAAAATTTCCAAAGGAAAATAAACTATATTTGATACTAACGTATTTGTCATTTATGAATTAGATAAGTATTTATATTATTTTTAAACAACTTTAAAATTATTGTTATTAGTTAAATTTAAATTAAACCAAAAATTATGTAATAATAGTTTTATCGTAAATAATTCAACTTCTACCATCTTTAAAATTGAATAAGAACTTGTAGCTGGTAGTGGTAGTATTGCAAAATAACAAAAAGCATGCCCCATAACATGTTTTTTCTAAAACGTGTAATTTTTTATTAGCCAATAGAAAATAGAGAAATTACCGATACAAAACTTAAAAAATATTTCTTTGAGCTGACGAAAGCTACATTTCTTAATACTGTTATTCATTCGGAATATAATTTTAGAAATAGAATCTGAAGATTAGCCTGTATTTCTTAATTATGAGTGTATTCTTTTATTCAGTCTATGAATTTTATTTTTTCCATTCTGCATGCTTTGCTTTATTTTTTAATTATTAAAATAAAAGTGATTAATTAATAGAGAATACACTTATCCTATAATAGGAAATTGCAACTCCATATTTATAGAAATATATAAGTAAACGGTGCTCCATCGAAAATTGTTACATTAACTTTGTGATAAGTGTTATTCGTTTGTAATAAATGTTATGTTTGCATTAAGAAATCAAATTAATTTTATAATATAAAATTAATAAACCAGTCCTATAATGAAATTAATAGTAATTAGTAATATATTTCCACATAATATTAACAATTATTCTTCTGTGTAATTTTTAATTAATTATTTTACAACAGTATTATAATTGTCTTCAGGAACAATTAAATCGTAATGCAAAAAAATGTCTATAAATAAATAATTTTTTTTTTAATTTGTGCCAACTACTCAGATGTCATATTACTGAAACTGGAACATCGACTCTTGTAGAACTTAGTGTTTGCTAACTATAGTTTTCATTAATTTAGCTTAAAATCTAAATTAAATTGTTAAAATTATTTGTAACTCAAAATTTCCGAGTTTTCTCACTGCAACTGTTAAGATTTTTGAAAAATTATCTACTTGTATTCATTGTAAAGGTTATGTTTTAGTTAAAAACGAAAATTATAACTGAATTTAATTTTTTTAAATAAAAAATTTATAACAGCAATTAAAATGGATTATAAAGAATTAAATGCTGTTTTAAAGCATGTTCAGGATTTATGGGAACATTTTCTGTTAATGACAATAATCTCTTGAATGACAATAATCTTTCTCAGTTCTCTAATTCTACTTATATTCGATACATTCTTGCACATATGGATTTCGAATTCTTGATTATTAATATGTAGTTTCTTGGCTATGAATACGCCTCTTCACGACCGGAACTTTTTGAAATGTAATAACATTTTGATAATAAGATATATTTTTGCGAAATGGCGTGAAGCGTATTTTGTTGAAAATAATATTTTGATATATTTTGATAGTTTGTGCAGTTAACAATACCAATGATTTGAAATTTATTTACAAAATGTTTGCAATATGATTACAATTGTTGTGAAATTAATATGGTAACAATTTTTTAATGGTATATCTATTATAAAATTTAGAATAAATAAAAATATTTAATGAAAGAAAAAAACTTATTTGTCTTTTAATAATAAATACCATTTACAAAGTGTAACAAAATAATATTTGCCATAACCTACAAAATGGACATTATTAGTAATTAATCCTTAACAGAATTGATTCTGTTAAGGATTAGTATCTAATCCGTAACAGAATCAATCATAAGCCACGTATTAACTTGGTCAGGAATTGTGGACTCAAGAAAGATACTGATAAATTAATTGGATCAGCGAAGTCAAGCATAAACAATATATAGTATGTCGTCATTAAATAAGGAACTAGTAATAAATAAACAGATGCATACAAACAGAAAAAAAGAAGAAAATATCTTAACCCTTAAGCTTGACTTATTGCATTTTCTCAACATGCTGAGACAAATTTTACTATCCGCAGTGGATTAAGGTCTGATGTTATCTACACCAAAAGAAACAATCAAGTACAAATACGAATTAGATACAACTGCTTAGTACAAGCATTTAAAAAGATAAATAAATAAATAACATAAAATAGTAAACAATAAATAATTTATTAAATATTAAATATTGAATTGAATATTGAAAAATTAATTTCGATATTTATATATATCAAACAACTTACAAAAGTTAAACCTTTAAAAATTAAACATGGGGTTACAACTTGCATCGTGGTTCACAATTCCAAAAAGAACGCTACTACTTCGCTTCGTCGTCACCAGCTAACGTCCAAAGGTAATTTAGATAGAACTATATGCAGTTCTAAAAGTCTGAGAAACCGTGAAGATCAACGAGTCAAAAAATAGGAACAATAGAAATATAAGTTCCATAGTCAGTAAAAAATTTTTTTAATTTAAATAATAATAAAAAATACAAGTACTGCTTGAATGAACTGGCTACAACATGCATCAGGTTTCACAATTCAGTGAAGATTGCTACTACTTCCTTCCGCTGTCACCAGTTAATTCAAACAAAAAATAAAATAACAAATAAAAAATAAATAAATAAAGTAATTTAAAAATTTAATATATGTTAGGAATCATGCAAAGTGCAATGGTCAAACATAAAAATTGCAGGACGAAAATACTTATTAATTAAGTAAGTAATCATGCAGAGAGCGCCAATGTAATAGAAAAAGCCAGGTATTGAAGAGACAAGTATTATGAACATTTTAAAGCAAGTTTCTGCTCGAGTTTGCTGACACTAATGTCAAATTTAGATGAACTGTTGTTGACTGACGCTGCACTCTAGAAAGCGGCTCATTCATTCCGTAATCAGTACGATGGATGCGTATCTGGAAAAGTGACACCGATCTAAGAGAACGAGCATTGATATTAAAGTTTAACCGTTCAAGTTTAACGGTGTATGAAAATAATGGCAGCTATTTCACGGCGCCTATGTAGAGATTGAGGATCTAGTAATTTAAGACGATCTTCATAGGGGAGGGGAGGTTGAAAGAGTCAACCCAAGATAGCTCTCGAAGAGCAAACCTTACGACCCTACGTTGAACTGATTCAATTCTACTAATATGTACTTGTTGATACGGGGACCAAACTTGGCTAGCATACTCGAGAATCGGTCTAACAAAGGCCATGTAGAGAGCTCTAGTGACATACAATATTATCAAAATGGGAGTGAAAGTTTAATTGACTGTCGCAGAGAATACCAAGGTCGTAACCCTCGGGATAGGCTCACCATTAAGGTAATAATTACGTGCTGCAAACGAAGCACGTTTGCGAGTAAAAGTAATACTTTGGCATTTGCCGACATTAAGTTCAAGAAAGTTTTTTGAGCACCATAGCGAAAAGTTATTCAGGTCTTCTTGAAGGACAGCAGTATCAGATAATGTGTTAATTATCCAGTATATTTTCATATCGTCAGCAAATATATTAGTTTCTGAAAACTTAATTATTGACGAAACATCATTAATCGTTAAAATAAAAATTATTGGGTCAAGATGGCTACCCTGTGGCACACCAGACATAGCCGCAAGGGTAGCCATCTAGGGCCAATAATAGAACCTTGTATTTCCGATTCATAAGATACGACTTCAACCCATGTAAAAAGCAAGGTGGAAAACCAAGAGATTGAAATTGAAAGAGAATAAAATTATGTGATAACTTATCAAATGCCTTACTAAAGTCAGTAGTAATGGCATCTACGTCATAACCAACTTCCATTGCGTTTAAGCTATTGGAGACAAATTCCGTTAAATTTGTAGACGTAGACCTGCCTTTCAAAAACACGTGTTGTTTAGGTGAAATCAGGGATTTACAGTGAAAGTAGAGGGTAACGTAAACAATACTCTCGAAAAGTGTGGGAATGCAAGATAACTTAGCAATATGCCTATAATTCTCGATTTCCGACGTAGACCCTTTTTTATAAAACAAATGAATCTTTCCAGAGACTTGGAAAAATCCCCGCCGAAAGTTATCTTTGAAAAAGAGTGGTAAGGGGTTGTGCTAAATTATCTATGCATCGCTTTAGAACTACAGCAGGCACGCCATCAGGACCAGAAGATTAATCTTCTTTCAATTTGCAGATCTTGTCAACAACAGTATGCTATTCTATACTAATGGAAGCCAAAGAAGTCTGTGCAGTGTTGCTCAAATAAGAAGAGAAAAATAAGATCAAGTCAGGTACTTGACCAACATCAATTACAGCGTTTGACAGAAATAGAAAATATTATTTCAAAAATTAGTTGTCGGGAAGACAACAACTACAGCTTGAAATTTAAGTTGGCCACGATGGTGTCCAACATTCGAAACCGATAAAGGCTTAAATAAGAAGATATTTCTCTTAAACAATTTTCTGAATTTAAAATGTATGAAATTTATTTATTTTTCGTCGTAGCTTTCTATATTTTTAGACTCTGTAACACTTTTTTTTTGTATTAACTTCCTATAATATTTTATAATATTTTAGAGGTTGTCAGTACCAAAGAATGAATGTATTTCATACTTCCATAATGATAGCTTCATTTAAATTAAAAACGTGGGTACTTCCGTAAAAAAAATTGTAAACGTTTTTAACTACAAATCGCGGTGGAAAATATACTGAAATCGTCTTGGCCTCCTCTAATATGCTCCGCCATCGTTCTCCAATTTTGTACTCCAAGGTTTTTAGCATCTACTTCATTGATCCATCTTAGGTTCAGTCTATCAGGATTTCTTTTTCTGTCTAGATTATTTTTTATAGTAATATTTACAGGATATTTTTCAGCTAATCTCATGACATGGCCAGCTCCCTTTACTCTGCTGAATTTAACAAAACCCACGACATCAATTTCATTATATAGAAGACTGTAGAATTATTAATACTGTTAATTGGCCCAAATATTCTTTTAAAAACTTTAAGTTCAAATACATCGTGTAATTCTACTTAGCTCAGCTTCCATGTTTCAGATGAGTATGAGAGTATTTTTCTTTGATATCAATCAAGTATTTGTGATACTTCATAAGACCATAATAGCTCTTATTGGCAGTTAATATTCTTCTTTAATTTTCTTGGTTATATCTTTTTTATTTTCTATGAGCGAACCAAGATATACAACATCAACTACAACATCCATGTTGTATTTACATATCGCTAATAGCTGCCCTAGGGCTCTGCTTTTTTGTTACAAATTTGAAACTATCATTATTTTTGTTTAGACTTGTTTTATGATTTGACCCAAACTTGCTGCAGTTGGTTGGAATTTATCAATATTTTCTGGCGCTACTGCTAATGATTCAATATAAAAACAATAACATCAACTTACTCTACCATTTTTGTTTACTTGTTGTAGATTGTGTTGTTTAATAAAATTACATTGAACTCTAATATTTTTTTATTTTGCGTTGAACTAAAATATTTTCAATTGCCAGATTGGCATCATCGGCATTTTTAATTATTTCTATATTTTTATTTTAACATCACAAATTCAAATGCATTAAATTTCATAACAAGGTCAGTACGACGTGTATGAAATTATACAACAAAAACAACATAAGTAAATCGTACAACATAAGTAAATATTTTAATAATAAATACATATGATATTATTACGAAACGTTTTTTGAGTTCTTTGAGTGCGCTCACCGCTAAAATACGGTGATAGCGCAACACATCTAAAATTTGGTGACAGCGCCTAATGGCTAAAAATGCTAAGGGAGCATTTTTAGCATATAAAAGACTTACAAATTTGGTGGTTCTGAGAGTTCAACTTCGTACCTTGAAGCGGAGATATCGCAACAAGAAAACATGTTGTTTTAATTTAAACAAGTTATCTAGACGATCACCGAGGTCAGGAAAGAACAACTCTGAACCAATTTACTGAAACACAATTTTGTTGCCGTGACGAGGATTTAACATTTATATTAAATAATTACACAGCAATTGTACCCCTACTGAGTTTCAAGTCCCGAACTTCTTCCAGTGCCATGTTAAACAGTAAGCAAGCTAATGAATATCTTTGTCGACAAAATTTCGGATGTTTTTTATATAATATATCAAGATATAATATATGTTGACTTTCATTGCACATTGCTCGTGGTTACTTTTGTGAAAATAATTACTTTTTCGGTATACCAAATTCGGTGATTGCTACGTATAATGCTTCTCTGTTTATGCTATCGTATTCCGCTTTAAAATCAACAAAATTATGATATGTGTCAATATTAATTTCCAGATTTTTTATAATACTTCTTATTTTTTGAGTTTATTGTCAATATTAATTTCCAGATTTTTTTATAATGCTTGACTTACTATGAGTTTATTGTTGATCTTCTTCTTGTCTTTAGCGCTACAGCTCGTGATGACCCTGTAAGGGTCTCTTTAACATTTTATTGCAATTTGGACCTACTAATTTTATATGGATTCCGAACCATAAATTTCTTTATAGTAAAAAAACTATTAATTGCAACAAGCTAATGGTTTTATTAGTGAGACATTTGTTGCTAGCAAATGGTCTCTGACGTTAGTATTTTTCCCAGTCTTAAATTACATTTTAAGTTAATTTTATTACTGGCACTCATTTACATTTTTAAGTTAATATTTAATATTATCATTTAATCTATGTTGTTAATTTATTTATTTGTAGTATTTAATTTAAATTTCGTTATAAACTTCAAATTTCGTATGCTCTAGAAACTATCTTAGGTATACAGAGGATAGACTTATGTATTAAGAACATGGCAACAAATGGTGCTTTACGGCTAGAGTTGAATAACCTCTTGCTAACTTCAGGTTCACACACCACCGATGCTACAATTACCTGCGTGATTGAAGCTGCTAGCTATAACCTGAAAATGTCCAATGATCGCCTTCCTCATACAACGATTTTGGAAGAATAGTTCTCCCATACCCAGAAAAAGTACAGTATTTTACACGGATGGATACAAAATGGAATCTGGTTCTAGCGCGGAAATTTTTTCCGAACAAGTCGAGATTGCAGCTGTAAAAGCTGCTGTGAAATCAATAGTAGAAACCGGTTTACGCCACAAGGAGGTAGTTATTTGCTCAGATAGCCAAGCAACTATCAAAGCCCTAACTAGTAGATCAATTACCTCTAACTATATACTTAAATGTCGTATTAGCTTAAGCCAGGTGATAGCAAATATAACACTTTGCTAATTTTATCTGGTGTCCAGGACACCAGATAAAACCTGTAAAACCTCACAGACGACAATAAAACCTAATACTACCTACAGAAAGCTGCCAAAAATTTACGCCGAATAGTCATCGCTAAAACTAACTGACGAAAGTCAAAACATCTTACTAGTGACACCTCGAATGGTTGAAGAAGAACAGACAACCTTCTAAAGTGAACCCTCAAGCACATAGCCAGAATCGTACCTGTATACGCAGGTTACTGGCCTATAGGAAAACTTGCAAATGAAAACGAAATAGTAACGCCCTTAAACCAAATGAAAAAGAAATAGTAACGCACTCCGTGTCAGGCACTGCTCCTTTGGTACGCACAATCTTAACACCTAAATGATCTATCAGCAAGGCACCCAACGAACCTGACAAAGTTCCTAAATATCAAGAGATGGATATAAAAAACACATTACGGAGTGTTTACGAGGATGAGTGGTTTCAAACCGACGCTAAGGCGCTAATTGAAGCAAAGGAACCCGCCACTTTAAGCAACCAACAAATAAGAGAAATTTAAAATTAAACCGTCGTACATATCGGCGCAAAGTATGAAACAAAAATGGATGACCATATTAATAACAATTTCAACATTAATTTAGATTATTAATGAAAATGATATTGATAATATAAATTTATTTAAGTAGTCCAACTTATTTGTCCCGGAATTTTTCTTCACAACATATTAAATTTAAAAGATATAATATTTGCTGCCACAATTTCACTTATTTAATAAAAATAACATTGGAAATTGAACAATGAAAGTTTCACAATTACAAATTTATAAAAATATTCTTCTAGCCATTTAATGTTAATGTCTTTGCTGACGAATGCCCTAATGCCTTGGTACGTAGGGCAAAATTCCTACGTTATTTCTTCCTCTAGAGTCTAGACATTTTTTTTGCTTCCAAGTCTGCAATCTCGTTGCCGTTAATTCCAATATAGGTTATATATAATTCAATTTTTCTATTTTTTTTTATTTTAGGTTGTATGAAGCTGTCCATTATATCTCTTTTAAAGAAAACCATGTTATCTTTTTGGGTTTGTATCTTTTTGTTCACTCTCTAATTTTGGTGCGATATTTTTATGTCCAAATCCAAAAGAAATCTGCTTTAAAAATGAATTTGCCTGATTTGAAATTTCAACAAGATAACGACCCAAAAGATATGGCGTTATATATGTTGTAAAGAATACTTTTCTAAAAATAACATAAAAGTAATTCAATGGCCATCAAAAGCCCAGATTTAAATCCTATTGAAAATTTATGGGCTTTTATTAAGAAAAAAAATGGAAGGAAAAGATTTTAGAAATAAAGAAGATTTAATAGTGTATGTATTTAAAATATGAAGTAATAAATATAAAACAAATCTGTAGCTTTTATTCTTAATATGCTCGATTTTTTGTGTGCATACTGTATTTATTTCATTGTTTCGATAATTAGAATTATTATTATTATTTTGAAACTCAAAAATTAAGGGCCCTTTGCCGATGAGTTTTTCAAAAAAACAGGGTGTGGGTCCTATTTCTTGAAATAAGTTCTCTGTTTTCTCTATGCCATATGGACACCCTAATGAAGCGGATATTTTGTACGATAACATTTGAGGATTTACTGTTTTTGATCGATTCTAGAGAGCTTTTGTTGTCAGTTATAATTAGCTAGTGATATATAGGGTTTTTATTTGCCTGTTCTGAGACACGTAATATGGCGTTCAGTTCTGATGAATATCATTTTTTATCGTTAAAGAGTTAACCTCATCTGGACCGGTGGTCGCCATTTTTTTATTGAAACCTATTTCCATTTCGTCCATTGTAAAATTTATATTGTAAGTTTCTTGGTTTTCTCAAGATAAATAAATATGGTTGCTTCTTCTAGTAATTTATAAAATAAATATCGTTGCTTTCTTCTAGTGAAATAACGTAGAAATTCATTTCGATAGTTATCAGTTAACTAGGTTTTTGCATATTGTTTTGCTAAGGTTTCCGTAATTTCGATTTTATCTTCAATTATATTACTGTACTATTTTCTTATTTTCCGGTGAGGTTTTATAGAATTTATAGCTCTTATTTTATTCCTTTGTGCTATTGCTGTACATTCTTATAAGCGATTAAATTCTCTAAATTATTGTTTTTATGTAGTTTTCTTTGAGCTTTTTTTTTGTTTTTAATTGTTATTTTTATGTCTACGTTCCACCACAGGGGACTACTGGTTTTTGATTACTGATGGAGTTTTAAGAATAATATTGCTTTGTGAATTATATTTCACTTTCTTCCTCCACGGCTTGTGGTATGATATCCTGTGGGATATCATACCACAAGGCGACAGTAAATTATTTCGACAGCAAATTATGTAAATGCAACATAGTATGGTTTTAGTTAATGCTTATTGCTGTTACTTGGTAATTAGTGTTGATTTCTTGAAAGTTTAAATCATAATTTACTGCAATTACGGTTCCTTCGCATGCGTTATTCCCCCCTTCATAGTCTTTTCTGGCTACCTTGTAGTTTTTTACGTCTTCAATAGTTTTTCATCTTGTATCTTGGATACAAATAATATGTGGTTTGTATTCGGTAATTAATAATTGTATATCGCTATACTTAGAATGGAATCCGTTAGGCTTACAATGCAATATAAATGTGTTTATATTAATAAACTTGGTTCATTCGAGGATCGTAATCTCCTCCAATAGCAAATGTTTTATCTGGATTTGTTTCTTCTACTGGACTTATTGAAGTGCTGTTAAACAGTCGTTTTTGTAAGAAGTTTTCGAACTCGATTGAATTGCTAGTTGTTTCTTTCCATCCCCTGTGATTCATTTATGTATTTTCTGGTTTTTAGTTCGTTTTGGGTAGTTTTTCCGTTAAGATATTTCTTAATAATTGATTTTTTTTTGTTATTCTTGTTTGGATTTGTTTCTAGCTCTTGCCTGCTGTAGATGTTTTGTTCATCAATTTTGATAATTTTTTTTCCTAAAGAATTTTCTTTAGTTTTGGTTTTCGGTAATGTATTTTTTTGTGCTACAATTTTCTGTAGGAGTTGTGGCTCTTGAGCTTTTTTTTTATCTTGGTTGCAAGTCTTACCAGTCTTCTCTAAATTTATTTTCCGGGGTCTCCTTCTAGGTTTTTGCTGTTAATTTTTATTGGGATTTGATTGTTTGTTGATGTTTATTGGGATTTGATTATCCCATTAAATTAGTTTTCCGGGGGACCCCGGAAAACTAATTTAGAGAAGACTGGTAAGATTTCCAACCAATTGGGATTTGATTGTTTGGTCGGTCTGGTCGTATAGAGTAATTGAGGTTAGAATTGCCTTTTCTCCGCTTTTGTTTAGCACATTTGAATTATAATTTCCTGTTTTATTAGGCGCTTGATTGTCATTGGTTGAAGTCATTATATATATCACGATTTACTGACTTATATATACATACAAATATATTGTAATTGGGTATGCATAGGTAACTTTACAACACACAATGCTTAATTAATTGTTGTTGTTGTTGTTGACTAATGGATGGAATTTGTCCTAAGACATCATTCCACGAGCTGCCCAATATAAGTGTGTTATGTTATTACTTAGTCTCCTGGCCGTGTCCAGTCCGGTGCATCTAAGTAGATGTTCTTCATTTTGCGATTCATTCATATTACATAGACTGCAAATGTCTGTGTTCGTTATACCAATTTTATTTAGATGGCTAGCCAGGCAACTGTGTCCAGTTTTAAGTCTAAAATTAGCGACTGACTCGCGCCTGGGAGCTTGTGCAATGGTGTTATAATATTTATTTATATTTTCATATATCTTTCCATTCATTAGTTTTTTCTCCTCTTCTGCTTCTTTATTTATTATAAAAATTTTTATACTTTTTAATCTTGATTCTATTGATTGTGAAGGTGGTGCTCTTCCAATTATTTTTGCCCCTTTTTTTGCCAACTGGTCTGCTATTTCATTTCCGATGATATTTGTATGTGCAGGTACCCATTGAAAGATTATTTTGTGGCCTCTTTGATGTAAAGCTGCGTATAGTTTCCTAATCTCTTTTGCTGTATTGGTGTCTGTTTTACTGTCGTAATTTGATATTGCGAAAAGACTTGCTTTTGAGTCAGATAGAATGACGATATTTCTTGTTTGTTCTCTTCTTTGTAATGTTTGGGATAGTGCACATTGTATGGCTGCTAGTTCACCTTCAAAGACAGTGCTGTTTTCTGGTAGGGCGAAGTAGTCGCTAAATTTTTCGCAATAAACTCCTGCTCCTGCTCCTACACTGTCATTGATTAGTGAGCCGTCTGTAAATATCTGTAACCATTCTTCATATGGGTATCTATCCGCTATTGTTGCTAGCGCTATTTGTCTGATGGCTTCAACGTTTGTGTTTTTTTTGCTAACGTATTTTTTTAGCTCTGTAAATAACGGGATACTTAGATAGTCTAGTGGGTTGGTAGTTATGTTCCGTTGTTTTATTGGGGACAATTTTCCCATTTGTTGTGTTGTCAGTGTAGTGATTTCGGCGAAACTTTTTTGCGTTTTTAGCGTAGACGCTTTCGTTTCGTTTTTGAATCAGAGGAATTTATCTTTATGGTGCATTAGTTTTTGATGAAGCTGTGCAGCCTGTATGTTATGTTCCGTTTGTATTGAACTGTTGTGTGTGAAGCTTCTTAGGGCTGTCGTAGGTGTAGTTTTGACCGCCCCGGTAACTATCCTTAGCGCGTTATTTTGTGCTTGCTCCAATTTTGATCTTTTTTGCTTTGAAGCGGTTATTATAGTTTCACCGCCATACTTTAATATTGGTTTTATATAAGCTTTATATGTGTGATTTAATAAATCCGTGGTTCCTCCCCATTTACATCCAGCTAATCTTTTTAAAATGTTTGTTTTATTCTGGACTTTTTTACATGTTTTTTCTATTTGTTCTGTCATGTTCAATTTAGAGTCCAGTGATATTCCTAGATATGTAGTGCAATACGTTCGAGTTAAATTTTTGTTATCTATAATGAGGTCTATGTCTTCTATCTTGTGTTTCAATGAGAAGATTTGGTAAGTTGTTTTTTCAGGACTAATAATCATGTTATTTTCTTCGCACCATTTCTGTAATTTATTAATAACTTTTTCCATTTTTTCTTTTAGGATATTACCGGTGTTCTTTTTGTTACTTGCCTCTGTCCAGATAACTACGTCATCCGCGTACATTGCTATTTTTATATCTTCCATTTTTAAGGCTTTCACTAGATCATTTATATAAAAATTGAAAAGTGTCGGGCTCGTTATGCTTCCTTGTGGCAATCCTAACCTTGTTTGTTTCCACTTGGATACTCTATTTTTCCATCTGACCGCTATCCATCTTTGTTTTGTGAAGTCTTTAATCCATTTAATGAGGTTGCCACTTATTCCCATTTTTTCCATTTTTTTGTATAGTTGTTCTCTGCATATCGTGTCGAAAGCGCCTTTGAAATCAACAAATATTGCTAATACCGATTTGTTTTCATTGAATGATTTAACTATGCTTTCTTTGAGGTTTATGATTTGATGTACAGTAGAGAAGTGTTGTCTGAATCCAGCTTGTTCATTTGTGATGAGCTTTTGTTTTTCAAGATAGTAGCTTAGGCGGGTCGCAACCATTTTTTCCATTAGCTTTGCAATTATACTTGTTAGAGATATCGGTCGGTAATTTACCATCGCATTTGTTGGTTTACCAGGTTTTGGTATTGGTATTACGATGGCTTTTTTCCAGCTATCTGGGATAGGGCTGTCATTTTTCCAGATATCATTGAATATTTTTAGCAACGTTGTTTTGTTTTGATAATTAAGATTCTTTATCATTTCTGGGAATATATTATCTTGTCCTGGTTGTTTCTTCAATTTAATCCACTTAGTAGCTTTTTCTAATTCTGCTATGCTGAACTCTTCTTTGAACAATCTTGGTGTTGGTGTATTGTTGATATTTTTTGGTTTTTGTTTGCGTACTGCTTTTTTTAAGGTCTTTGATACGGAGTATGCTGATTTATAATGCGTTGCGAAGTGTTCTGCAATTTCATTTTCATTTGTTAAAGTTTTTCCATTTCTGATGATGTAATTTTGAGCATTGTCTTGATGAACAGTAGTTGTGTTATTGTTCAGCTTTTTAATATAATTATAAACTTTCGTGCTCTTTGTTCTATAATTTAGATTGGTGATAAAGTTGTTAAAGCTTACTTTCTTTGCTTTTGAGATCTCTTTTAGGTATTCCGCGTTTAATTTTCTCCAGGTTCTTACTTCATTTGGTTGCTTTGATTTTTCTGCTGTTGTTCTGGCTTTGTTCTTTTTCTGCTGTAGGATTTTTATTGATTTGTTCCAGAAGCACTTGTATTTTTTAACTTTCCCACGTGGTATTGCTGTTTTAGCTGCGATGGTGATTGCATTAGTGAAGTTTTGGATGTTGGTATGTGTGTGTTCTGTTGATGTTGTGAGTTCATGTAGCTGTAGGTTGAACTTATCCCAGTCCGCCTTTTTGAGGTTCCATAATGTTCTTGGAATGATCATGTCCTTGTTCGATGTTTCACGTATGATTGTTGTTTTTATCATTCTGTGGCCACTACCTTCATCTTCTATTACTGTTTTCATACAGGTTTGTGATAGATCTGAGGAAACTATGATCATATCCGGTGATGTTGAATGTCCCGTGTAGTGTATATATGTTTTTGGTTCTGTGTTTTTATATAATAATTCGCAGGCGTTTCCGTCTATGAAGCTTTCTAATTCTTTCCCAGCTCTATTTCTGTCTGAATAGCCCCATCTTGGGGAGTGGCTGTTGAAATCCCCTGTGATGATGGTTTTAGTATTTATTTCTATACAGTCTAGGCTTAAGTTGTTGTTGTTTGGTTGGCTATATATACTGTAATAGGTATATTTTTCTTTGTCGAACCAGACAGTTATCATAGCTATTTCCGCAGTATCATATCTATTCATTTCCTTCACAATCTTAAAATTTGTTGCCATTGTTTTCTTTACTCCTATTATGATTCCACTTGCTATTTGTCGATGTTTGTATAAATTATATATATTGTAATTTGCAAAGTTGTAATATTTATATGTTTTTTCTGTGATGTTTGATTCCACTATACTAAATATGTCTATTTTGTTTTGATTTAAGTATTTTTCTAGGGATGATTTTTTTGGTTGTGACATTCCACCTGCATTCCAATGCAGCGTTTTAATGTTTGTTTTCATATTTGCGTGGATTATTATATTTGATAAAATATGTAAGTATGTAATAGATAAATAAATAATAAATAAATCTATATGTCGGTATAATAAATATAAATAAATATATGTAAATAAATATATGTAAATAAATATAAATAAATAAATAGATAAGATATAAATACGTTATTGCTGTCTTGAAAAAGACAGATTGCACTTTCTAAATTGGTTTGTGTATGGATTTTATATATATATTGTCTTCTTTGTTGTTTGTTTTCTTCTATATTTTTTGTAGTGCCTTTGTATACACTATTTCGCTTTATTCCTTATATTGTTTGCTCTTTAAATCCATGGTTTGTGGCCCATTTGGTTGGTTATCCAGGGGGCACCGCGAGGAGGCGGACCACTTTACCCCCATGCTTCATTAATTATAAAACACGTTTGTTTGCTTTGAAACTCACTACTCGAATGAAATACTTTGTATTTATTGAATATTTCTCCGTTCTTTGAATATTTGTCCGTTATAATCATATTTGTATAATCATATGACATTATAATCATATGACGTTCTAATCATATTACATTATAATCATATTTGAATTTGAAGATGATGATGTAATTGGTTTGAAAATAACAAAATTTGTTGTAAAGATAATGATATTTATATATTTTTTTATGGAAAAATTATGCCATAATTTTTTTTAGTAATTTATATATATTATGGTCATGATTTTAATTTTATTGCAACTATATATGAAGATTTCTCACAAATACAAAAGTAAATTGTTTACATTTTTATTAATTTAGTATATTCTTAAAACTGTTACTTACTTCCTTTTGATTACTAGTACACTTAATAAAATTATAAAAAAAAATTTACTTTAACTAAATATTTTAAGTTAAGCAGCACTAAATATTGTTGTCATTTTATTATGAAACTTAAATGTCAAGGAAAAACGGCACGCTTCCAAAACGCTTTTCGGAAGTAGATTCAACTAGAAATTCTGGAGAAAAGGCTATTACTATGCGATTCAATTTGGATTCGTGCAAAGTCTATTGATTTTATTGGCTTAGAGGGATCTGAATGCTTCTGTGTTCTATAGGGCTTGAACTTGAAGTGAAGTATATTTATAGATAAGTATTATATATAATATATACAATTAGTATATCATGATTGAGGTGTTGTTTTAAATTGGATTATTTATTTAAGATAAAAATGTCTACAATTTGAACAGTTTAAACTCTTCTTATTTAGTCAAGATTTTAAAAATACTTATCACAATACGTAAATGTATATATATTAAAGGGAAATATTTTCACAGATATCGAAAACGGGAAAGTATGGATAAAAAAAAAAAGATTCAAGTAAGTTTTTCATTATTGACTAATGAATACTAAATATTTTTAACTTTTAAATATATTTGAAGAAAATTGAAAATGAATCAGTGCAAGTCGTTGTACGGTGCCGTCCTTTAAGTGGGAAAGAACAAAAGGAAGGTTCAATATCTGTGGTAAATGTTTTTCAAAATCGAGGTGTGATCGAAATTGCACACAACCAAGATACCAGAAACGAGAATCGTAAAGTTTTCACGTATGATGCAGTATACAATTCAGCGTAAGATTTATAGTTATGCGTAAATTTAAAACCAATTTTGTATTGTAGTTTGTAGATCATAAACAAGTTAGTCTCATAATCGATTAAATACATAAAATAAGTAGCCCTGGAGGCTCCCTAAGTGAAATAGAATTCGTACGACTTTTTTATGCTTTTATATTGATATTGTAGTTTGTGTAGTTCAGTTTCGATTGGTTCGAGATCATCATAGTGTGAGAAATTTTAAGTTTTTTATGGTGAAGTTATCTACATATATAATTTCAAATGGTTTACTTGGAGTGGCTGAAAGTACAAATTTCTGTTTTGGAGGATTTCGGTCATATTTCATTTGTTGACATATGTTGTAGTTATTTATAGAAAATTAACCGTGCCAATGATAGGCTTATTTGTGATTCATATCTTACAATTTCAGTTTTCTTTTCAGGATCATCCTCTTTACTGCATAGTAATAATTTGGCTTTTGAGTACTTAAACGTATTTGTTAAAGTTTGCAAAATATGGGTAGTTTTTAAATAAATAGCAAATGTTTTATTTGTCGGAATAAATATATATAAATATATTCCCTAAATATATTAATATCATTTTCAATATTCTTTTCGCTAATTTCGAATGTGGTTCCTATTTTGCTTTGAAATAATCGTGTAATTTTTGGCGGCGAGTGCAAAACTAGTTTAAATTTATTGGAGATTCGGAGATAGGTAAACTAAGTATAGGATTTTTATGATTGCTGTGTACAGTATTAATAACAGTATTATTATTTTCTTCTATATTTTATTCCAAGTCACATTTGTTTGCAATGATAGAATCGTTATCATTGTTAATTTCTGAAGGAGTTTCACTGTGATTAAGCTCACTAATTTTTATACGTGATAATGCATCCGCATTGGCGTTTAAACTTCCTTTTTATATATAATTTCGTAGTCGAATTTTTCGAGCTTTAACCACCAACGGATAAGTCTTGCTTTGGGATCTTTAATCGAGAAGATCCAATGAAGCGGTTTGTGATCGAGAGAAATAAAAAAATTTGTGCCATATAAATATGGTGAGAGAGTAGTAACTAAAGAACCCAAAGCTGAATTGACAAACTAAACTACTGATTGGGACAGTTTTAAACTCGATATAGAAAACAACATTGACCTGAAAATAGTACTTCAAACAAAACAACAACTTGACTAGGAAGCTGAAAAATTAACGAAATCGATACAATTTGTTTATTATTATTTTTTGTGAAACAACACAAAAAATAATAAACAAATGACAATAGCTATTAAGTATGCTAGTGACATCAGAAACTTGGTGGAAAAAAGGAGATTCAGACTAAGTTGTTTTATTTGATGAAATAATTTAGTGTCATTCTCATTGTATTCTCTTTTGAAACGAAACGAATTTTTATTTCAGATTTCTTTTCATATTGTTATTTTTTTCTTTTATAGTAAAATGTTGGTAACATAAAAGTAGTTTTCAGTTCCCCCAAATTATAAAAACGTTGAAAAAAAAAAATTTTAATTATTATAAAGGTTTAATTAATACTGAGTAATTTCTGGAATTATTGCTAAATACATCAGCTAAGGAATTAGTATCAATTAAAATTAAATAATCAAAAATCACTATTCTTTTGTTCTTTTGAATTGCTACCAATTAATATACTTTCGTTTCTAATTTTGAATTGTTTTAAATTAAGGTACTATTCTGTAACAATTTTCCTATATGCATTAACAACCAGTACATATACATTTGTTCTTTGTATATAGGATCGAACTATTTAAGGTTACTATCGTCCGAAATTATTGTATTTTTATCATTACCCCCAATTTTTATCAAACGTTGAATAAATACATTTTTGGGATAACTGGGAGATCTATATATGCAAATGCTCAAATTATACTTTTATTAGTAAATACCAAATCATTTATTAATTCAGATATTTTCTACAATAACTCCTAGTATCCTTATTATAAAAAAAAACTATTCCACCTAATCGTGAAGATATAGAATGATATCTGATTATGTTATAACTTTTTAATACAATTTCTTTATTTTCCGGAGTTTTTGATGCACAAATAAAATCAAAACTATAATCATTCTATATTGTTTCTTGATTAAATTTATTAAACAAACTATGGAATATTGAAATACAGACACTTTATTTCAGTTACTTGCTAATAATTTTGCTACGTTTTAAGATAAAATGTGTTCTATAGATAGGACAGTTAATACTTCTTACATCACGATTAAAAAAAAATTAATGTTATAGAAATTAATGCTTATTTTATCATTGAAACAATTTCACGTTTTACTATTTCACTTGTACATTCTTTTATCTCGTGGACCTTTTCACCGCATTTTTTACATGGTTGGTTCGAGAGCTATAACATAATTTGTGTTGTTGTTTTTAAACAGTGGTATGTCCACTTAGTTGTATTTCGTTTTTTTCTTTTGGTAAACTATGTTTTACAAATGTTTTCCCTATTGAAATAAAAATTAAATAAGGCATTTACAAATGTTTTCCCTATTGAACTAAATATTAATTATTAATTATTTACAAATGTTTTCCCTATTGAACTAAATATTAATTAAGGAAGATGTTATGGTATATTGTTCTGCTGATCAACCCCGGAAAATATTTAATTGCTTGCAACAAAAAACAAATTAAGTTATATATAGATGTATGAAAATTGTGCACTAAATTTTATATATTTATTCGCGAATAATAAATGCAAATAATTCACTAAATTATTTATTAATACTGGCAAAAAAGCTTGACCTTTTTCCTAGACGTCTTAAATCGGAATAGAATGCGCAATTATATAATATTTCACTTATTGTATTATCTATTGTATTATCCAAATCTGGCATTCGCGCCACTTTTTGTATATTGTAAAAGTACGTGTGACGGGTGCATGTCGAACCCCGTCGCATCTACAGAGGAAGTGTTTTAATGCGTTCTCGTCTACCCCACATCCTATAGAGATCATAGTATCCGTCAGTCTTAACCTCCTAGCGTGTTTAATAAGTATCATGCCAAGGCAAGTGATTTGGGAGTTACTTAATGCCCCATCTTTTGTCACTTCCCATGATTCCTTTATGCTCAAGTTACCAAAAAGTTTTTGATGATTTTGCTTGTATATATTAGGAGTACCCATAATTAATCTTTTTTTTTTAAATAAAACATAATTTATACTTTTATAGAAGGCTTTTATTGCTTAATCAAGAATATAATCTCCATCATTATCGACAACAGACATCTTTTTTCTAAATTTTTAATGTCTGGAAATTTTTTTTTGGTTTGGAAGCCTAAAGATCGGAACATTCACTGAAAAATACAACTGAGTGGATATAATAATAACAAATTTTTGGATATAATAATAACTTTATATTTCTGCAAATAACAGTAGTTATATAGTATTGTGCTAAATTAATATGAACATAGTGTTGAAAGGTATGTTGAGTTTACTGTAACTCGAATATTTTAATCTATCTCAAATTTTTCAATGAATTAAAATTTTTTTCCTAACTGTAGCACCAAATTTCACGGATTTTTTAACATAATAGTTTAATTAATTATCAAGCTTCCAAACAATATAACAGTGTAGGCCAAATATAACATATTTTTACCTTCAAGTATAGATTTATTGCATTTTTGCCTTAAACCTTTTTCATTACAAAATTCTAAAAGCGTTAAATACAGCTTTGAATTACCATATTGTGTTTCTTATCTAGTGAATTTGGTATGTACACCATTTTTGCAGCACAACTATTAGATTTGGCATATTAGGGACTAGAAAAAATAAGTTGAAAATTCAACTGATTGGCAAAATCACAAAATTAGAAGGAATTAAATGGATTATTATCACATACTATTATTTGGTGAATTCCATGTGTTGAGAAAATATTTATTATATTACTTATTATTTTTGTTATTAATTTCAATTTTATTTCTATTATTGATAACCATTTGTAAAAATAATCTAGTATAACAAAATAAATTTGGTATTCCATCAAATCTATACCCAATTTATAAAATCTTTACGACGGAATATCATGAAATATAATTGCCTCTTTACATTTTTCTCATAAAATGTTGACAGGTATTACAAAATCATATTTTCGATATCTTTATTAATTAAGGGCCAATAAACCAATTCTTTTGCACGATCTCTTTTTTTAAAATTACCAAATCAGCTTGCTGTAAATTATTTTTCTAAGCGTACTGGAATTAATACTCTATTCTCAAAAAACAAGTCATTATCATCTAGAAAAATATTATTTTTATTTTTATATTCTTACAATAATCTTATTTCAAATTCTTCTTACACTAATTAATAATTTTAGATAAAATTGGATCAAACATAGTTTCATGTGAAACTTGAAATTTTCTATTTTTACTCAAGTTTATTTTGTGAACTATTTTGCTAAATTCAGTTCTCAATATTTTCATTTTCGGCAATATTGCTCGATAGTAAATTTGCAATATGCAGGTATTTTACCAGCAACAAATTAAACTTCCAGATTATATTTAAAAATTTAAACCCAATTCCAGTTAACTAGATTTTGTGGCCAAGTTACGCTTTTTCTCCCTCTACTTATAGTTCTATGATTTTTCCTTGCAATACCAGTGGCAGTATTCTGTATTTTTCCTTTAATTATGTTGTTTACTATTGGAGTTGTTGAAATTCTTCTGAATATCTCTACTTCGGTGAATTCTGTCAAATGCTTTTTCAAAGTCAATAAACGCCGCGTTTACTACAGCATTCATGTCTTTGCATCTGTGAAGTATCGTGTTCAGCATGAACAACGCATTTCTTGTTCCTAGCCCACTTCTAGTGGGTGTCGTTTCTAGTTTTTTATATATTCTGTCGTGGATAATTGTTAGGAATATCTTTAAGCTGTGGCTCATCAAGCTTCATGTGTAATCTATATTCATTGATGAATGATGATTTCAGACAATCGACAGATACCTGACTTCTAAATTTTATTGAATACTTTAGTCATTATGTTTATACCGTTTTCATTTAGCAACTTTAAAATTTCGTTTGGTATAATATCTGGACCAACTGCTAATCTACTTTTGTATTTCTAGATTGCTGCTCTGACGTCTTCTATTAGTATCTCTGGAACGTCTGCTTCGTCGAAGTTTGGTGTTAACAAGCTAGTGTCGTTACATAATTCTTCCATATTTCGAAGCTTGCATCTGGATATAATGCTATATGGTTATTACTATCTCTTATTATCTCATGATTTTTTCCTACCAGTATTAGTTATAGCTTTGATTTTCTTGTGTAATTTAAAACTGCCATGTTTTCTCTCTAATTCTTCTACTTCATCAAATTCTTTTAGCTTCTCTAATCTTCTTTTTAATGACTTTGTTAATGTCTTTATATTTATCTTTGTTAATATTTTTGTATTTTACGCTTTAACCAATTAGAAATAGAATTTCACTAGTCATCCACTCTTTCTTTTTTGGTGGTACTTTATAATCTGCTATGTTTTTGTTGCTTCTAATAATGGCTTTTTGAAATTATTCCAAGTATCGTTAACGTCTGCTGTTACTAGGATTGATGTTTTTGCTTTTTGTTATATTGTTATCTATACACAATTCTACTAGTTGATTTCATCTGTTATTTCTGTATCCTAGTCCATAGTCGCCTACTACGTTGTTAACTTATCCTTCATCAACTGTTAACTTGTCCTTGACCAGCATTAAAGTCTCCCATGATTAATGTTGTGTGTTCTTTCTTTATTGATTTTAGGAGGTCTTTAACGCGTTGTAAAAGTCATTACAGGTAGATTCATCAGTGTTGGCGTGTAAATTTGTTTTAAATTATGTGGTTGTTTTTGCTTTTAATTTGAATAAGGATAATAAGATCAGATTTTAATATTTTACTTGTAATAATTGTTTTAATTTTTTTAGAAAGTATGAATCCTACTCCTTTCCTATGTTCTTCATTAGATCCTGAATAAACAACCGAGTTCGTGTTAGTGTCAAATTTCGTTAGGTGATCTGTTTCTTTTTGAGATGCAGTTACTTAGTTCTTGTATCTTCTAGTTGTTTAAAATAGTCGATAGGTTAACTACTTCACCATCTACCACAATGGAATTATATCTAATTACTACTTCCTTTCCCTGTTGTTATAGAATCTTTGCTATCTCAATTTTTCTTGTACGTTCAGCACGTTGTTTAATTGTATATTCACTTTTATATACCAGTTCGAGCCATCTAGTCACTTTTATATACCATTTCGAGCCATCTAATTTTTGTTTTGGAGTACTTTTTAATCTTTTACACGGATAATACAAAACTAACCAATATTGGCCTACTCTGCCCGAATTTTTATTTATGTTTCCAATTCTTTAATGTAATTTATTTGCTATTCATTGGTTGTTATTTTAATGATTTCTGATAAAAATTTCTTAACAATACTGACTAGATCATCTTTTTCAGTTTATTTGATTTTATAGATGAAAAGATTATTTTTCTTAGTTTGTTTATCTAGCCGGTCTATCGTATGCTCCTGTTTTTTCAATATTTCCTTAAGGTTGTAAACCCCAGTTTTTAGCGCTGCAATGTCTTCACTATTCTTTTTATTACTGTTATTAATTTCGGCAACTGCTGCTTTGATGTCGTCTTTCGGGTCACTTTTAAGAGATTGAATCTGTTCTTTGAACAGTCTAGCCAGTGCCTCATATTCAGTACTCATGATCATGAAATTATTCACTGAATCTCGAAGTACACATATTATAACTTATATACCCTTTTACAATCTTCTATATATATATATATTATTATTTTATACTATATAAAATAAAAAACCTTACATAATTCTATATAATTCTAAGCAAGATTTATATATTATAAATTAATTATGTGTTGTTCTATCACATAATTAATTTATAATAGTACTTCAAACAAAACAACAACTTGACTAGGAAGCTGAAAAATTAACGAAATCGATACAATTTGTTTATTATTATTTTTTGTGAAACAACACAAAAAATAATAAACAAATGACAATAGCTATTAAGTATGCTAGTGACATCAGAAACTTGGTGGAAAAAAGGAGATTCAGACTAAGTTGTTTTATTTGATGAAATAATTTAGTGTCATTCTCATTGTATTCTCTTTTGAAACGAAACGAATTTTTATTTCAGATTTCTTTTCATATTGTTATTTTTTTCTTTTATAGTAAAATGTTGGTAACATAAAAGTAGTTTTCAGTTCCCCCAAATTATAAAAACGTTGAAAAAAAAAAATTTTAATTATTATAAAGGTTTAATTAATACTGAGTAATTTCTGGAATTATTGCTAAATACATCAGCTAAGGAATTAGTATCAATTAAAATTAAATAATCAAAAATCACTATTCTTTTGTTCTTTTGAATTGCTACCAATTAATATACTTTCGTTTCTAATTTTGAATTGTTTTAAATTAAGGTACTATTCTGTAACAATTTTCCTATATGCATTAACAACCAGTACATATACATTTGTTCTTTGTATATAGGATCGAACTATTTAAGGTTACTATCGTCCGAAATTATTGTATTTTTATCATTACCCTCAATTTTTATCAAACGTTGAATAAATACATTTTTGGGATAACTGGGAGATCTATATATGCAAATGCTCAAATTATACTTTTATTAGTAAATACCAAATCATTTATTAATTCAGATATTTTCTACAATAACTCCTAGTATCCTTATTATAAAAAAAAACTATTCCACCTAATCGTGAAGATATAGAATGATATCTGATTATGTTATAACTTTTTAATACAATTTCTTTATTTTCCGGAGTTTTTGATGCACAAATAAAATCAAAACTATAATCATTCTATATTGTTTCTTGATTAAATTTATTAAACAAACTATGGAATATTGAAATACAGACACTTTATTTCAGTTACTTGCTAATAATTTTGCTACGTTTTAAGATAAAATGTGTTCTATAGATAGGACAGTTAATACTTCTTACATCACGATTAAAAAAAAATTAATGTTATAGAAATTAATGCTTATTTTATCATTGAAACAATTTCACGTTTTACTATTTCACTTGTACATTCTTTTATCTCGTGGACCTTTTCACCGCATTTTTTACATGGTTGGTTCGAGAGCTATAACATAATTTGTGTTGTTGTTTTTAAACAGTGGTAAACTATGTTTTACAAATGTTTTCCCTATTGAAATAAAAATTAAATAAGGCATTTACAAATGTTTTCCCTATTGAACTAAATATTAATTATTAATTATTTACAAATGTTTTCCCTATTGAACTAAATATTAATTAAGGAAGATGTTATGGTATATTGTTCTGCTGATCAACCCCGGAAAATATTTAATTGCTTGCAACAAAAAACAAATTAAGTTATATATAGATGTATGAAAATTGTGCACTAAATTTTATATATTTATTCGCGAATAATAAATGCAAATAATTCACTAAATTATTTATTAATACTGGCAAAAAAGCTTGACCTTTTTCCTAGACGTCTTAAATCGGAATAGAATGCGCAATTATATAATATTTCACTTATTGTATTATCTATTGTATTATCCAAATCTGGCATTCGCGCCACTTTTTGTATATTGTAAAAGTACGTGTGACGGGTGCATGTCGAACCCCGTCGCATCTACAGAGGAAGTGTTTTAATGCGTTCTCGTCTACCCCACATCCTATAGAGATCATAGTATCCGTCAGTCTTAACCTCCTAGCGTGTTTAATAAGTATCATGCCAAGGCAAGTGATTTGGGAGTTACTTAATGCCCCATCTTTTGTCACTTCCCATGATTCCTTTATGCTCAAGTTACCAAAAATTTTTTGATGATTTTGCTTGTATATATTAGGAGTACCCATAATTAATCTTTTTTTTTTAAATAAAACATAATTTATACTTTTATAGAAGGCTTTTATTGCTTAATCAAGAATATAATCTCCATCATTATCGACAACAGACATCTTTTTTCTAAATTTTTAATGCCTGGAAATTTTTTTTTGGTTTGGAAGCCTAAAGATCGGAACATTCACTGAAAAATACAACTGAGTGGATATAATAATAACAAATTTTTGGATATAATAATAACTTTATATTTCTGCAAATAACAGTAGTTATATAGTATTGTGCTAAATTAATATGAACATAGTGTTGAAAGGTATGTTGAGTTTACTGTAACTCGAATATTTTAATCTATCTCAAATTTTTCAATGAATTAAAATTTTTTTCCTAACTGTAGCACCAAATTTCACGGATTTTTTAACATAATAGTTTAATTAATTATCAAGCTTCCAAACAATATAACAGTGTAGGCCAAATATAACATATTTTTACCTTCAAGTATAGATTTATTGCATTTTTGCCTTAAACCTTTTTCATTACAAAATTCTAAAAGCGTTAAATACAGCTTTGAATTACCATATTGTGTTTCTTATCTAGTGAATTTGGTATGTACACCATTTTTGCAGCACAACTATTAGATTTGGCATATTAGGGACTAGAAAAAATAAGTTGAAAATTCAACTGATTGGCAAAATCACAAAATTAGAAGGAATTAAATGGATTATTATCACATACTATTATTTGGTGAATTCCATGTGTTGAGAAAATATTTATTATATTACTTATTATTTTTGTTATTAATTTCAATTTTATTTCTATTATTGATAACCATTTGTAAAAATAATCTAGTATAACAAAATAAATTTGGTATTCCATCAAATCTATACCCAATTTATAAAATCTTTACGACGGAATATCATGAAATATAATTGCCTCTTTACATTTTTCTCATAAAATGTTGACAGGTATTACAAAATCATATTTTCGATATCTTTATTAATTAAGGGCCAATAAACCAATTCTTTTGCACGATCTCTTTTTTTAAAATTACCAAATCAGCTTGCTGTAAATTATTTTTCTAAGCGTACTGGAATTAATACTCTATTCTCAAAAAACAAGTCATTATCATCTAGAAAAATATTATTTTTATTTTTATATTCTTACAATAATCTTATTTCAAATTCTTCTTACACTAATTAATAATTTTAGATAAAATTGGATCAAACATAGTTTCATGTGAAACTTGAAATTTTCTATTTTTACTCAAGTTTATTTTGTGAACTATTTTGCTAAATTCAGTTCTCAATATTTTCATTTTCGGCAATATTGCTCGATAGTAAATTTGCAATATGCAGGTATTTTACCAGCAACAAATTAAACTTCCAGATTATATTTAAAAATTTAAACCCAATTCCAGTTAACTAGATTTTGTGGCCAAGTTACGCTTTTTCTCCCTCTACTTATAGTTCTATGATTTTTCCTTGCAATACCAGTGGCAGTATTCTGTATTTTTCCTTTAATTATGTTGTTTACTATTGGAGTTGTTGAAATTCTTCTGAATATCTCTACTTCGGTGAATTCTGTCAAATGCTTTTTCAAAGTCAATAAACGCCGCGTTTACTACAGCATTCAGGTCTTTGCATCTGTGAAGTATCGTGTTCAGCATGAACAACGCATTTCTTGTTCCTAGCCCACTTCTAGTGGGTGTCGTTTCTAGTTTTTTATATATTCTGTCGTGGATAATTGTTAGGAATATCTTTAAGCTGTGGCTCATCAAGCTTCATGTGTAATCTATATTCATTGATGAATGATGATTTCAGACAATCGACAGATACCTGACTTCTAAATTTTATTGAATACTTTAGTCATTATGTTTATACCGTTTTCATTTAGCAACTTTAAAATTTCGTTTGGTATAATATCTGGACCAACTGCTAATCTACTTTTGTATTTCTAGATTGCTGCTCTGACGTCTTCTATTAGTATCTCTGGAACGTCTGCTTCGTCGAAGTTTGGTGTTAACAAGCTAGTGTCGTTACATAATTCTTCCATATTTCGAAGCTTGCATCTGGATATAATGCTATATGGTTATTACTATCTCTTATTATCTCATGATTTTTTCCTACCAGTATTAGTTATAGCTTTGATTTTCTTGTGTAATTTAAAACTGCCATGTTTTCTCTCTAATTCTTCTACTTCATCAAATTCTTTTAGCTTCTCTAATCTTCTTTTTAATGACTTTGTTAATGTCTTTATATTTATCTTTGTTAATATTTTTGTATTTTACGCTTTAACCAATTAGAAATAGAATTTCACTAGTCATCCACTCTTTCTTTTTTGGTGGTACTTTATAATCTGCTATGTTTTTGTTGCTTCTAATAATGGCTTTTTGAAATTATTCCAAGTATCGTTAACGTCTGCTGTTACTAGGATTGATGTTTTTGCTTTTTGTTATATTGTTATCTATACACAATTCTACTAGTTGATTTCATCTGTTATTTCTGTATCCTAGTCCATAGTCGCCTACTACGTTGTTAACTTATCCTTCATCAACTGTTAACTTGTCCTTGACCAGCATTAAAGTCTCCCATGATTAATGTTGTGTGTTCTTTCTTTATTGATTTTAGGAGGTCTTTAACGCGTTGTAAAAGTCATTACAGGTAGATTCATCAGTGTTGGCGTGTAAATTTGTTTTAAATTATGTGGTTGTTTTTGCTTTTAATTTGAATAAGGATAATAAGATCAGATTTTAATATTTTACTTGTAATAATTGTTTTAATTTTTTTAGAAAGTATGAATCCTACTCCTTTCCTATGTTCTTCATTAGATCCTGAATAAACAACCGAGTTCGTGTTAGTGTCAAATTTCGTTAGGTGATCTGTTTCTTTTTGAGATGCAGTTACTTAGTTCTTGTATCTTCTAGTTGTTTAAAATAGTCGATAGGTTAACTACTTCACCATCTACCACAATGGAATTATATCTAATTACTACTTCCTTTCCCTGTTGTTATAGAATCTTTGCTATCTCAATTTTTCTTGTACGTTCAGCACGTTGTTTAATTGTATATTCACTTTTATATACCAGTTCGAGCCATCTAGTCACTTTTATATACCATTTCGAGCCATCTAATTTTTGTTTTGGAGTACTTTTTAATCTTTTACACGGATAATACAAAACTAACCAATATTGGCCTACTCTGCCCGAATTTTTATTTATGTTTCCAATTCTTTAATGTAATTTATTTGCTATTCATTGGTTGTTATTTTAATGATTTCTGATAAAAATTTCTTAACAATACTGACTAGATCATCTTTTTCAGTTTATTTGATTTTATAGATGAAAAGATTATTTTTCTTAGTTTGTTTATCTAGCCGGTCTATCGTATGCTCCTGTTTTTTCAATATTTCCTTAAGGTTGTAAACCCCAGTTTTTAGCGCTGCAATGTCTTCACTATTCTTTTTATTACTGTTATTAATTTCGGCAACTGCTGCTTTGATGTCGTCTTTCGGGTCACTTTTAAGAGATTGAATCTGTTCTTTGAACAGTTTAGCCAGTGCCTCATATTCAGTACTCATGATCATGAAATTATTCACTGAATCTCGAAGTACACATATTATAACTTATATACCCTTTTACAATCTTCTATATATATATATATTATTATTTTATACTATATAAAATAAAAAACCTTACATAATTCTATATAATTCTAAGCAAGATTTATATATTATAAATTAATTATGTGTTGTTCTATCAACATCAAAGTATAATTGACGATTCTCTCAAATCAAAGTAGATGCATTATACTGAGTGATTTATGTAATGAACAAATACAAATTATATATTTATATGTATTATAGTTTAATAATGTTTAATGAACTGCAGATGCTGCGAATCGAGTTCAACTTAATCATTTACTAATCTTTATAATCATCAATTTAACGATTTAATAAAATAACTTAAACGAATTTGTGTTAGTGTTGTATTTTTTGTGATTTGCTACCAAACTAATTATTGAATAATAAAATACTTACAGATCGACACAAAAAACCGTATATGATGAGGTAGTACGACCACTTGTTTCTAGTGTACTTGAAGGTTTCAATTGTTGCGTATTTGCATACGGACAAACTGGAACAGGAAAAACTTTTACAATGGAAGGCGATCATGACGACTTTGAACTGAGTGGAATAATACCAAGATCATTTGAACAAATATGGTCACATATTTATAGGGCTAAAAATTCTAATTTCTTGGTTGCAGTATCCTATCTAGAAATTTATATGGAAGAACTGCGTGATTTGTTAAAGCCTAACAAAAAACATTTAGAGCTAAGAGAACATGAAAAATACGGAACTTATGTACCTAATCTTCATTCCATTCTATGTCAAAGTGCCCAAGATATGGAAAACGTAATGAACCATGGCAACAAAAATCGTACAGTTGGCTTTACTAATATGAATGAGCATAGCTCTAGATCTCACGCAATTTTTATGATTAAAATAGAAATGTGCGAAACCGAATCAAATACGATTAAAATTGGAAAATTAAACCTAATAGATTTGGCTGGGAGCGAAAGGCAGTCTAAAAGTGGAGCTACTGCGGATCGCTTAAAGGAAGCTAGTAAAATAAATTTGGCACTCTCTTCGCTAGGAAATGTTATTTCAGCTCTGGCTGAAAATTCCCCACACATTCCGTATAGAGATTCAAAATTGACTAGACTATTACAGGATTCTTTAGGTGGTAATTCGAAAACAATTATGATTGCTAATATTGGGCCATCTAGCTTACACTACAATGAGACTCTCACAACTTTAAGATACGCATCTCGAGCCAAAAACATACAAAATAAACCAATTAAAAATGAAGATCCTCAAGATGCTAAACTTAAGCAATATCAAGAAGAAATTGATAGATTGAAGCAACTAATAGCTGATAGACAAAATTCTGAAAAATCAAACCAAAAAAAAATTTCTGGTAAAATTAAGCCTTGTAAAAAAGATGCAAGAAAACAAGAAGAAGATAAAAGTGAAAAAGAAAATGATAGTGTCGATATTTCTTTCGAAGTTGAAGCTTTAGAGGTATTTTGCTTAGTATAATATTTAAGTTTTTTATTAATTAAAAAAATGCCTTTTCAGCGTGAACGAGAAATAACTAATCAATTAGCTTGTAAGCTGAATCAACTGGAGGGCCAGTTAGTGCGTGGCGGAAAAAATATTATTGATACATATACAGAAAGACAAATTGAATTAGAAAACAAACTTTATGAAATAGCTGAGAGAAAGGTATGTTAGGAAAAGATATTCAATATTTTATTTAGATTCATATCATTTAATTCCCTCATAAAATATGTTCAAAAAAACCAAAAATATATTTGTAACACAAAAAAATATAAAAAAAATATTTAAGGTTTAAGAACCCAAAAATATATTTATTACCACAATGCGCAGTAAATTAAGGGTCATGGTTCGCGTCGAATACTTATTGGTCTCAATTTTATGGCTGGTTCATGGCTCGCGTCGAATACTCCTGGTCTCCATTTTATGGTTAGCATTAATTTTGGTACTATGAAATAATAAGTATTCGACGCTGATCGAATGATCCGTTATAACATGAACCTTAGCATATCGCGCGTGCGAATTTTATTCGTCGTCGAATATTTATATTCGACAGCTTTATTGTTGACGGATATTTTTTTTTGTTTTTTCCTTGTTTTGTGTTCCTATTGTGGTTATAAATACTTTTTTAGGTTGTTTGAAAATTTTTTTCAAAAGTGATTACATATATTTATTTTTCACTGCTATTTCCTTTACAATTTTTTTTATGGATTTTTTTTTCTTTTATAATCCTTAAATTTTTTCTAATAATTTTTTGTGTTACATTTGTGATTCTAAATATATTTTTGGTTTATTGAACATTTTATGAGGAATAATGTTTATTATTCAAACATATTTTCTTGGTGAGATTTTTTTTTGTTATTTATTATGGATTTTTTTTTTATGACTGTGAAGAAAAAAAATTAATTTATAACATACTCTGCTGATAAAATTAGTGGAAATGCGTCAATGAAAATAGAAAGTCCTTCCCGGGATTTCCCGGGAAATTTATAAAAAATTATTTCCCGTTTCCCGGGAAATAAAAACGAAATTTCCCGGGGAAAAAAATAATTGTTTTCATTCTTATTCTATTCTAAAAAAAAGTGACAAATTCGCCACATGATGAGACAAATTTACAAAAGGAATTTAATTTATATGAAAATACAGGGAACATTACTAAAAATCTAAAAAAGTTATTGGATGCGTTAATGAACGTACAGCCCACTTCAATTGTGAGTGAAATGGTATTCCCGGCGTCGTCCAATTTTTGCACCAAAAAGAGATCAAATTTGAGTGACTATTCACTGAACTGCTATTCGTTTTTAAAAACTTATTTTTTAAATAAGAATTAAATTTAACAATTTTATATTGAAATAGTTTTTTATGTTATGTTTATGTTTGTTTATTAAGAATAGAATTTATTTTTCTTATTATATTATGAATTAAATTTGTTTGTTTTTTTTTTTTTTGAAAAAAATTGTGTTTTTTGCATTTACTTTTAACACTTTTATAAATTTTTCACTTTTAATCTTGTTTTTTTTTGTAATTTTCCCGGGTTTCCCGGGAAAATTTATTTAAAATTTCCCTTTTCCCGGGAACAAAAATAATCCGGGAAACGTGACTCACTAATGAAAACCAAAATGCAGTGGTGAAAATGAATCAATGTTTTTTGATAAAAATCTAAGATAAATGTCCATAAATCGGCGTCTTCATGAAACGTACCGCTGGATGAAGATGTCGAATTCAACGTTAAATCGGCGTCTGCAAACATTTTGCATATGTGCATGCCTCTATCACACAAGTTATAAAACTGTTTTTTGCATCTCTTCTGGTCTACATCTTTACACTTCATCACATTGAAAATCATACTTTAGTTCAATTGTTAGAATTCTTTAATTGTTAGAATTCTTTAATTGTGAGAATACTTTCATGGCGCCGTAGGAATACATCCTGTTTTTGATGGGAATTACTAAAAGTTGAAGAAAAAATTTATAATCGCCCCTGTTCCCGATTTCATTCGAAATGAAAATGAAAATGAAATTCAAATCCATTCGGATTTGTAACAGGTGTTCTGGAATTCATCCATTTTCGAATTTTTCAAATTCACTTTCGAAATGTCATTCATTAGAAATGTAAGAAAATTATAATTAGTGTGAAAATTATAATTAGTAATTTGATGTGAAATAGAAAAAAAGTGATTTTAATTTTATAGAAGTTAACTAAAAAAATAAATTGTGTAATGAGTGGACCCGATTGTGTTTGCAGTTATAAATGAAAATAGGACAAGAAATAATAGAGAAAATATCAGAAGGAAAATTTTAAGGGAAAAGGCCAATGTTTTGACACATCCTTTGACGGAGCACCTTGACTATTTAAATTCTTTGCCAAGTCACTCCACAAACTGTCTACAAATTTAAATACATCAATAACACTAAAGTTGTTGAAATTTAAAAAAATAATTAAAGACTTAAAATAATTGTAGGTACTTACATTTTTAATATTATTTTTCACAGAATTTTTCAAAACTTCTACTATATATGAATTTCACAATGCAATAATCCAATTTCACAAAGGAATAAAATTATGAATGCATTTCGATTGAAATTCGTAAAAACATGAAATACGGAACACCAATGATTCATTTTCGAAAATTCAATTCACTTTCAAATCGTATAATCGAAACTTGGAACACCGAATTTCATTTTCACATGACAAATTCATAAAAAATGAATTCTGGAACAGGGGCGAATAATTAAAAGACATAAATAAGTTTAAAAATTACATATTTGTAAATAATAAATGTTTTAAAATATAAAATTAACAAATTATATAATTTAATTTTTTCTTTCTTATTTAATAAATAATAAACTTATTAAATTTACTATTTATTTTAAGAAACGCGAAGTTGAAATGCAACAACAACTTGAACTACAAGAAGAAAGTACTTTAGAGATTCGAGAAACTGTTACATCATTTGAACAGGAAGTTGAATTAAAAACTAGAAAACTTGCCAAATGTTATGCAAAGTTTTTGGTAGTATAATTAATTTTAAAAATTAAATCTAAACCATATTACTGATAATTTTCAAGGCACTTCAACAAGAATTAAATGATACAAAAAGTGAACACAATCGCGATTTAAGAGAATTGGAAATGACTCAGAATGAACTTGTCAAGTAAATTTTGGTTAAATATAAATAATCTGAAGTAAAATTGTAATTTTTCAGAGAACTTAAACGGCTTTTATTAGTAATAGATAATTTTGTCCCAGTTGAAGTTAAAAATCGATTGTATACACAATCCAGGTATAATGAAGAACAGGAAGAATGGGAATTAAGTACAGTAAATTTAGATAATATGCCACTAAAGAGACCTATATCTAATGCTAATGGAAGACGGCCAGTATGCGAGTTTAGTTTACAACAAGTTAAAAATTACAGTGTCGATGCTATTCGCTTCAAAGGTGAAAACATAGTAAACTATGAACTAGATATGCCATGTCGGACTACTCATGAATATAATAGCCCAAAGGTATCTGCCTCTTTACAAGCAGTTTTAGCTGAAGCAATGCAAACTGATGATGATATTGATATTCTTGATAACAACAGTAATCTTCGTAGCAGATTCGATCAGATAATTAATCAGAGTTCCCAATGCAACGGTATCCTGAACGAAAGGTTTATGTTCCCAGATTGTTTAAAATTATAAAAAGTTGATTTGAAAATCATTTTCTAGGTACGTAAAATCATCTAAAGTCGAACGAAATAAGAATCACAGCGCTATTAAGAAACCAGCTTCTGCTTATCCTAAAGCACGGGGTTTAGTCAATAAATAGTATAAACAATTACATGTATTTAATAGCCCTAAGGTAAAATTTATATGGGAGAATACTGAAATGATTTTCTTAACCAATATTATTAAAAAAAACTTGATATTTAAGTTCTTATATTTTGCTATTGTTTAAATAAGTATGATTTTGTTTATATAAAAATAAATCAGGGCAAAATGCAATAGTGAAACTACCATATTTTTGTTAGATGTTTTTTGCATTGCTTATAAAATTTTTTTGTCTTTAAAAAGATACTCAATCACCATAATAAATGTAGACAAAAAAGTGTAAAAAAATTTATGTCAACAATTGAAAAATAAAAATATATTACATGGAAAACGCATGCTTTTAGAAAAATGTATTCTTTTCTTTATACTTGTTTTGTTCGTGCTGAAAATAATTTTATCTTCATATACCTCGCGCACATTTTTATTTGTTAAAGTAGTTGTTACTTTATTATTATTAATTGGTTGTTAATTTACGTTAACATTTTATAAAAAATCCAAATTTTTCAACCTTTTAAAAGAATTTTATTTTTTTATTTTTATGGGGGCTATATCTCCGCTGATACCTCGTTAAACAAATGACATGATCCAAATATTTCTTCGCAGATAATGACGTGATCCAAATATTTCTTCACAGATAATTTATGAAATAGTTGTACTATTTTTTATTTCAATGTATTTTTGCGTCTTAACATTTTTGCAACTCGAGGTACTTGCATGTACCACTACCCCCTTGATGATTTTCCCAACATTTTCTAGTATAAAATATATAGACCTATTTAGAGATCCACATCTTAGCTTGGTAAGCTGTTAAATCGTTATTTAATAAGCAATCAATGAAAAAGATATTCAGAGATTGTTAACCAAATTGTTAATAGTTATTGTCACATCCGTCGATAGTGCGATATGTCAACTTGTTAAATAATGATGTAATCATTATTTAACAAGTTGACATCACAAAATTCACCCTAATTCATAGCATATTTGCATATCCGCGCATGATCCGACTCCTTTTCGGATCATGCGTGGATATGCAAATATGCTATGAATTAGGGTCGATCTTAGAATTTCAGGAAACTTTTCAAAACTAACTGGTAACAGTATAGCGAGGAGCTGTGTAATAGGTTAAATAATTTTTCTGTTATAAAAAATCTTAACTGGGTTACACATATCGAGTTACACATATGTTTGAAATAAAAGGCGAATGTTAATCCAAATTTTTACTTATAATAATTTTCTTATAATTTCCTAATTGATAAAAAGATTTGTACTTTTTAATTTAGGAATTCCTCTTCTAGGTGAATCAATTTCTACTTATAAATACGAATCTGTTTTAGGTAGATTTTATTGCTAATTGTTTTTATAGGTACGTTAATTTGAAGTTAATTAATGTTGCTTAAGTAATTTGTTTTTTTTCTTTTTATTACTTTCAATCAGTGTTTGAACTAAAAGACGATTGACGTTAATACGATTTCTTACCGTTTATAATTTTTCATATAATTTACTAATTATTGTATATATGTATATTGAAATTCCTTTGATAGGTACATCACTTTTTTGTCAATTATTAAATAATTTTGTAAGGAAATTGAAATAACAAAAATTTGAATTTGTACTCTAATCGGTATATTCATATTTATGATTACAGAAATAACATTCTTAAAAAAATTATAGAATTTTCTTTTAAGAGGGCCATGATTTTTAGATTTTAAAAAAAACCCTTTTAGATTTTTTTTTTTATTTTTTTAGTTGCAAATTTTGATATAACTTACAAATTAAGTTTTTAGAACAAATTTAGTTGTTTCTTTAGATTTAGAGTTGACTTTCTAATTCCAATTTTTTGTTATCAATGTAAGGTTCTGAAATCTAAATTGTATTAAAAACTAAATTTTTCTTTTAAAACAAAACCAAAAAAATCTAAAAGAAAAAAAAATGTTAAAACATTTTTTAAAAAAACTAAAAAGACGAGCAATTCTTTGTAATCCAGAACCACCACGTTGTTTCTGGATTACGCTAAGAGTGATCCAGAATAGATATATTAATTTTAAATAATTTTTTTTTTATTAGGATATCAATTCCAAATTTTTACCGATTGGATATTAATTCCAAATTTTTACCTATTTCTTAATATAATTGGTAACATAGTGGACAATTAATAAAAATACATACATTAGAGAATTAAGAAAATTCAAATTTGTTTTCCACAACTTAAAATAAAAACCGATAAATGCAAATTCCAAATTTTTATCTATTAAAATTTTCCATATAATTTCCTATTCCATAGTGATAGAAATTGATGTATCTAACAAAGCAATTTCCACATAAAAAACTACACATAGGAAATTATATATAGACAAAAATTTGGAATTTGCATTTATGGTTCTTTATTTTAAGTTGTGAAAAACAAATTTAAATTTTCTTAATTCTGTAATGTATGTATGTATTTTTATTAATTCTCCACTATGTTACCAATTTTATTAAGAACTAAGAATAAATTACTAATTTATTTAATTATAGAAAGTAATGAATAATGTAATAGTAAGTTTTAGAAAAGTATTTTACTATTGTATGCTCAATAAATTGCGGGTTTTCTTAAAAGTTTAGTGAAATTGTTTACTATGTTACCTGTTACTAAATTCAATGACTTTGTTCTAAAATTTGAAATTTTCAGAACAGTGTGCGACTAATTTCAAAATATAGCAATGAAAATTTGCAATTTGCTGAAAAAAAATACCTTAGTTCATATAAAAAAATGTTTATTTAAATTTTTAATTTCTGAAATGAGCATAATGGCCCACCTACGTAAAAAAACAATAAAATCTACCTAAAAACAATTTTATATTTAAAATAAAATTATTATAAGAAAAAAACAGAAAAACAGACAGACATAACAAACTTAAATAAAAAGCATTTTAAAATAAAATAAGCGGTTTATTCCCATAATAGAAAATTTTCAAAAAATATTATTTCTGTAAATTCTAAATCAAAAATTCAAAAATAAAATTCTATGCGCAGAAACCGGAAATTTTTATTATTATTTTCAGGTACAACACAAGTAACTAAGTCATTAATGTGTGCGTACATATCTTTATATTCTTATATCTACGGTAACGGTATAATATATACACAATAGTACATCTTATTTTTTAATGTAGATATTTATCAGAAAAAATTAACACAAACAAAAATGAAAATTATCCAGAACTCGTAAAATAAGAAATATAAACATTAAAAAATTATATAAATTCTACCTCTATTTGTATCGCTGTCGACGAAAAACTTCACTTTTAACTTCACAATTATATCGCTGTCGACGAAAAACTTCACTTTTAATATTCCATATTATCTACCTCTATTTGTATAAATTCTATCTATTTTTCATACAAAATCCACCTCTCTCGCTGTCGACGAAAAACTTCATTTTTAATATTCCATATTTTTCGGATAAATGCTTTTTAGATCAAAGCAGCGGCATCTCTAGATATTACATATACTTACATCTTTAAATGCTATGGAACTAGTAAAAATTCAATGAAGAAAATATCTTTAAAAGGTTTAAAGTTTTTCAAACCAGACACTTACAACTAAAATTTAATTTTCTTAATTGTCTGAACACAAATATAAAATTTTAATAGAATTCATTTTTGCCAAATTTGTCGATATATTTAATACAAAAATAAACAATTATTTCTCTTCAAAATTTAGTGACTTTTTAGAATCTACTGTTGGAACATCATTTTTTGCTATCGTTTTGTAAATGCCCAGAGCCTGGGACACAAATGAAGAAATGTCTCCAACATTTGCAGGTATAATCAGCGTGTTGTTTGTTTTAGCTATATTGTTAAATGCAGATATATACTGCTCCGCAACAAAAAGAGATGCAGCACTCTTCCCATCCTGTAATTTTCATATTGTTGTATTAATATAATATAAAATTTAAAACAATATACCTGAAGACTAAGTGCTTTAGATATAGTTAAAAGACCTTTTGAACGTGCATCAGCAATTGCTAGCAAGGCAGCTGCTTCACCGCTAGCTTTATTTATGTGTTCTTGCCTTTCAGCCTCTGTAAATTATTTTTCTTTTATGTATGTTAATATGAAAGATAGTTAATTAGTAAGATAAATATTTCTTAACTGAGAAATTAAAATTCTTTATAGTTACAAATTGTAAAAATAAATACCTAAATAACGATATGGGTATTTTTTTAAGGGTGCTGACATGCAATGTTTGTGTTAATAACTAACTAGCGACTATAGAAGGTTGGAACTAGGAAAATGCATCTGCAAACCAAGGATATTGCAAAAATAGGTGACAGCAAAAATTCTAATTTTATTCCAGTTTCAATTAATCGTAAAAAGGTAAAAACAAATTTCAGTTTATAAAAATTGTGTTTTTTTTTTATGAGAAATTCAACAACTGTATATATATATCTCAGTATATATATTTGACAATAGTACATAACTGCATTTTTGTCTAAATTGGGTTTTTTATTACAATTTTAATATTTTTTCAATTGATGAAATCAAAAATATATTTTTAAAATATATCATAAAATATTAAAGTAAAAGATTACGAAAAAATACAAAATTTACTTTTTACCAGACGCATTTTTTCGAATTGAGGCATACATTTCAGGCAGTGTTAATATTTTTTGTAATTTTACAAAATGAAGGAACTGCTCAGTTTTTTTTTCTAAATATGTCGAATCATGATGTTCAATCGGAACAAACATAAGAGCCTTTCTTGAATTTTTTGATCTAGATAGATAACTTGTCCACTTCCGCAATTACTATATTTTTCTTAGCGCACCTTTAAAAAATCATTAAATTCAGCCTAATATTTAATAGTTTGGAAATGTTGATGGTTAAACCTTCTAGAATTGACGCATACATTTCAGGCAGTGTTAATTGACGGATACATTTCAGGCAGTGTTATAACTGCTCAGCCTCATCTTTGAATACTAATTAATTTATGTCATCTTTATAGTTTTAAACTAAATTTGATACAAACTGAGCAAATTTTGCTTCACGTAAGTCTAAATCAACAAATATTAGAAAGTTTTGTAATACCTTCTCATAAACTACAGACCTCATAAACTACAGACCCATAGTTTAAAGTACCTAAAATTAAATAAAATGTTTCAACTTTAAATAGTTCTATCCCACGTGAAATTATGTTATTATCAGAAGTTTCATCGAATTATATTTTTCTTTTCCTCTTTCGATTTTTTGCTGTTGAGTATTACCAGCTAATTCGATTGCTTCTTTTTCCATTTACTCTAGCTAATTCGATTGCTTCTGTTTCATTTGTTGAACATATGAATCAGTTCGAATATTGAATATGACTTCTGGTAATGATTTCAGTAAATATGTTTCTTTTTGTATGTTACATTCTTTTATTTGTAACGATTTATTGGTGGCATTGATTCTTTGCAATACTGTATTCCAAAAAATCAATAGCAGTACCATCTCTAAATTTTCAAAACTACTACGTAATTATTTCGCCTGAATATTGTCTATGGGTTTTTCAGATGGATTAATACAAATTTCACCTAGAACGGTTCTTATGGAAAAAAAAGTCTTTCGTACAGTTAATATAGCTTCAGCTCTAGAAGACCATATACGTTTTAAAGTATGGCTTAATTTTTGATCACTTTTCATGATGATCCCATCTATTTGAGGAAAAAAAACGAACAAATTTTGAATAAAATCAAACAATTTAGTAGATTTAGAAGAACATTCTGCAGCTGTATTTCCAACTAAATTTAAGAATGTCCTGTGCAAGGCACAATTACAGCACTTTTGTTGTAACTTTTAATTTTAGCTTGGAGACCGTTATAAATGTCTGACATGTTCGCAGCATTATCATACGTTTGTCCTCGGCAATTATTAATGTTCAACCCTAATTCGGACAATGTGAACAAAATTGTTTTTTTTTTCTAAATATGTCGAATCATGATGTTCAATCGGAACAAACATAGGAGCCTTTCTTGAATGTTTTGGCTCCATTTATTTTAGTTATATAAAAATGTACATCATTTAATTTTCGGTATATTTCTTGATCGTTATTATATTTAGAAGACACTAAATCTGCCACATTATTGGGTTTTCTACGAATACAATGTATCTGCCTCCGCAGTATTGGTATATGGAACATTTCCATCCCAAGACATAAATTTTGCAAGGGAGTTTCTTTGCTTTTCGTTTTCCTTCAATTTTTACCAAAAAATTGTTATATTAACCAAAATTTGATGTTAATATAACAAAATTAAATATGAAATAAATGATTTATTTTAAAATTGTTTACCAAAAAATTGTTATATTAACCAAAATTTGATGTTAATATAACAAAATTCAAATATGAAATGAATGAAATTGAATTTTTATGTTTTATACTGGAGTTAAACTCGACGGCGATAAAAATTGACGGCGTCCCAACGGCGTGATTTTTTATATAAAATTTTATTAACTAATTCAATTAATTGTTCCTCAAAAGTCATAATTTTTTAATTTATTTCATAAACACAAACTTTTAAATTATGATTTAATTTCTGACATTAAACATATAACTTCAAAATATCATTTGACGCCGTTAAAAGTAGAAATGAATTTAATTTTTTTAGGAACGCCTGTGCCTACTAAAAAAAGCTTAAATTCTGAAATGCTACGACTGTTTTAATTTTCTTTTATTATTTTAATATTTTTGTGTTTTATTTTTTATTTTTGGAGGCCGTTATAAATCTGAGCCCTAGGCAAATGCCTAATCTGCCTACAGTTAAATCCGCCACTGGGCACATGTCCTATTATTTTATTTGGAAAATATTATTTATTTATTACATTATACATAACTAACTTTTGTTTAAAAAAACTTACACTTTGATAATTTTAAAATAAAAAGAAAACAACAAACTTTGTGTCAAAATGAAATTCCTTAAACGGTAACACTATTTTCGATTCGAATATTTTACGCAATATGAATATATTTTCTATTCGGACTTGCATTGTTGTATAATTATAACGTATTAATTTTCTTTTATTATACGAATTTCTTATTAAGTAAATTATTCAAATTAAGTAAATTATTGTATAATTATAACGTATTAATTTTCTTTTAAATACAAATTTCTTATTAAGTAGATTATTCAATATATATTAGCTTGATGCAAAAATTCTTTCGTATTTTTTAGAAAACATTTGAATCAGTTTTGAAAAGGTTTATTTATATATTAAACAATTATATAATTCCTATTATTGGTAACTCGTTGCCATCATTCAGGCAACTTTTCGATTCCACTAGCGGAGATATCCTCATCAAAATATTCAGCAACTGCCTTGGAGACAGCTTCGAAAAAAGTAAATCAGAGGGATCTGAATAGATAGTAATCTGATGGTGCAACGTCAGTGGGTGGTCTTGCATTAGCTTGGTGTAACACAATTCGTTTTCTGTTCGATAATACTGGCCGTTATACTTTCATAGCTGTATTCAATTTATCAAGATGATTACAGTAGGTGTTCCCATTGATGGTTGGTCCTTGTTTAAGTAGCTCGTAGTACACTGGACCTTTTTCTCACACGATCAGATAAGTTTTTTTAAGTTAAATTGTGTGGAACTCAAATACTCTGCTTCAAGATAAATTAAAGATGTTTTATAAGTCTTCCAGCGGTCGGACTGGTTGATCCGGAACTTCTTGCCAATTTTTCTAGTGGTTATATGTAGCCTACTCTTCATCATGGACCGTAAAATGTCATTATCAACCTGGGATGGTCGTCCAGATCGAGTATTTTCTGTTAGACTGCAATCTTCGGAACGAAATTTGACAAACCATCTTTGACAGCTCAGAACATTTACGACTCCACTTCCCAACATGTCACATACGTTTTTACATGCAACCGGTGCTTCCTTTCTTTTCTGAAACTTATACCACAAGCAATGCCTTAAATGCACTTTATCCACTGACATCTTAAGTACTTTGTACTTAACAATTAACTGATGCAGGATATTGAAACTAATCGGTTTATATCTGACAATAGGTATTGCAAATAATAAGACCCCACACAACACATGTTACCTGTTCATTGACCTGAGACCCTGAGAATCAATATGTTTGTCCCTTATGTATTACTACACCATTCATCCGATCGCCATGAAACGTTTGGAAGTTATTAAGTGCACTTCCGGGATAGTTATAGGCACCAGGACCGGGACCAGGACTAAGAACGAGGACTAAGACCGGAAGCGAGACGTAGCCCGGGACCAGGACTAAGACCAAGATGAGAATTAGGACCGGGACCAAGACGAGGACTGGGGCGTGAAAATGGCCTGTGACTTAAAAAAGCATGGGACCAGGACCATGACTAGGACTGGGACCAGGCCCAACATCGGGACCAGAACCAACATCGGGACCAGAACCAACATCGGGACCAGGACCAACATCGGGACCGGGACCGAAACCAGAACAAAGACCGGGACTGTGATCTGAAAAACGCAGATTAAAAGATTATCAGACTAAAAAAATTACATTTTGTACTTTGTGTAGGACGACTAAATTGTTTTCTAAAAACAATTATAAAATCTAATGTTTTCAAATTATTTGTGCTTGAGATCATTTGTGCTGACTTGTCGAGCGTTGCTGCAATCTTATAAGAAAGGAAATTTAAGGAAAATCATATGTGAACACAATTTAAATTAAATGTTATCATCATAATTTTACTTGAAGGTAATAAAATAATAACCTATACTGTATAGGCAATAAAATAACGAGGAAAAAACAAAGATTCAAAACATATTTAGGAAATTGGTTAAGCAAAATATTAAAAAGAAACTGAAAAAACTGATTGGCAAAAGTAGGATAGATTTAAAAATTAACAAAATATTAACAGATCGAAATAGAAGAAAAGAATAATATAAATGGCAAAAAGAGTGATGTGAAGATACTGAACTAGACTTAGAAGATTTATATGAATTGGTTAGAAGCAGTGAAAACGATATAGAAAATACTGAAAAAGCTGATAAAGATGTTAATGTTTCAGATATTAAATTGGTAAATTTTACTTGATCTGATCAAGTTATTAGGAATTTTAATGTATATTATTTTAGTGTTAACATTGAAATATGAACGGATAATTTTATAGGAATTTATTGTAATAAGGATAGAGAGATAGAAGACTTCATGGTGAGTAATTTTGAAATTAAGAATGTTGTATCAGAAACAGCATATATTATTGAAGATGAAGTTGATTATAATGTTATAGTAGAAGTTAAAGCTGAAGTTCATGGAAATGGAAGATATTGATGAAGTACTTACTAACGCGGAGCGAGATGTCGATGATAGAGAATTAGAATATAATTATGAAGTAGTAGAGAATAATAAAGTTATAAAAGATATAGAAGTATATAATAAAATAAGAAGGGAGTGAAATATAAGGAAAAAGTCATCTTATGTGTGATATTAAAGAAGTCGAATATAGTGAAGAGCTAGTTAATAGTGAAGATGATGAAGAAATAGTTGTTATGAAGGATAATTTTGATATAAATGATATCTATAATAAAATTGATGTAAAGATAAATAATTTTAAGACAAAAATAATGAATAATATTTTTATAGTAAATAAGGATCGAGAAATATTTGATAATAAATTATTAAAAATTGAAATAAATAAAATGAATACAATAGGGTGAAAAAGATTAGGTACGGATGGGGTTAAAACCTTGTTAATAAGTTACTCCCAAATGAAAAGACGGTTACGGACTGGACAGCATATGCAAACCAAAAGGAAAATATTTAAATGCGATGAAAATGGCCTAATGATTTATTCCTGATATTAAATACTAATTTTAAAACTATCTACTAATATTACAGCTAAGTGGTGCAGCGGTTAGAGCACGTGCCTTCCAATCGGAAGGTCCCGGGTTCAAATCCAGTCAAAGGCTTATGAACTATTCTGAGAATTTTTAAGAAACGCGGCTTAGTTACCATTCGTCATTACGATAAAATTAATGACAAAGAATTCCTATTCCAAAATTTCCCAAATTAAAAAAGTTATCCATCCCTCCCCATAGCCAAGAACAGTTTGCTCTGGTCACAGTTAAGAAAAAATATCCTCAAAATTTGGCTATGAATTAAAAAAAAAACAAAAACAAAGTAATACTATATTCTATATTTACTAATTTTTCGGAATCGTTGTTAAATTTATCGGAAATAAATAAACAAATTTGGTTTTCAATATGATCGTACTACAGTATTTTAAGTTTTAAATATACCAATTTATTTTTTGAATTTATAATATATTTTGATAGACTACATTTTTTTATATACTGTATAAGATTTTATATCTTAAAAATTTAAATATAAAATCTTATCATAGTTTTTTTGATATATATATATATTAATTAGAATATCGGCACATATTATTCAAAATATATTTTTTTATTTTTTTAATGTAATTTTTTTTAACTATGTTTTTTTTGCAAAATATCTACAAACCTATGTAGAAAACAGATCCAAAACTATTTGTGTCTTAACTCTTTCTTCGAAAAGGGGAGGTGTTGTGAATAAAATAGGTCTCCCTGTTTTTTCTGCTATTTTTTTTATTCACATTATTTTTTTATTTCTTTTATTATTCCCTTTCTTTTATTTCGATATGTTAATATTTTGTTAATTTTTAAATCTATCCTACTGTTGTCAATCAGTTTTTTCAGTTTCTTTTTTGCTTAACCAACTGTTTATGTTTAAAATTCTTAAATATGTTTTGAATCTTTGTTTTTCCTCGTTATTTTATAACCTATACAGTATAGGTAATAAAATATCAAAAATATTTTATTTCGACCAACAAATCAAAGAAAATTGTGTTTATGATCGAAAACTTACTCTCAGCTTATAGAGAGTATACGCTATACTTTTATTTTCGGTATTATTACCCCTTTCCCTTTTCATTCTAAATCATTCTTCCTTTTTTATCTTCTAATACCGAATGCTGCTTTGTTGTTCACCGATAATTTTGTTTTGGAAAATTAAATAATTTCGAATTTGTTGTTGGTTCCATTATCCTGACTTATTTTTCCATTCTCTTAATTTGATCTTCCTGCAACTTTTCGTTGTCACTGGTCTTATCGTACTGTATTTAACTCCTGATCGTACTGTATTTAAATCCTGATTGTAATGTACTGTATTTAACTCCTGATCGTAAACTTCTGGTGGTTTTGTCGGTTATAAAAAAAAAAGCTATTTTTATTTCTAAAAAAAATTTGAGTATATAAAAAATTTGTTTTTGTCTTTTCCTTCTAAAAAAATATTTTTTTTTCGTTATAAAAATAATTCATTTTTTCTTTTCATTATTATTTTTTTATACTTCTTTATTTAAACTTAAAAAATCGTTTTTATTTTTTTAATATATAATTATTTATTTACTTTAAGATTATCGTTTCTTTTTTAAAGATAATTGATTCTTTATATTTTTTTTATAATTCTTAATTTTTTTAAATATAAGTTAAACGCAAAAAGGAAATGACAATAAAAATTGCTGTTAGTTATATTATTTTTATAACTCAAAAAAGGTAAACTGTACTTTTGTAATTTAACCCAAACAACACAGTTTTATAATATTCCAAAATATTTATTTTTCTTTCTTTTTTTACTTCTTAATAACTAAAATAATTTAATTTCTGATTTATTCAATTAAAAGTATTTTTTATTTATTTATTTAATCGATTCATTAAAAAAAATCGACTAACCAAAAAATAAAATATCGATCTTCAAACGGCACTTGCATAGCAGCCATAATACAACTTTCAATATTGTTGCCATAATACAACTTTCAATATGACGAGAGAAAAAGGGGGAAAAGATTAAATATTATGAGAATTTTTAATATTTTTCTAATTACTCATAGAGTACTATAATTTAACATAAATTTTTTTTTTTTTTTATAAAAATTATTAATACGAAAGATTAAGTTTCACACAAAAATTCATTTTTGTGTCAAAATCCTGAACTATTCATATTTCTGAATTCCGTTAATTTCGCATATCACTCACGGTTATTATAACAACAATACTCATGTTTTCTGACTGACGACTATACTATTCATTGAAATGTTTTTTCAACGTTGGATTTGTTTTTCAACCTTCGATAGTAGTTGTCTATTTTTGCTTCTAGTTGCTTTGTGTTTCTGTAGGAAGTCCTTAGTGTTTATTTTTTTATGTAAAGTGTGCATATTGTTCTTCTGCAGAGCTTCCTCTGTTTCTAACACTAGCTTACCTTCCTAGCTGAATACTTTCCATTAGGGCATAGTTTTGCCTTGTTTCTGTGATGTTACTGTTCGGTTTTATGCGTTCGTTAATTTTCCCCCGTTTTCGCCTAATACCCAGTTCTTCTTGTTTAATTGGAAACTTCTAGAACATCTTCAACACCAGCCCTTATGTTTGTGTAAGTTCGTCATGTTTGTGGCAAAAAAGTGAATGTGTAGAAAAAATAAACATGGCAGGCTGAATTGCCATGTTTATTTTTTCTACAATATCACTTTTTGTAGTTTGATGTTGCAACATGTTTTTTCAACATGGCAGCTTTTTTAACGCATGTCTGTGGATTCATACTACGTGTATTTAGATTCCTAGTTCCGCAGTTATCATTTCGTAGACGCTGGAAACTAATTCATTTTCTATTGAATCATATGTGATCTATTTAGTTTCTGTGACCGCCAGATGCCGTTGATGTATACTTGTGAATGGCCTTGTGAGGGAAAACAATCGATTAGTCTCTCTTCTTGAGGGAAAATATGTTAATTAGTCTCTCTTCTTTGTCGTTGCGACTTGTTCCTAGTCCATGAATTCTCATTACTATTTATAGGCTGGTGTTGTTATTACCTACTTTAGAGTTGAAGTCGTCCATTAGTATTTTAATATCGCCTTGAGGTACATCTTTTAATTTTGTAGTTAATTGTGAGAAGAAGGCAAATTGGTCGTCTACGAGTTCCGTAAGACAGCAACACTGTAATTTTGTTATTTTTCTTATTTAATTTTTTTTGTGATAATTCTGTGTGATACAGGTTTTCAATCAAGTAGAGATTTTCTTGATTTTTTGTTCAGTAATAGTCCCACACCACATTCTTCTCTATCAGCCGAACCACAACATATTAGGATGTTGTTGTTTGTTGTTAAAAGGTATTATTATACAATCTTATTTCAGTAATGCATAATATATCTAATTTATATTTATCAAATTCGTTGCCACATTACATTAGTCTAGACTGGATGTTAATCTTAAAGTTCTAACATTTAATTGTCCAATTCTTTTCTTTTAAGGTAAGCCTTAAAGTTCTAACATTTAGTTGTCCAATTGGACAACTAAATGTTAGAACTTTCGTAATCGTTGCAATCAATCCATTTTTTTATTATATTCAAAATCAAGTTTTCGTTCACCCTGTCTAGATGATGGGGTTGCCATCTTTTTGTTTACCATGTAGAGTAGAGGATAAGAACCTAGATGATAGAAATGAGTTAAATTTTAGCAGAAACGACAACCACTGTTTTTGTATCTACCATAGGTAAATTAGGTTTTTGGGAATAAAAACGTAGGACCACATAATAGTGGAAATCGAACCCCCCACTCCAAGGCTAGCAATTGCTGCATGAGACTCCCGGGGTCTAGTTATATAATTTATTATCTACTTATTCTCGGAATACAGATTTCAATAGTTAAAGTGCAACCTCATTGTAATGAAGAAATCAGTTCTATTAAGTGCGCAATATTAACAATTTCATTTTCAAGTAATTAGAGCGGTTTTTAAATCACAGAATCTACAAATAAAGAATATACAGACATTTATTATAACGAAAATGCTGTGGCTACGCACATACAATATCAACTCAGATATCCAACACAATGAGTTCCCAACAGATTGTAATTACAAATACTCAGCGAAGACTGATAAAGAATTATCTTTTAAACAAGCGTACTTTGTTTGGTCTAGTTTAAGTATTTTAGAAGTTCTGGGTAAATAAGTGTTCTAGATTCAAAATAGAAGAGGGTTGATAATAAAAATTGAATACATCCATACATAGCATTTTTCTCACGAAATTAACCAGCGAATCGCCCGTTAAAATATTCGCATAATGTACCCGATAACACCGTATATAACTGGGTCGTGTACCTGACAATATATTTTTGTATGCTGAAACAGACGACCATGTATAATCTATTTCAATTTATTGGTTTTGACCTGTCTCTTTCTAAGGATCATTAACTGTTCTTTAATTACTTATTGTACCTGAAGCTAATATTCGAGATTTCCTTTTGCCTTCAGCGACGTTAATTTCAGCTTCACGAACGCCTTCGGATTCCAGAATAGCTGCTCTTTTTCTTCTTTCAGCTTCCACTTGCATTTGCATTGCGTCATGAACCCTTGTTGGAAGCTGTAAAAAATTGAAAGGTCAGTAGCGAATGTAATGATTTGTATGTAATTTCATTTATAGAGTAGCAACTGGTGTATTATACGTTTTTCCTAAAATTAATAACCATGAAATATTTAGAATAAAAAAAGGGACAAGTTGCACAGAAATTTTATTAATAACATAATCTCATTTATTTACATGTAGAATAATATAAAATGACAAGAATTACAAAAAAATTAACTGGATGTTTAGATGGAGGTGGGACATTAGCCCCACTATGCAGGTTAACTTTACCATATTTTCAGTTTTTTTTATTTTATATGGTGGATTAAAAAATATTCTACATTCCATATCAATGTTTTAAAAAGATGTGATAAAATGGTTGAATTTTGTGCTTCGAAGGGTTAACAAAAGAAAAACGATTCGGAAAACAAATCTGATGTTCCGTAACAATTTTGTTTGTGAATTTCGTTGGTAGTACTTTTTAAAAATATAAGCATAAATAAATAATATAAAGCTAAATAAAAAATAACATTCATTTTTTCCACTTATAAATTCAAAGAAATTTATATTTGTCAAGATTATTGAATTTGAGAAATTGTATTTTCCCTTCTTCCAATTATATTTATTTTATTTGTGCATAAGATGTTTCCATCCCGAAGAGAGAATAACAATCTTTTACCTTTTAGGTGTATGCGAGAAATACTATGAAGCATAAATTTTATCTGTATTGTTTTTGTTGTATCTTTTGTACCTATATTTTTCCTCAATAATTTTTGAATTGAAAATTACCAAATATATTTCTTTTTGTTTTTTAATTTTTGATATTCTAGATTTTTATAATATCTTAGAGGCTGTAAAATGTCTTTTACATTTGAAAATTGATGGGTGGCAGAAAGTCATGAAAAACAAGAAAACTCATATTCATAATATTTTCTTTCTAAGTAAAGCTTTATTTAATTATTTTAATATTAACCAAAAATATTTCTTTTCTATTATTGTTAAATTACCTCATGAATGAATAAATATCACTGTGTTAATAGGAGTAGAATCAATTATCAAATATTATGACCTGTACAAAACCGAAATCAAAAGCAAAAGCGGAAGCAAAAGCACCGAAAACAATAACTGATCAGGTCAAAAATCAATTTCAAAGATCGCCAATCACTTCATCTAAGAAAACAATAACTGATCAAGTCAAAAATCACTTCAAAGATCGCCAATCACTTCATCTAAGAATAATATAGTATCTAAAAGAAATTTATTCGATGTTAATCCAATAAATCCTAGCTCGGGAAACTTAGATAATATAGTGCCTACAGATAGGAGCATAAAAATCTGTCTATATCTTTCCTTGACTTCAATAAGTTTAATGATGAATATCATAGACAAGACGATATAGTACAAATTTCAAAAAGAAAACAATCTCCTCACAAGAAAATAGCGCTGAAGTATTAGTAGATTCAATAGCTAACTCTGGTTTTAAAGCTGATCAAATTAAAAGCTAGGAGGATCAACTTAGAGAAGCTAGACAAGGAACTAAAAGAAATAATCACATCTATCCAGTCCAATGATACTTTCCAACAAGATAAAATCAAAGGCGCTCAAGATCAAGGTGTTCCTAAGAGTATAGTAACCAAAGAAACAGAGTGGTTGTTGCCTAAAAAAGAAGGAAAACAGCAGCTAAAAACAAAACAAAATAAAGATAGTGCCACACCTGAAACTAAAAAAAAAGATATAACCAAAGTTAATATTAATAATAATAATAAACTAAATTTAATTTCTACGTACCAAGTTCTGAAAATAGATTTCAGCTACTTATTCCGACGCAAGTATGAGGCAGCAATAAGTAAGTTGAAAATTTAAAGGATAAATCATTATCAAATATCAGCAACGTTACATCGGAAACAAATAAGTCAAAAACAATAGAAACCAATCGAAAAAAAGAACTTAGATCACCGCCAATAATCCTAAGCAATATGGAAAATTACGCAGAACTGAAGCAGATACTGAAAAGCAAAAATATCGAATATGTTAATAACCAAATAAAAATAATGTTACAATTACAACGTATACTAATTACAGAGACCTGACAAAATTGGTTAATGATTCTAAAATAGAAAAACATTCGTATGAAAATAAGAAAACAAAACCAATAAGCGTCATGGCCAGAAACTCACATTGTTCTTGCGTCACAGAGAACATAAAAAACGAAGTAAATTAAGTAACTAAACTTCCACTATGTAATTTGATAATAGTGAAGACATAAAAAGCATATACGAAATCAGTCATCTAAATCATATGAAAATAACTATAGAAGCTGTCCGATCCAGCAAACAAATACCTCAATGCAAAAGATGCCAAAAGTTCCGACATACCTCTAAATACTGCGAAAGAAATCCGTGCTACGTGCAATGTGCCGGTAATCACCTAACTACGGAATGTATGAAACCAAAAGATACTCCAGCGACTTGCTCAAATTGTGCTCAAGTACATCCAGCCAACTATAGAAGGTGTCTAATCGCGAAAGAGCTACAAAAAAGAAAACAAACAACAAAAGAAATGGGTCAGGAAATAATATTGACTCTCCCAATATGATGGCCACAAACGGCGTTTGATATGCCTAAATCACAAGAAATAGTTACCTAGAGAATGATCCAAACGTAACCAATAATATGACGATATTATTTCAAAGTATCCTAGAATTGAAAAAGTGGAATCTCTTAATCCTTTTGCGTATAGTCACTTAAGTTCACGATGACACGGAGTGACCTAAGAATTGCCACGTGGAACGCCAACGGTATAATAAATAAATTACATGAACTAGAGATATTTCTTAATATCTAGAAAATTGACATATGCCTACTGTCGGAAACTCACCTGACAAATCAAATGTACCTGAAAATTAGAGGATACAAAACTTACCTGACAAATCATCCAGACAACCAGGCAAAAGGTGGTAGTGCTATCATCATCAAAGAAAAAATAGACAATTATTTAGAACATAACATTCAGAGTAAAGAAATATAACTTACCTTAATTACTATCAAAGCAAACCCGCTAAAACTCACAATAGAGGCATTATATTGTCCACCCAAATTTAATCTAAAAAATCGGACTACATAAACATAATAAATAAAGTTGGTGACAAATTCATTATCGGCGGTAACATTAATGCTAATCACACATACTGGGGACCAAGAATTACTACCACAATGGGTAAAGAACTTCTAGCAGATGTTCTGGACTTTTTAATATCAAAAAGTCTCTTCCAATTTTACAAGGATAGAAGATAATTATGATTTACATTCTGACCATTCAGCTGTTATCCTTACGGTAAGCGACACCATAATTAAAAAATGCACAAAGCCAACATTAACAAACCAAGCAACTGACTGGGAAAGTTTCAAAATACACTTGAAAAACACAATAAATCCAAATGTCAATCTACGCACAACACAACAACTAGACACTGCAGCAGAGCAACTCTAAAAAGAGAAACAGCTGAAAAGGGAAATTCAAAATGAGTCCATAGGAAATTATAAAGTATTTTTTACTGTTTAGAGATGGTTGTTCTAATTTTAGGTATGTCTGTATATAATCTATAATGAGTATGTGAACTCATTAGAGATTATATACAGAAAATTATATACAGAAACTGTTAGAATCATACGATCTGACAATGTTCTTGAATTGAAATGCTCAAGCGTTATTACACAAAAATGCTATACGCTATCAAACAAGTAATGTCTATACACTACAATAAAATGGAAGAGCGGAAAGGTATATGCGTACCATAATGGAATTAGCAAGATCTGTGATTCATGTCCGAATTGTAAACATGAAATTATGGTCTGAAGCAGTTAACACTGCCGTTTATATTTTAAATAAATCTGGATCACGCCAAATAAAAGAAAAATTTCCATTTGAAATCTGGTTTAACAAATCACGAAATATAAAATTTTTGGTTGTGAAGCTCATGTACATGTTCCAAAAGAAAAGAAAATTGGATGCAAAATCGAGAAAAGGAGTATTTGTTGGATATGCGGAAAACATCAAAGGATTTCGGTTATGGAAGCTAGCAGGGGTGTGGAGTCGTAAAAAAAAAGTTCCAACTCCTACTCCAACCGCTGAAATCTTTAGAGTAGGACTCCACTCCGACTGCAAAGCTAAACGAATATGGACATATTTATAAACACGGTGACACGGCGGGAACCGAACAGAAAGAGAGGTTAAGAAAGGGCTCCCAAGAGCTCTGGGAAATAACAAAGGAAATTGTTACGGAGGAAAAGGTAAGATGGGCGATTAACTCGTTTAGTGGCTACAAATCGCCAGGACCGGACGGCATACGCCCGATAATGCTACAGAAAGCACCTTGTACACTAACTAGGAAACTAGTGGTGATCTTCAGGAGCTGCCTGTATATGGGAACGTTCCCAGGAAATGGAAGGAAGCAAAGGTAATATTCATACCCAAACCAGGTAAGAATGGACACACGGTAGCAAAGGACTACAGACCAATATGTCTGTCGTCATTTATGCTAAAAACAATGGAGAAAATGCTAGAGGTCTATATAAGAAGCTCCTGCCAAGAGGGCCAGCTATCGACCAAGCAGCATGCATACAGCAAAGGGAAATCGGTAGAAACTGCTCTACATGCAGCAGTCACTCAAATTGAGGAATCATTACAGTATAAGGAATACACAATGGCAGCTTTTCTAGACATAGAAGGCGCATTTAACAACGTTAGGACGGAGGCGATCGAAAGATCGCTGGAAGAATTAGGACTCCACAGTGGAATTGTGAAGTGGGTGGGCCGGCTATTGAACACACGGCAGATAACGTCTAACTGGGGAAGCTGTGAGAATAAAGTAAAGGTTACAAGAGGCACTCCGCAGGGAGGAGTTCTATCTCCCCTCCTATGGGTGCTGGTAATGAATAGGGTTCTAATGAAACTAGAGAGAGAAGGCTTCAGCGTCATTGCATATGCGGATGACCTAGCAATACTCATCACAGGGAAGTTCTTAGAAACAATCAGTATGCTGATGGAGAAAGCCTTCGACATACTGACGAAGTGGACAATGAATTGTGGTCTATCGGTAAATCCATCAAAGACGGAAATGGTCTTATTCACAAAACGAAGGAAAATATCGGCATTTAAGATGCCCGTACTCTAAGGCAAGACGATGGTACTTTCAGAGAGTGCAAAGTACTTCTTGATTCCAAACTTAGTTGGAACAAAAATGTGGAGGAAATAGCAAGGAAAGCCACGAACGCATTATTTGCGTGTAAACGGTTCTCAGGCACAAAGTGGGGCATCAGCCCAAAGATGGGTCACTGGCTGTACACCAGTGTAGTACGACCAATACTCACGTACGGTGCTACAGTATGGTGGCCAGCAGTAAATAGGAAGACAAATGTCAAAAAATTGGAAAAGGTGCAAAGGCTGGCGTGCATAAGCATCACTGGTGCACTGCGCACGACACCAACCTTAGCTATGGAAATCATGCTAAATCTGCATCCACTGGAAGAGCATATAAAGAACATAGCGGCAAAGAGTGCAATAAGACTAAGAGAGTCAGGTGCACTTAGATATAGGGGATACACACATAGCAGGATCTTGGAAGAATTCAATCTGGACACTAGGGGAGTGCATACAGACTACCTGACTCCATATTTTGATTTTCGCAGAGAATTCGACATTCGTATCCCAACAAGGAACGAATGGGAGGAGGGAACAGTGAACACAGAAATTGGAATATCCATTTTCACAGACGGGTCTAAAACAGCTGAAGGTGCAGGATCGGGTATATACTCCGAATTCCTAGATATCAGGGAATCGTAAGGCTGCCGGATCACAGCAGTGTCTTCCAGGCGGAAACCCTGGCAATAGTTAGGGCGGCTGAATTGGCTGAGGCTAGACTGATATCACAGGAGCATATCATAATCTATGTCGACAGCCAGGCAGCTATCAGAGCGCTAGGGTCTAATAACATCAAGTCCAGCCTGGTAAAAAGCTGCCGAGAAGTACTTCAGGTACTTTGTAGGCATTGCATCTTTGAACTGTGCTGGGTCCCCGGACACAGCAACATTGAAGGTAATGAAATAGCTGATGAGCTCGCTAGATCAGGATCTGAGGCAGACATTGGAACAGCCGATATAACTGTACTCAGTCCACTAGGGGTGGAAAAAGGTAAGGTGGACACTATCACGGTGAGAAGGATTGATCACATGTGGGAAACTACGAACACATGCCACATAGCAAAAACTATGTGGCCTCGAAGGAACCTAAGGAACACGGGAATCCTACTAAATATGAGCAGGACAAGCCTCAGACTTGCCATTGGTGTTCTGACAGGCCACTGCCTGCTAGGAAAAATGGCTAAGAGGATGGGATTTGCTACGGCTGATCTGTGCACGGGCTGCCAGGACTTAGCAATAACGGAGGATGTAGCTCACATGCTCTGCGACTGTCCTAGTCTCAGCAGAAGAAGGCTAAACATTCTAGGGAGGTATAGATACGGTGGACTACATGAGTTGGTAGGTATCCCGATAAAAGTAATCCTTAATTTTGTTAGGGGAGTAGCTTGGATTTAACGAGGGTAAGTAGCCGGGTAGTTGTTGCAATGAAAAAGGGATACCAATCAATGGCCTAGGTCGGGGTTCTGTTCAGGCATCAGCAGACAGTTAACCCCCTCTTATAAAACATAAACATAAACATAAAACCAAGAAAAAAATTTTTTTTTTAAAATGTATGATGAAAAAAGGTGTGATAAGCCCCTTAAATAACAAAAAGTAAATTACTAACAATTTTACAAATTGTTTATACATAAACATAAACACGGTGACAATTAATAATTAATAAAAATGAATTAAAATCAACTTATGATCTAGTAATTTGTAAAATATTACATCTCCAATTTCGAAGAATTTTTTTTTACAAATTTTTGAAAAATTCTTTGATTTCTTTTAAAAATATTACGCGATAATTTAAAAAAAAATATTTTGCCAAATATTTGTAAAATTCTTTGAATTTTAAATACTTTGTACATGCATGTGCAATAGCTAAAATTTGACTATTGGAGTCGGAGTCGCGATTATCAACTAGTGGATTCATTTTCTCACTTTGCGGTGGTGCAATTTCATGGCAATATCAAAGGCAAAAGTGTGTAACAGTTTATACAACAGAATCTGAATCTATATCTGCAGCTGAACCAATAATTAGTTTGGTTAAATCAGTTATTCAAGGAATTGGTTTCCTAATAACACAACAAAACCAATATTACATATGGATAATCAATCTGCAATAAAATTAATAAAAAACCCAGAATTTCACAAGCGAACTAAGCATATAATGTTAAATACCACTTTATTCGTGAAAAGTACGAAAAAGACTTTTTCAAGCTAAAATACATTTCAGGTGAAAATCAGATTGCAAATATTTTTACAAAATCTTTAAATAAAATTAAATTTCAAATATTTCGAAGAGAAATTAATGTATATGAGACAACTACATATGTAGATAGATATATCATATAATTGAGTATATAGTTTTATAAAATATTTCTTAATATGTATAAATAATTAATAACTTAATTAACTATTCAATATCATAAAAAAAAATTATTGTAAAGAAAAACAAATTTGTTTGGTAATTTTCAATTCAAAAATTATTCAAGACAAATTGACAGAAGATTATATACAACAAAACAATACACATTTATCAAGTTATAGTATTTGTCGAATGGACCTATTCAAGACAAATTGACAGAAGATTATATACACCAAAAACAATACACATTTATCAATTTATAGTATTTCTCGAATGGAACGTAAAAGGATTGTTATTATCTCCTCTGGTATTCATATGCACAGGTAAAAAATAGAGCTGGAAACATCTTACGCACAAATAACATAAATACAATTGGAGGAACTAAAAATACAATCTCCCAAATTCTTAAATTAAAAAATAAGTGAGGGGATCAATAATTTTGGGGCAATCAAAATTTCTTTAAACCTATAAATGGAAAAAATTAATGTCCTTTTGTATTGATCTTGTTATAGTTTATTTATAATACATATAAGTATTTTATATATTAGAAATATTATAAAATTTAGTATAATAATCTAATAAGTATTGTATTAAAAATGAAAAAAAAAAGTCATCATACATATTTTTTTTGCAGCACACAAAAGAAAAATATGGCAAGGAAACAAAACAGTTAAAATAGTTCTTGATAAATAATGATGTGGCAAAAAGATGATTAAGAATCAGAAACAAAAAAAAATATATATTGAATGATTTAACAGGACAAATATATTACATTCGTAATATATTTGTCCTGTTAAATCATTCAATATATAAAATGTTCCTTTTTAAAAACCAGTTATGGCAGTAAATTTTTAGTATATTCAAGATGTGGACAAATTACTAAAATCTTGCCCAAAAAATATATACAGAATAACTACCATTTCACGAATATTTCACATCAACACCTGCAATCACTACCCATCAACACCGCCCACCATCAGTAATAGAAATTTTACCGGAAATAGATTTTTTTTTATTCATAACCAAATATTGAGGATATTTTCCCTTAAGTGTGACCAGAGCACACAGTATTTGGCTATGCGGTGGGATTAGTAATTTTTAAGTTGGGGTATTTTAGGATAGGAATTCTTTATGTCATTAATTTTATCCAAATGACAATTGGTATCTAAGCTGGGTGTTTCAAAATTCGCAGAAAAGTTCATATGTCTGTGACTGGATTTGAACCCGGCACCTTGCCATTAGAAGGCAGGTGCTCTAACCACTTAGCTGTGTGTAATTAACTGAAATAAAAATTTCGGACAAAACCAAGGGTGTAACACAACAAAACCGTAATAATAGTAATAATAATAGCACACCCAGTGCTCATATTCCAGACGAAGTTTGACAATAACTAAGAGGAGAAACGACCAACCCACCGAGAGAGATTGAAACGGACTGTAAGTAGACATAACTGTAAATAAAGACTCTGTCTCTGTTACTACTTTTTTAGTAAATACAGGAATATCAATTTGTATAATAAACGAAATTTTTTTTAGAAAATAATTTAAAGAAAAATTGAGGACTTGTACTAATCAATTAAATTTTCAATTTGAAAATTTAATTGATTAGTTCTTGTATATGATACTATTTGTATATGATTTTCATGTTGTTCCAAACAACTTTCCAGTACCACTAGATGGTATTTTAGGAGCAAATTTTCAAAAAGAATTTCAAGCTAAAATAAATTTAGAAAAATTTATTTTTGAACTAACAATAAATAACCAGATCCGTAGAGTTGGCAGGGCAGTCAAAGATGTGGCTGGTGTCGTGTCTGGGCTTGCCAAACTCGCTTGATCAGGACTCTTCACAATCATAGACATTCGATTTTATTATCAGTTATATATGTAATTAGTATACTTTTATTTTACTTATCTAATCTTGTATTTATGTATTTATTTATTTAGTTATTTATTTATTTATTCAATTATTTATTTCTTTAACTATTTATTTAATTTTTAATATTTAATTTTGACTACTCTAGTTATTTATCTCATTAATTTATTTACTTACTTATCTATTTTAATTAGCTAATTTACTTATTTCATTTTAGTTACTCATTTGTTTTTACTTTAACCTATTTCATTTATTTTAATCTCTAGAGATGTAATCTCATAAAGGATGTACTTTTATTTATGTAATTACCTATTTATTCATTTCTTTATTATTCTATTTATTCAGTTATTTTAATTCATTCACTACTTTTTAAATTTTAACTACTTTGAAATCATTGACTACTTTGGAATTTTTTTACTACTTTTTAAATTTTTAAAAAAATTTTAATTTTTGTATCAACATATGTGTAACCAGGAAATGGTTAGAGTAAATAGATGTGAAGTATCATATGTATGTAACAGTTGTTTCTGTCTCTATTTACAGACCTGGACATGCTATAACAACAACAACCATCCACTACTATCACTTCGTGGTACCAATACCATCCACCATACATCATCAACAGCCACCATCTTTGCTTTTCAAAAATTAGCATCCACCGTCACCACCTGGCATAAACACTCATGAATATCACTCACAATCAACAGACACCATCAACACCATTAAAAACCATTACTCGTCACCACCCATTATCTTCATCTACCATCAAAAGGCACCAGCAGTACCAACTATAACCGTCTACTATCGGCAGGGACGATGACCACCAACCATCACTGCCCACCATCACCATTTACCATCACCACACATCGTCACCATCCACTCACAGCCTTCATGACCACACCATCACCGTTCTTAATCATCATCCACCAGCACCACCCATCAACTACCCCAATTATGTGAAAGACGTTCCGCCAACAACTACGATCACAAAATACCAACATTAATCATCATTACCAAACCACAACAACTGCATTCACATCATTACCAAACACCATCACCATTATAAAACACCGTCACCACAATCCACAATAACCAACAACACCCACATTCCACTATCATCAAACCCTAACAACCCCAAACACACTCTCTCAAAACGTCCGATTCTACGCACCGGAGGGGCGCTCCGTTTCCATCTGCAGCCGTCAACAGATGGAAACCAGGCCAAGGGACGTTAACACATCGACAGTTATGTACTTAGCGCGTTACACTTTGATTATAAAATTATTATAAAAGCGTAACGCACTCAGTGCCTGCTTGCTTTGCTAAAAAAAAGAAGAATAATAACAAACCGAACATTCACCAACATTCCCCCCTCTCGAGATGTTCGGTTCTACGCACCGGAGGGAACCTGGAGTTCATCAAACGAACATCAGGCCAAGGAACGTCAACACAATCACAGGTATGTATCTAGAGCAGTGGTTCTTAACCAGTGTTCCGCGGAACACTGGTGTTCCGTGCCTTAAGAGAAAGTGTTCCGCTGAAAATCGAGAAAATTTCAAGAACTTTTTGTAAAAAAAAATTGTTTTACTGAATTTTTTTGTGATACAAATTTTTTCCTAAAACTATTGGCTACAGTCACTGTAGACAGTGGGGTCATCTAACAATAAATAGTTAATTAAAAGTAAATTTAATTACCTACGACATTAAAATCCGTATTAGAACAAATTGTAAATATGGTAATTTAAAAACCTTTGTGCATCTATGGAAGCTCAGCACGAATCTTTACTTTTACATACTGAGGTAAGGTGGTTATCGCGAGGTAAAGTACTGAACCGAATTTTAGAACTTAAGGATGAATTATCAACGTTTTTTCAAAACGAAGGAAACGATACTTTTACAGCTTTTCTCACAAACGATATTTGGTGTATTAAAATGGCATATTTAGCTGATATCTTCAATTATTTAAATCACGCCAATTCTGGTATGCAAGGTAAAAATGAAAATATTCTTACATCCACTGACAAATTATCAGCATTTCAAAAAAAAATCTCGCTTTGGAGAACGCGAATAATTCAAAAGCGAACAGTAGAAATGTTTCCTTCAATCCAAGTCCAAAATACTAATAGTGATGAAATAATTTCTATTATAATACAACATTTAACATTATTAGAAGAAAATATTGCGAAATACTTTCCCGCATGTAATATAGAGAATTATGATTTGATACGACATCCATTTTCTGCAGGGAGCACATCAAACTATGAATTTTCATTACAAGAAGAGGAAGAATTTGTTACGTTGTCTACGGATCGTACTCTAAAAATGAAATTTTCTGATATAACAGTTGAAGAATTTTGGATTTCTGTTCAAACCGACTTTAAAGCTATTGCCAAAAAAGCGGTTAAAATTTTATTGCAATTCTCAACATCGTACTTATGCGAGCTTGGTTTTTCAACACTAACAAATATAAAGACAAATAAACGTGAAAGACTATTAAATATAGACCAGGAAATGAGAGTAGCTATTTCACACATACGACCAAATATTGAAAACATTTGTAAAAATCATCAGGCCCAAATATCTCATTAAAATAATTGCAATTTTTTTTTCTAATTACATATATGTCATTTTAATTTCGTATGTAATATAGTATATATAGCTATTAATAAAAATGTATAATATATAATAATAATATATATATAATGTTTTATTTTAAGACTGTTCCGCAAACTTTTTGGAAAATTGAAAGTGTTCCGTGATTTTAAAAAGGTTAAGAACCACTGATCTAGAGCATTACGCTTTTGCGTAAGTAACCTTCCGGCTACTCTGATCCTCACTCTACTTATTAGAGCCGGCATCGAGCAGAACCCCGGCCCCAGGGTCTGGCTTTGCTCGGTCTGCAGCAAACAAATTCGTAAAAGTGCAGCTTCGGTGCGCTGCAACAGTTGCCAAAACTGGTGCCACCTGACACCATGCTCCGGGCTGCACAATATAAACGAGTACACATCCTCCTTCAAAGGAAGATGTTGTACTCAACCTGCAACTAACTCAACTAACCCCAGTAACCTAATAACCACCACACCTTTGTATCTCAACAATACACCTTCTAATCCCACAGTTACACAAAATAGACAGCATTCGACCCTTACAGTTAATTCTTTCAAGATCCTTCAATGGAACTGTAATGGCCTACGGAACAAAGTAAGAGAGATCACCCACTACATGTTCCGAAACAAAATAAAAATTGCTGCCATCCAGGAGACCAAAATCCCTAACTCATACTCATTGAGATCCTTTAACGGTTATCACATCATTCGACGTGACAGATCCGATAGAGGCGGGGGACTCCCCTTCATCGTCCACCAAGACGTTACCTATAGACCAGTCACGGACTATAGACCACCCTCCCCCGACCCTCACCTCGAGGCAATGAGTATAGCAGTTAAAACTGGAGACTCCGAGCTATTGCTGACTAACGTTTACATTCCTACTGTAAACAACATTGGTAGCCATTACCAACCCGCAATTGAGCACCTTCTCCAGGGTGCCAACACTATTTTGATGGGTGACTTCAATGCCCATCACCCCCTTTGGTACTCCGCACTCTCAAATGATAACCGAGGAAATAGCATAGTGGGCCAACTTGAATTGACTGATTTTGTCACCATTAACGAAGACTTTCCCACCAGAGTCACGAACCAATGCTCGAGCTCTCCCGACATCACAATGTTAAGCACTTCATTGCTTAGCAAAGTGTCTTGGAGCGCCGAGCCAGCACTCAGCTCAGATCACCAACCCATTGTGATCACAGTGGAGGAGCCGGACAGTTTCATCACCTCTGAACAGCGAACCTACATCAACCACAACAAAGCCGATTGGCCTATTGCGAACTTCATTGATGACGAACTATCTATGCTCCCAGAACCACAGGATGCTGTATCTGGTGAGAAAGCTTTTCGTGACATCATCGTCCGTGCCACTAAAAGATTCGTACCAGCCGGCAGAATCAAACAGGTCATTCCGTTTTTTCCACCGGAAGCCTCCAGGCTTGCCGAGCAACGCGACCATCTAAGAGCCACAGACCCAAGCGATGCCCGTATAACTCAGCTCACCAAGGACATACACACCATTGTAGCCGATCACCGGCGGTCCATATGGCTGAGTCACCTTGAAAAATGCACACTTGGTTCCAAAAAACTCTGGTCAACCATCAAAGGTGTTGCTGGTAAACATCAAACACAAGGCCTCCCTGCAATCGGGTTCAATGACCGACAATTCGACAACAGAAAAAAATGTGCCACCCATTTCTCTCGACAATTCGTCGAACATCCGCCAACTCAGGACAAAACTATTCGTCCAATTTTACGCAAACTCAAAGCGCTAAAAAAAGATCCAAACCTCCTCACCTTCACTTCACTAGAAGTGCAAGATGCCATTAGAAATGCCAAACCTTCCAAGGTGCTAGGGCCAGATGGCATTTCAATGGTTATGCTGAAGAACCTAAAAACCCCTGGCCTGTTTTACCTGGCCAATATCTTCAATCTTGCACTTGGGGACATTTCTATCCCAGATATATGGAAAACGGCAAGGATCATTCTGAACCTTAAGCCAGGAAAACCCCAGAACGAAGGTACGTCTTACAGACCAATTTCGCTGCTTTCCCCTGTAGCCAAAACATTGGAGTCACTTCTCCTTCCCCTGCTTCACCACAACGCAGCACCACAACTGCCCTAACTGAGTTGACGACCCAAATTGCCGACGGCCTAAACCACCGTCGGCCGCATTGACGCACTGTTGTCGTGGCACTAGATTTGTCCAAAGCTTTCGACACGGTTAATCACTCCACTCTTCTTAACGATATACTGAACTCAACATTACCCGACTCCATCAAAAGGTTTCTATCTGCCTTAAATGGTAGAAGCGCCTTTGTTGAGTTCAGAATTCATGCTCAAAGCATCGCAAAATTAAGATGGGGGTCCCTCAAGGAGGTGTCCTCTCCCCGATCTTATTCAATTTTTATATTTCGATGCTACCTTCACCACCACCCGGCGTCAAGTTGATCACCTACGCCGACGACTGCTCTGTCACTGCGTCCGGCGCAGATGTAGACGAGGTTACTGAAAGGCTAAACGCCTATCTGACAGAACTAGCAGCAGTCCTTAAAATGAGAAATCTCAACCTCGCCTCACACAAATCATCTGCAACACTGTTCACCTCTTGGACCAAGGAAGTAAATGATGTCCTGGACATCCACATTAACGGTGAAACTATTGCCACCGTTAACAATCCCAAGATTTTAGGAGTCGCTTTAGACAACCTCCTTACTTTCTCTAAGCATGCTAAGACCATATGCAATAAAGTGAACAGTCGCAACAATGTCCTCAAAGCCCTTGCCGGAACTAACTGGGGGAAAGACAAGGAAATCCTTGTCACTACGTATAAAGCCATCGGCCGCTCTATAATTAATTACGCTGCCCCCATCTGGACGTCATTTTTAAGTGACACTCAATGGAGAAATATCCAGTCACCAGAAAATACTGCCCTTCGCATCGCATCGCAACTGGGTGCCACTCAATAACTCACCCCGATCACCTCCATGATGAAACATCCATGCTCTCCACCAGGCAACACAATGAGCTGCTAACACAGCAGTTCCTGTTGTCCTGCCACAACCACAGCCACCCAGTTCACACCATCACAAATAGTGAGATGCCTCCACGCTGCATCCGTCGCGACCTAAGGTCGTATAGAGACGACATAAATCCAGTCATACCGGCCACCTGGAACCCTCCATGGTTCGTTCAGCATTAAGCTCACTCCACCGCGAAGCCGTCTCTGCAGCAATCTCTTCAAACCAAAACAACAAGGTTCTTGGAACACGTCCACCTCCTATCGACGTGAGCGAAAAAGCTTTGCCTAGGGAAACTAGAACCACCATAGCGCAATTACGGTCGGGATGGTGTCGCACTCTTCAGAGCTATCAAGCTCGCATTAACCCTGACATCATTGATCTCTGCCCCGACTGCCACCAAGGACCACATAACAACTCTTCAACTGCCCCGCTAAACAAACGAATTTGGTAGTTGCGGACCTCTGGGCGAATCCAGCCCTAGTGGCTCAATTCCTTGACCTACCGGTCCTGCTCGATCGGTCAACCTAGACCACTATAGCAAAATAGTTAATTAGTACAGGGTGGGCCAAAAGTCACCATGGGGTTTAAAAATTTAATAACTTTTTCGTTTATATATTTTTTTTTTTTAGATTATATAAATAACATCTGGAGAATAAATAATGGAGAGATTCACAACTGAACAAAGAACCAGAATAATAGAATTTTAATACTTAAATCAGCGATCAATTATTTTAACGCAAAGAGCATATCGTCGCCATTTTAACGTCAGAATTTCGCCCTCTGAATCCATGATTCGTTGCTTAGTTGATCGTCACCACCAACATGGCACCGTAAGTGATTTGCCTCGAACCGGTAGACCGCGTATAAGTCACACTGCGGAAAATATTGAACGTGTAGAGCAAAGTGTTAACGAAACACCAGAAACATCTACCAGAAGGCGATCTGCTCAGCTAGGGATGTCTCGTACGTCACTACGGCGCATTTCAAAAAAAGATTTACTGTTATTCCCATATAAGGTGCAATTGGTGGAAGAATTGAAACCGGCAGATCATCGGCAACGTCTAAATTTTGCAGTTAAATTTCAACAGTTGGCCAGAAATGAAATCAACTTTATTGAAAATCTGATTATGAGTGATGAAGCTCATTTTCATCTGAATGGCTTTGTTAATAAGCAGAACTGTAGGTTCTGGGGTTCTGAAAATCCAAGAGCCATTCATCAACGCCAATTGCACCCCATTAGGTGTACAGTATGGTGTGGCATTACATCTGAAAATATCATTGGGCCTTACTTCTTCGAAAATGAAGATGGAAGTGCTGTAACCGTAAATGGATAGCGGTATTGGTTTATGATAGAAAAATTTTTACGTCCTGCTCTTGAAAGACCTGAGATGTGGTTTCAGCAGGATGGAGCCACTGCCCACACTGCCCGAGACACAATGGCTCTTTTAAGGCAAATTTTTGGACAGCGAATAATTTCAAGAAATTCGGAAATTAATTGGCCAGCGCGTTCGCCAGATTTGTCAGCACCCGACTATTTTCTTTGGGGTTATTTGAAGGAGCGAGTATATGTGAACAAGCCCGAGACAATCCTTGAACTCAAGGCCAACATTGTTGCAGAAATTCGAGCGCTACAGCCACAAATGTTGAAAGACGTTATGGAAAATGCGCTAAAAAGAGCCCATAATTGCGAAGCTAATAACGGCGGTCATTTAAGTGACATTATTTTCCATACTTAGCGTAAAAAAATTTCCATTTTGTATATTTTATAATCTGAAAAAAAAAAAATAAAAAAAATATATAAACGAAAAAGTTATTAAATTTTTAAACCCCATGGTGACTTTTGGCCCACCCTGTAGTAGTAAATGTTTATATGGATATATGTGAGTAGTATTTATTTATTTATTTATTTATTTAATTATTTAATTTATTATTTGTTTGTTTATTTAGTTATAAGTAATATCGATCTATTTATTTATTTATTATTCATTTGTTAACTTATTATTTATTTATTCTTTATATTTTGTCTTATTTATTGCTACATTTGCTTAAGTAGAGAAGTAGTTAAAGTAAGTGGATGTAAAGTATCGTTTGCATGTAAAGGTTTGTTTTGTCTCTATTTACAGACCTGGAGTTGCTACAACAACAACAACCAACATCACAACGGAATCAGGTTTGCTAGTAGATCAATTAGTTTTTCTTTCTTTGCATGCCTACACGCTTTTTTATTTTCACTTTTGGAGCCGATTTTTCCAGCCAATCTGCTTCAAATACTACTCTTAAGAGCTGGAGTCGAGTCTAACCTGGGTCCGAAGATCTGGATCTGTTCCATCTGCAAAAAACGCATCACCAAGTCTGTAGCATCGGTACGCTGCAACAGTTGCCTAAACTGGTGCCACTTACGATGCTTCGGTCTTGCTGATACTAGTGAATACACCACCTCATTCACAGGATCTTGCTGTTACATACCACCTCAAACTCCTACAAACATCCCCCCACAAACCATAACCCAAAGTCCTTCCCCGATCATGGACTTACATCCCGCTAACCCCGTGGTTCCGACACACACTACTATTCAAACATTCCATATACAAACCAGCACACCACAAGGTATAGCTGCATTCCGTAATATTGAATCCTTCAAGATTCTTCAATGGAATTGCAACGGGCTACGGAATAAGTTAAAAGAAATCACCGACTTTATGTTTGAAGTCCCTTCAGAAGCTCCAAATCCTCGCATCGAAAACTTAAAATGGGTGTACCCCAAGGGAGAGTTATATCCCCTATTCTTTTTAATTTTTATCTTTCGATGCTTCCTACCCCTCCTCCTGGCGTTAAGTTGATTTCTTACACAGACGACTGTACAATTGTCGCAACCGGTACTGATATAAATGAGGCCACAACCAAGATCAATCCGTACCTATAGGTACTGGCGTCATTTTTCAGTAACCGAAATTTACACCTCGCATCACAGAAATCAACCGCAACCTTGTTTACATCCTGGACAAAGGAAGTCAAAAGTCTACTTAACATACATATAAACGGTGAGATCATTCCCACCGTTAACAATCCCACAATTCTGGGTGTGACTTTTGATAGCCTTTTAACATTTTGTAAACATGCAAAACCGTCTACCAAAAACTAAACCGTCTACCAAAAACTAAATAGTAGACACAGAGTTCTTAGAGAGCCCTCGCCGGAACCACCTGGGGAAAAGACAAGGAAATTATTATTACCACCTATAAGGCCATTGGTCGTTCCATAATTAATTACGCTGCTCCTATTTGGTCCTCATTCCTAAGCACCACCCAATGGAATAATATCCAAACAAGGCAGAATACGGCGCTTCGTATTGCCACAGGGTGTCACTCCATCACACATCCTGATCACCTACATGACGAAACATCATTATTGAATGCCAGGCAGCATAATGAACTGCTCACAAAGCAATTCTTGCTTGCCTGTCATAATCCACAACATCCCATACATGATGTAACCCCCTACCTCCCCGCAGCATCCGGTCGGACTTTCGCACACATCACAACAGCATAACATCACATATTAAAGTCACCTGGAACAATGCAACGTTGCGAACGTCCTTGAATTCCCTCCACCAGCAAGCTGTTTCAGCTTCAATATCCTAGAAACAATCCCAACAGAGTCCTCAACTCCCACCCACCTCCTATCGACGATAGTGAAAAATCCCTCCCAAGAGAGACCAGAACGACCCTAGACCAGCTAAGGTCTGGTTGGTGTCAACTACTGCAAAGCTATAAAGCTCGTACCATTCCTGGCACAAACCACCTATGCCCAAATTGTCAACAAGACAATCATGACACCAACCACTTGTTCAACTGTCCTCTTAATCCTACAAACTTAACAGCAATAGATCTATGGCTACAGCCAACCAAAGTTGCAGAATTCCTAGGCCTCAGGGTCTGACTTGACAAACTTCCATCTTCAATACTATAAGTAGTTCATCATAGTAGTTAGCATTTCTTTTGAATACATTACTGCTTTGATGCTTACAAGATTATAATGAAGTGTGTCACTCATGCTCAGAGAGTGGGCTTTTGATTCTACTTGCAGATCCGAACTCGCTACAACAACAACAACCGCCCATCAAACAGTCATCATTACCAGCCCCACCGTCACCACCCCATCCATCACCACCCCCACGAACTCGGCCCACCAGGAATTGGAAATCTTTCTTTATTAACACACAGGCTACCGTATTCCTTTTTTTTTAAATGAGACCATACTTGATTTTTTATAGTAAAGGGTGTTTTTTTAGACTTACATACATAACTTTAAATTAAACTAAAACAAAGAAAAATATTTCTAATATCAATTACACTGGCTTTATTGGATAAATAATTTTATTACATTAATGAAAATTGGATGTCCAGATCTGGACATCCAATTTTCACACACTTTTCTAAGCATTTATGGCCGTATTTCGCCAATAACTCTTCGAATGTAGATTTCCAGGTGTTCAATTGTCTCCGGTTTATCGGCGTAGACAAGTGACTTTAACATAACCCTCAAGAAAATAATCCCATGGGGTTAAATCACACGATCTTGGTGGCCAATTAATAGGACCATTACGTGAAATTATTGCGTTCATAAAAACCGAAAACTTTTATTATTATTTTCAGTTACAACACAAGTTCATTAATGTGTGCGTACATTTATTTTCAAATTCAATGTAAAAACAACAACAACAAGATTTGTCATATCCAAGTAACCAATACATTCCTAATTGTCTCTGATGTAACCAATACGTTCCTAAATGTCAAGTAACCAATACATTCCTAATTGTCTCTGCGTGACATATCTTGATATTCTTAAATCTACCGTATAACCAAAAAGCAGTGCATCGTTCCACAGGAGGTATGTAATATAAGGGGTTTTCTTTAAATATTTTACTAGATTAATGAAATAAACTCGAAATAATTGACAAAATTTAAGTTTTTATTTCATTATTTTCCATTTTAATTGCATTTAAAATATTGTGCAAAAATGCAAAATGATAACTTAAATTGTTGATTACAGTGTTGGCTTTAATTTTTTTTATTTTTTTTAACAGGCTCAACTAAAATATAGTTACTATTAATTGAAAATATTATTTTTGTATTTATTGTGCAATATTTGTGCAAAACATATAAAAAAAATTAAATCAATCTCTTCACAACCTCTTAGGCGCCATGCACCTTAAATTTAGGTTAGAGTAAATTAAAATTATGGTACCTAAATAAAAAAAAATATTAATATGGTACGATATAAAAATATAGCCTCGTAAAAAAATTATTATGGTAAGTATTTAAAAATGTAGGTTGGAAAAAACAGTTTCACGCGCTATCATGATTAAATATGCTATGCATTAATTAATATACATTTGCATTTATTTAAATTTAGAAGTAAATTATTATTTACTTCTAAATTTAAATAGGTATTTTCATTCATCAAATATGATTTATTTGATGAATTAAAATATCTCAAAACTCATTTGTCTAGAGTCTAGACAAATCTAGACAATGCAAGATTTTCTAACTGAAATTTTAAACTATTTGCAAGAATACAATTTAACAACCGCTTTGCCAAATATATATATATTGCATTACGAATAATGATAACATTGCCAATAATTGTAGCAAAGAGAGAAACTTTTCAAAACTTAAATTAATAAAAACTTATTTACGCTCAATGCTCCAAGATCGCTTTGTTGGTTTGACTACTTTTTCCATCGAATGCGATATTGTAATAAAATTGGAAATAGACGATCATATCAGCAATTTTGCAGCCATCAAAGCTCGTATAAAAATATTTATTCAAAATATAATTTCTCTCTTTTTGTAGATCCGCCAACATTATACAATGCATCATTTAGTGGTTTCTTCAATTTCCGTATATTAGTATAAAGATTCAAAGTTTTACGTATTATTTTTTGAGAAAGATTGGTAGTTTAATATAAAAATAAAAAAATTGTTTTTAGTTCTTTTCTTTTGCTCGGTAAAATGGATGGGGCGCGATTTAGACCTCGGCCTAGGGCGCCACCAATTTTTACGTAGGCCCTGTGTACAATATAAAAATGTATAACATAAAAAATTCTGAGATAGACAATTTAATTAAAATGCCCAATTTATAATTTGTATCCCAACTTTATTTTTATTTTACGCTAAAATAAATGAATTATTTATATAGTTGAATAAATTCTAAACATAAGGGTCTTTTTTTATTTATACAATTTTTCATACAAAAAGCAATTATTTCGGTATCTTAACGAACACAAATTTTAAGGTATCTTAAGAAACACAAATTATTCTATGGCGGGTTTTTTCTGATTATTATAAATAGGTCACGAGAATAATCTACACTAGAGTTACCGAATTAAAACGACAAATATCCCTATTTTGAAAATCAAGGGCAATTGCGAGTTTTCTGGGAACTTGAAAACCTCTGTAATCGTTGTTCAATTAGCTCTATTTGCTAATGTTAGTATTATTTCATTTGATTAAACAATGACCGGTGATGATAACAACAAATGGAAATTTAGCTCCTTTTGCTAATGTTAATTAATGTTAATCTTATTTCATTTGAGTAAACAATGACCGGTGATGATAACAAATGGAAAGAGGCTGTAAATATTGAGTTAAATTATTTAACTGTTTAATTGTTAAACCACCTTTATAATTGTAAAACCACCTGAAGGTGCAATAACATTACAAAATAGATGGGTATTCTCCATTAAGTGAAAGGACGATAAAGTAAGATTGGTGGTGAAAAAATTCCAACTAAAATTTAGTGTAGATTCCTATGATACATTTTATTATACGGATAGACAGTGGAACATAAAACTAGATACACTAAATTTACTTATTGAAATAAATACACTGCTAATATAAGAATGCGAAATAAAATATTTGAGAACAGTAAAAGATATAGCTATTTATTTTAACCGAGAACGTGATTGTAGAAAAATTTCAGATTCTGAATAAATTTGGAATGGAAGATGCTGAAAATAAAATTATATTTTTATTAAGTGTTAATAATTTTTCATTTTCTATTATTTTTCTGTTGAGATTTTTAGAGCGGTAAAATCCAGAGCAAAAACAAAAGAAATGATGGCCAACCTCCATAGGGGAGTGGAACAATAAGAAGAAGATTATTTTTCAAAACAATGTACAATATATAGTTACTGCTGAGATACATAATTTAATTAAAAGACCCATAATAAAAGGACGCAATTTCTATAACATTTTTAAGAATTGCCTTACTCTGTTACTTAAAATACGGGTGCAGCAATATGGTATACAGATGGCTCCCGTACCAAAGAGGGCACAGGTGCTGAAATCAAAGGCCCAAACTTCTCGGCATCAGTATCACTCGGAAGAGAAGCAACTATCTTCCAAGCAGAAATGATTGCGATGTAAATGTGCATACAGGAAAACCTGAAAAAAGCATACCGCAATAAAACTATCACAATTTTATCGGACAGTCAAGCTGTACTCAAATCTCTAACCTCCCACAAACATGAGTCAAAACTTATCTGGGACTGTCTCCAGAAGCTCATAATATTGGCCAAAAGGAATAATGTAACCTTAATGTGGGTACCAGGTCATATTGGAGTAGAAGGAAATGAAGAGGCCGATAGCATTGCAAAAAATGGTGCAAGCACCAGGTTTATTGGACCTGAACCTTTCTGTGGAAAACCTAAAGGTCACTCTAAACTTATTTTAAAAAGATGGATAGAACAAGAGCACAGAATCTATTGGAACTCACTTCCAAAACTCGTACTATCTAAAAAATTTATTAAACTACAAACCATAAAAGTGGAGGAAATACTAAAATTCAGCAAAAAGGATATAAGAACCTTAATAGGTCTCCTGACAGGCCACAGCCCTGTACGCTATCATCTAGAAAAAATGGGACTAGCTGAAGATAACAAATGTCGCCTCTGTCTATCTGACAAAGAGGATACAGAACATCTACTATGCTACTGTGAAGCAGCGGCACGTAGAAGATTAAATCATCTGGGAAAAGGCACCCTTACCCCAGATAAACTAGCCTATTCGACTCCCGAGAACATATTAAGTTTCTCCAGATCTCTCAATATTGGCTAGGGAAAGTGGCAATAAATGCACAATAGATCTTTTAGGTCGCAGTGCTCTCTCGTGCTCCGCTCAAAATAAAAAAAAATAAAAAAAACAACATAATTTTACATTTAAGGATATGCTGTTAAATATGCCTTTGAAAATGTAATAAATAAGAAAATAAGAAAAACTGTTTTATGAGCTCTTTTTTTATGATTTTGTGCCTTATACAGGCTACACTAACTACAAAATGTAGTCTGTATAAGCTCGAAAATGCTCGCAGCTTACTCGGCAATATATTTCTAATAAATAAATGCAAATAAGGAATATACAAAATTTTCTGTGTACATACAAGGCTTTTTATTTGGATTTGTGAAATTTAGGAAATGTGAATTAAATAAATTTGGAAAAATTTATTTTTCATTCTTAATACATATAATTGAAAAATAAATCTAGGAGTTCTCTTTGAAGAGCGCAACCGTTTCATAGTATGAAAATAATATGTTTAAAAATAATAATATGTTTAATTCCCAAAATAAAACGAATTAAATTATATAGTCATAGTGAATATGTAAGCCCGTATCATTTTACCTCACTCTTAGCGTGGTGCAGAACCAACGACATTGACGTGGTTTTTCTGATTTTATTTTAGGTTTTTTTTTTTTAAATTGATTTTCTGATGCAATTTAGATTTCATACCGTTACATTACTAGGAAAAAATGGTAATTAGAAAATTAACTCTAAATCTATACAAACAACTAAATTTGTGCTACAAACTTAATTTCCAAATTGCATCCAAAAATCAAACAAAAGAAAACCTAAAAAAATTTACAAAAAAGTCTAAAAATCATGCCCCTCTTAAAAGAAAATTCGATAATTTTTTCCGATAATTCGATAAGTCAAACTCATTCTTGCAAGGGAAAAAAAGGTTTATATGTATTTTAAATATTTTTATATTTGTAACGTGCAGCTAGAGACCTTTTCACTTTTGCTGTAGGCAAAGAAGCGACAAAAATTATATTCAAATATTATCTGTATAGTTCATTAGTCTGTGGTTATACTTATAGATAGATAATGTTCAGAAATAAAAATATTTACCCTTATGTCCCGAATCTCATATCGCAAGCATGTAATACCCCAGGCTTCACTGGCTTTGTTAATAGATTCTACTATGCTAACATTCAATGATTCTCTTTCTCTAAAAATTTTATCCAAAGACATTTTTCCCAGCTCGGATCTCATTGTCGTTTGTGCAAGTTGTGTTATAGCAAATTCTGGATCTTCAACTCCGTATGATGCTAAAAATATATTACGAAAAATTTATAAATATAATACGAAATTATGAATAAAAACATCCGAAAGATAATTATAAAACTTTTTCAAAGAAAACTTTCTAATGCCTTAGAAGTTCCTTTATAATATCCTTCAATTTTTTTTGGTCTGATTATTCAAAGAAAAAGAAGGAAAGTTTCGGCAAATTGGTTTTTGTCAACCACTTTCATATATTGTTTATTAAGAATTCTTACAGAAAAAGTATAAAATTTGAATCGGTGCGGATTTTTTAAAATATTTCTTTAAGTTTTCAGAAGAAAAATTTGAATTGTGCACAATCGGTATAATATTAATATTACAATTATTTTTAAATTTAAAAATTAAATAAAGAAAGTATTAAATTAAAATTTATTATTATTCTTAGGGGTACCCATTAATGATCTTTTTTTTTTTAAATAAAACATAATTTACATTTTTATAAAAGGCTTTTATTGCTTAAGAATATAATCTCCATCATTATGGACAACGCCATCTTTTTCCTAAATTTTTTAATGCCTTCTTGAAAAAAAAATTTGGTTTGGAAGCAAAGTATGAGTGTCAGATGATTTTGGATTTCGGCAATTGATTTGAAGTTTGTATTTTTCAGTAAATGTTCTAAAGATCGGAATAAGTGGTAATCTGGTGGTACTATATCTGGTGAATACGTGGGATGTGGCAAAAGTCCCTAGTTAAGCTGCTGTCTTTTTTCTGAGTGATTTTCGCTGCATGGGGCCTACCGTTGTCGTGTTAAAGAATCACGCCTTTTCTGCTGGCTAAAGCTAACCTTTATTTTCTTTATATAAACTTCCAAGTTTTCCAAACTTCCAATGGCCTTTGGGTAGGAAAGCTTTAAATTACAATACAGTATCTATTTCTCATCTTCTGTTACAATTCTGTCGAAAAACGGATCGCTTTGTAGCCTAATCACCAACGACGTTATTCCTGTCTGATAATATATGTGGAATCCACAATCCTTGCCTATACCAAGCGAATTTATGTGCCTCTGTACTCTTGACCAGGTCAGACTTGTTGACAATTCAACAAGTCTGACCTGTTCAACAGTACTGTTGACCAGACTTGTTGACAATTCTTGTATGGTTAATCTCGAATCAGATTTCAATTTGATAATGTAAAACATTATCAAATTGTACAGGTCGACCACTTTTGGTATCATTATTCAGGTCAAAAATACCCTGAGCAAACCTTCTAAACCACCGTTGGCACTTGTTTACCTTCAATACATCTCCATATACTTCACAAATTATTTTTGTTGTCACCGTAGCGGATTGACGTGCTCGGAAATGAAAAAGCATACAATGACGAATATGAGCTTCTGTCGGTGCAGACCCGGCTCGTCACGATATTCAGATTATGCAATGCATTGAGGGCGCTGATCTATAAGAGCGCCTATGATCTTCGGATTTAAAAAATTAATGTTCTATTTTCACACATTTTAAATATTTGTGGGCGAAATTTTTTTCTTGCAAATTATATATAAAAAATTATATTTGAAAATTTAGATGTGTTACGTTACTTGCAAAAATACATATTTTTTTTTACAATTTTTCTAATCTGATTTTATATACCTGGTATCTTATATACCTCCTTTAAAGCGTCCTCTAACATTTTATTTCAATTTGGACCTACTAATTTTATATGGATTCCGAACCATAAATTTCTTTAAAGTGAAGAAACTATTAATTGCAACAAGCTAATGGTTTTATTAGTGAGAGATTTGTGGTTAGCAAATGGTCTCGACCGTTAGCATTTTTCCCAGTCTTAAATTACATTTTATTATAATTTTATTACTGGTACTCATTTAAAGCTGAGTAAACTTAGACCAACATCGATCTCTCGGACGGGAGTTGTACCTAATGCACCACAGCTTACCACACTACCACTTAAGCCACTGTCGGTCACCTAGAACCCTTTAATACCAATTTTCAAACTAAGTTATTCGTTTGAAAATTGTTAATAAATGGTTTTAAGTCTCTTGAGTCGTATTATTTGCTTACATTATTACATTACTCTTCGTTCGATTTGTCTTTAATTTGAAAGATTAAAGTTCAATAAGAAAAATCACTTGTACCGTAATCCGTAATTATTACTGCCAAAGCTTTCTCTTTAATTTTAAGGGAATTTCCCTATTTATTTCGTGAAGTTTGGCACGATTATGATTTAAAATTTTCTTATTTCTAAATTGCATTGTAAACTGTTGATCGCATAAAAATACATTTTTTATAATCGGTATTCCACATTTTAGTGAAAATCAGTGAGTGAAATTAAATATTATATCAAATGTACTAGTACTTGTTAAACTTATTAAGTAAAAAATTTTTCATCTCAGTAAGAGGTATGTCGGTAATTCAATTAAATTAAAGGTAGGTAATTCATTTAAATATTTTTTTATAATAGTGTAGGTATAACAAAATGGAATCAAAAAAGAAGTTAGGAGCAGAAAATAGAAAAAGAAAAGCAGCGAAAGAACTAGAAACACAGAAATTACGAGGTTAGTTAAATAATTTTTTCAAAAAAGCAGAGGCAGGACAACTTGATAAAGAAAATGAAGTAAGTACTTCTGATAAGGATAAGAGAGACAATGATGATCAACATCTTTCAAATTCAGTTCTGCCAGTTGTTGATTCGGAGCAAAATATTCAACCTCAGCCTTCAACGTCAAGTTCTACAATAGATATAACCAATGTTAATGCAAATATTCCTGTACCTTGGCCTAAGCTGATTTATATCAAATTTCGTAAAATCATCGTTGAACAAGGGCCACAACAAATTAAACGAAATGATTTGGTTCGTGATAACAGTCGTCCTAGTTTTAGTAATCAGTATTATCAGCGAAAATTATCAAATGGTGATATTGTACAAAGATCATGGCTTGTCTATTCCATTTCTGGAAATTGTGTGTTTTGTTTTTGCTGTAAATTGTTTAAAAATGATAGACATCAGCAATTATCTATTGATGGGTATTCTAATTGGCAAAATTTGACAAATACTCTTACTACGCACGAAGTAAGTATGTCGCATTTAAACTGTTTTTTACAATGGATGGAACGGTAGTATATTAATTTAATCTTTTTCTAAGATTAATTTAATCTTAGAAAAAGATTAAATTAATATACTACCGTTCACAGTATACTCGAAAATATGTACGAAATTGAAAAACGGTATTGGCGGGCAGTTTTAGAAAGAATAATTAAAATGATAAAATACTTTGCTGGCCAATGTTTAGCCTTGCGTGGCTTTTCAGATGTCATTAATGAGAAGAATAACGGAAATTTTTTAAAACTTGTGGAACTATTTTCAAAATTTGATGTTGTTTTAATGAATCAAGTAGCTAGAATTATAAATATTACAGTTCATTATTTAGGAAAAAACATACAAAATGAAATGATCTCTGATTTCAAACAAAATTGTAAACTACATTATCCAAATGATAAAAAATTCGAAATATTATTCAATTTTATTAGACTGTACTCCTGATGTGAGTCATACCGAACAGATGACAATAATCATTAGATTTGTTCATAAGGATGCGAAAAATAGTTTCTGTAGAGGAACATTTTCTGGGATTTTTACAAGTAGCTGAATCTACAGGAAAAATTTTATCAACAAATATTGTGGTTAAATTGAAGGAACTTGATTTGAATATTAAAAATATACGAGGACAAGGATATGATAATGGCGTGAACATGAAAGGAAAAAATAATGGTGTGCAAGCAAAAGCATATCTTAAATTTAAACTCTCGAGCGTTTTTCATTCCATGTGCAGCACATACCTTAAATTTAACTGCTAAAATAAGTGTTGAAACAGTATCTTTCTTCAATATTGTTCAAGAGTTATATAATTTTTTCAGTGCTTCAACGAAGCGGTGGGATATATTAATTCAGTATATCAGAATTACACTTAAACCATTGTGTAGTACAAGATGGGAATCAAAATTTAATGCTCTTCATCCTCTTCGGTATGAACATGAACACATTTTGGACGCTTTAATTGATATACCATATATGAAAATTCTCAATTTGACAACACCACAAAACATGAGGCAAAAGCACTAGCTCAGAAAATTAAGGAATATGAGTTTGTATGTTCAATTATAGTTTGGTATAATATTTTAAGCAGAATAAATGTCGTTAGTAAAATTTTCCAAAATCCCAATAAAAATAGAAATGGTTCAATGACCGGCTTAAATAATTTAATATCATACATTAAAGAATTACGATCGGATGAACATTTTAATCTTGTATTGGAAACAGCAAAAGAATTAGTATCTAATTCGGAAATTGTTCTCCAATTTAAAGACAATGCATTGCGAACGCGTAACAAAAGACAATTTGATTACGAAAGCTACGATGAAACTCCGATTTATCCGCAGTATAAATTTAAAATTTCTTTCTTCTTTCCTATTTTAGATGCAGTTATTAATTCATTAGAAATTAGATGAACGATTTGAAGTCATGAAAACTCATGTTTATTCTTGATTTTATTTTGTACGAATATTTATTTGATAAGATTGTCCTTCGGAATTCCAGTGGGATTACTTCAGCAATTATGTAAATACTAATTATTGGACTTGATCTGAAAACATCTGTGGTGTTTTAGATTGTATCAAATTTTTTTAACAAGCTTTTATTTGCTGTTATTAAAATATGCGTTTTAAATGAATACTAAAATATACGGGGTTTTAAAATATATTTTAAAATACAGGTATTCAAAACCTTTCGCAACTGTTTAATAATAGCAAACTTTTACTCAAAATTAAAATGCCACATAATTATTTCGAATATTCCGTGCAATGCAATTATGATGTATACAATATTGCATCTGAGAAATGCTTCCGGAAGCGAATGAATGGTTTCCTGAAAAATATCGCACAAACTTAATCATCTGCATTTATAGTTTGGATTTAGATCAAGAAAGAACTGAATTTTATATAGTAATAAAATAAAAAATATAGTTATGATTCCTTTGAAAAGAAACATAATATTATATTTGGTACGAAATTTTTTGAATTTTTCTTAGTGACTTTGGATATTCTCAGTGACTATGAATATTGTTAAAAGTGACTTTGGATATTCTAAATTTGGGGATGACAAGAGGGACTTTGGATATTGTTAAAAGGGGCTTTGAATATTCTCAATTTAAGGATGACAAGAAATAGGATTTTATTTGGGAAAAAATCGTTTGTATAAAGAATTTTTTTTATTTACATACAATATAAAACGAATATATATATTGCATTCCCGATTTATGCGCTGACCAGTTGTTTTAACGATTCTATATTACAAAAATATGACATTACGTACATTAACATACCACTATAAGCATCAATTATTTATTAACATACCTCGATAAGCATCAATAATCCTTAAGTACAGAACACCATCGATGTTTAAATTAACATTGTCAGAAGTAATTGCTCCCTGCTTCGGCACATCAATGGCAATTTCTTTCAGACTCTGAACATATTTTACTCTATCAATAAATGGAAAGAGAATGTTTAATCCTGGATCTAATATAGTATGAAATTTTCCCATTCGTTCAACTATCCAAGCCTGCAAAATATATAAATTAAAGACAGCTGAAATAATTTATGAAAAATATAAACCTACTTCTTGCTGAGGAACAAACAATATAACCGTATTAATTGGAGTAGATACTTTAGATCTTCCAATATAGTAAAGCGGGATGGATCCACATAGAAAATTCTAAAATATTATTTTTATTACATATTGACTGCTTCCTGAAGAAATGTATTAAACGATAAAAATTTACAAAAACGACTTTTCATAATAGACTATGAATTTGGATGAAATAATCACAACAACAAAAAAAGAGGTTATTTTCAACTGTTATCATTATTATAACCCCTGCGAAGAGCCGCTATATATTTTTAATACATCATGTTCAAAAATAAAATATTCAATTTATAACTATATAGACATAATAAAGAAAAAAAATGAATTGGAATTATTATTTAACAAAGCATATTTATACTGTTACCACCCAAAATTGAAAATAACATTATACAAACTAAAAACAGAATTTAAAATAAAACAATTAATGAAATATATACTATTAAAACAACTTGAAGAATATTAGTTAAACCCTCAATTTATTCTGTTTAGAAAAGAAATTGATTGACAATAAAAGTATCCTAAACATGGGTTTCTATTAACTGAAAACTAAACAAGGGAACCTATTAACTGAAAACTGAACTCATTCGAATGTTATATATAACTAATAACTGAAAAAAAATATTTGCAACTTATAAAGTATAACTAGCCAAATTAAAAAAAGCCATAGCTTGATTTCGATAGACCCAAGATGCTTACACAGCTCTAGACATATTCAATGAAAAAAAAAAAAAAAAAAGAGTAATAATTTATGGCCAAAACTGTATATACTTAACACGGGTTGTCACTCAAAAGTTATTCTGAATTTTTCTGGTCTTGTTTGTTTTATAAGAACTAGCTGGAACACCTTTTCCACAGTTCCACATACAAGCTCAGTACAATAAAAGAACATCTACGCAAACAAGCTAAATAAAAGGACTAGAACGGGAAATCATATTCGAACTACTTCTCTTCAAATTGCCAATTCTCGTTATTCATTGGAAATATTTATATTTTCATACCTTTCTCAGGCATCTGTTCGTCAAAAAAGGTCGAATTATAACACTTCTACTAATCATACTCTTTATGATTCAAAACAAAAACAAACCAATAGTCACCTAATATTATAACGACTTAGCGTCTTATCTTTTCGATGCCTCCAAAAAATATTTTAACAAAATGATTGCACGCAGATATTTAATAAAATAAACCTAACTAACAATAGTAAAAGTGCTTGTCATGCTCCAAGCGGAAAATTTTTGCAGCTCTATTGTAAGATATACTTGTAAGATATAATCAGATTGTAAGGTTTTCCCTGTTTCACAAAGATTTTCGGTCATTTGCAAGGTAACAAGGATTTATCATGAAAAACAAAGTTTTCTGCGGATTGAACACTGATACTTTTTCAGGTATATTATTAACAAACGACTAGTTAGAAAAAAAAGGTTTGGCTACAATTTTGTTGCGGAAATATACCAAAAATACAATACAAATATAACTAATTATTTATTTATATTTATATAATACATTACACTAATTAACTCTAAGAATTGGTGAATTTTTATTTTGTGAGATTTATTTCACACATGTGATTTTGAATTAAAATAAGTTAATTCATATAAAAATGTATAATATGTAGAAAATATAAAAAATTAATTTATGTATTAAAAAATGCATTTTTACGAATTAGTTTAAATAATACTAATTTCTATATACATAGATATATTTGGGACATAGATAAATAATTTTTTTTAATTTCTTACAAATTCCTGTACAACTTTTAAAGTGTAATTGCATACTATATATTGTTTTGTATAGTATTTATAAAAACAAGGTTGTTCTTTTGCGAACAAGGTTATTTTAAGGAAATAACAAGATTCTTAAACTAAACCATCTGGCAACGCTGGACATAAAATTTATCAGTTGATTTTTCAGTATAATTTGCTAAGCTATTTAAAAAAACTTTTTTTTAAATAAGAACCTTTCTACAAAATTGGCGAAAACCTAAAATTATTTTTTCGAACATATAACCACCTCTAATGCTGGCGTTTGGTATTGACTGATAACTCTGGCTAAAAAAAGTGGAGCAATGTGCAAAAAAATAGTTACGGAACTGCCAATCGTATTTTTTTTTAATTTTGTGTTGGTAGCAATACACCAAATAATATTTTTTATTAAATTAATATTATTTTTTTATTAAATTTATTAAAACAAACAAAATGAGTTTTCTTGATAATCCTATTGATTATAAATTATTAAATTTTATTTTATAAAAGAGAAAAATGTTGATTTTGTTAGTAAAATGCGGCCATCATTGCTTGCACATGCTTATTTATATTGTTGGCAATACTAATTGTGGTTTTTCAGCCTTTAGAACGGGGTATGTATTAGATGGAAAAGGCATAAAATTAAAATTTTTGAGCCTGGCCGTATATAGCCCTCTCTTTCGTAGCAAACCAACTTGTCAAACCGCAATTTGGGCGGACTTGGTTTAATTTTCATCGGGTGAACTAGGTTAATTTTCATTTTGAATTTGCTGTAAAAAAAAAAATTATTTAGGGACAATTAAAAGATAAAGGTTATAACAAAGAAAAAATTTATGTTAAATAAAATTAAAACAATATTTAAAGATAATAATCTTTCAAAATTCGATTAGCTAACTCGACATGATTATTTTTCCTATTAATTACAAAATCTCCTATATTTTCTTGACCATATATTTCTATAACGATAGCTTTAGCGATTTAGAAAGCATATTAAAAAAATTTAAAAAAAGATAAATGGAGAATTTATTTCTCACAAATCTGATGGCATCTCCAATGGATTTGATGACAATGAAATATGAAATAATATTATTGCTGAAAATATACAATATAATACAATACATAATATAATACATACATAATTTCAATAGAATTTCGTATCTGAATAAATGGAAATACATACATAATTTCAATAGAATTTCGTATCTGAATAAATGGAAAATAAAATTTTAATTTTATAGCAAGAACGATGTATTAGAAATTCATTATAATATAATTTAGCTGAATGCACTGTTAACTGTAGCATTTCCTTTAGTAGATTTAACAAAATTACTCAAAATATGAATATGATGGAAAATATAAAAATGTACCAAGATTCTTGAACATTGTTGAGAACACAAAGAAATACAGACGTAAATTAAACAAATGTATTAATTGAAGAAAGTTTTCGGATTAATTTTCCATTTTAAAAAAAAATAGATTAATTAACAATATACTTGTGCATTATAATAATTAACATTTGTAAACAGCAGAATTTCTTCTCTAAAGCTACATGAATACAATTTTATATTTTTAACTATAAATAAACTAATCTCTTTATTTACATATTATGGCAATTATAATTTATGTTATTCAAATAAAAATTGCAGTTGAATTTTGGACTTATTTATATTTTTTTTATATATAATAATTTTATTAATATACTTGCTACGTGTTTTTTTTATTAAAATTAATTCTTTAACTTAATTTTTAAAAAATTTTTGTAACTGAATTAACAAGTGGATACTCATACTAACCTTTGTAACGCATATGTAGCTTTTACATGTCAGAACATTCCACGCAATAAAAAATCATCTGCGTATTATAAGTGTTTGTTGGAGTAGTACACCTACATATTGCTTTTTAATATCCATGTCACATATAAATATTTTTCTTGAAATTTTTCCATTTAGTGGCACTTTTTTAAGTAGACAAATTAAAGTTATTTACAAAAACTCTCATCAGTATCGAAATCTAAAAAGTTTGGTAATGTAATTGCTTTTAAAGGTATTGCTGCTAACGTAAAAGTTAAAATTATAATGGAACTGGCATAAGATTTTACCAAACCAAAGTGTCAGATTACAATTTAGGACGAACTAACTGTAATTTTAATCCAGGCGTTATTTTTTATTTGATGTTATAGGCTTAAAAAATAAATTAATTTATATAAAATAGTTAATATAAGTAACAATAAAATGTAAATTAAGGGAAAAAATTTTATTTAGGTATAAAAGAAAATGTAGGTAAAAATGAAATTTAAGGCAAAAAAAAATTAAATATAGCAAAAATAATTAATTTTGGTTAAAATAATATGCTGGTAAAAATAATGTTATTTATGTAAAATTTAATCTCCAATCTCTGGTACATATTGAATTTATCACATTAATAGCCCTATTCAGATATCAACAACTACCAAGTACTTTGACAGTAGTTAAAATTAAATAACGAGCAAGCATAAAAATGCTATTCAGAGAAATTGTGAATATCCGTTTGCTAAAAATAGGCGTGACGAATTTTGTTTGTTAAGCAATCGAAAATATTCTATTTTTTAAAAATTATTTACAATAAATGGAATACATATAATAAATATGTATTTACTAATTGTTTTTAAATATATATAATATTTATTATAATATACTTCATTGCTTTCTCGAGTATACAAATTATCAATGTTGTTCAAAAAGGTTTTCTATTATTTTATTATTATTGAACAAGTAAAGAGAATTAGAAATACTATAAATTGCATTTTTCAAAATTTTGTTTAATTTTATATATACATATTTATATTTATAATATACTCGTACGGCTATATTTTTAAGGTTACTTTATTATAATATGTGTGAATTTGAAGAAAATTTATCGATATATTTATTTTAAAACTATATATTTATATAAATGCATATGTATTTATGATAAATATGTATATTATTGTATATATAATATAATAAATAAGTAATTTTCAAAAAATATTTGATTTATAAAAATTTATATTTTTTTTATTAATATTTCAATAACAAAATGGCACATAAAATATTTAACAAAAAATAAAGCTAAAATCAAAAAACATTTTTCCATTTCTAGGACTAATTTTACTTTTATATATTTTATAGGAAATCGGTAAATAACTATTACTGAATTTTGCTGGAAATATCTTGCAGCAAGATTGAGTCAATATTTTCGAGCTGCTTATCCGTGCTCGAAAATTTTTTCGCGTTATCGAAACCATTACTAGCGGTGGACCGAGTGTTCGCATCGACATTTTTGTCAATTAGCTCTAACAAAAAAGTACCGTCAGTGACATCATTAGCTAACACAAGCAACTTCTTTGCGATATTAAAAATCCGCTCGTTAGAGGATTTCACACTAATCTTAGTTGGTTTGACCATTACTTTAAGTTTCTCGATTAAATCGTTGTTACAGGTAAGAAGTGAAAAAACATTGTTGTTTTTACAGTCATCACAAATGAGAGACAGTCGTATTAAAGTATCGAATCTAATCTCTGGGGACGATCTCTCTGATTGAAAACCAGTATCGAAATCTAAAATCAGTAATTATTAACACTAAAATGATCCATCGCTTAAATGTTAATAATCAACAAAAAGACACCAAAATTATAACAAATAAAATAAATAAAAAAGATATGATAAATATAAAATATAACGTGTAATAGTAAAATATACAGAAATGATTAGTATAAATAATTAAAACTTAAAAATTCGGTATATTCACCTATTTTTCGGTGAATTGGTCCGGTCAATTCACCGAAAAATATTCGGGGAATTGACCGGACCTAATAATAAGAATGGAAAAGAAATAAATGATATTAATTTGAAAATAACAGACAATAGACAATATTGTACTCTCGAGATCTCAAAGCACTGGCAAAATCATAAATGAAAAACCGAATTTAAAACAATGGCTAATGATATATAAGAATTACAAACGAAAATTTTTTGTTTTTTATTTTTTATATATATTAAAAATGAACATGAAATTATAATTTTATTTTATTTTGTTTTAGTACATTTCAAAACAAAATTATAAAAAACTAAGATGAAATGAAATTTACTAATATTTAATAAGTTTAATAACTTATATAACATTTATTAGATAATATAAATAATTAAGAAATAATAATAAATTTTTTAAAAACAAAACCGGTATGTTTAAGACACTTGTTGTGTTCTCACCAAATTTTATCGGTGAACGTACTCGATGAACTCTAAAATATTTCGTAACAATATCATATGTATAAAAAATAAGTCCTTTTCACAGTTAAAAAATAAGTCTATTTTTTAACTGTGAAAAGGAAATAAAAAATATTCGAGTTCAATGTAATTTCATTACACAACACCTCCCTTTTCACAGTTAAAAAATAGACTTATTTTTTACAAATTGGTTTTTACGAAATATTCAACTTTATACCTGTAACGCAAATATCTTTATTATTCCAAAAAAACGTTACAAAACTTACAATTCTCTTAATTCTAATATATAATTATGAGACTTACAATTTCAACACAAAAATAATTTTTTTTATATAGTAGTTTAATATATTATTTAAAACATGATCGAAAACTATGATATATACATATAAAAAAAATGTTATTTTAATAACTCGAAAATTTAATTAAACATAATCAAAACTTAATTCAAAATTACCATTAATTCATTTTCATATTATATAGTAATATTCTTTTCATTTTTTAATTTTATATATCTTAAAGGATTTTTTAAGAATCGTATTTAAATAATTAATTGCCTTTTAAATAAGTTCTTACAAAAAAAATTTTTTTTATAATTTTTTAAAAATATATCTTGTTGATCGTATTTATTTTTTAATAATATTAAATATAGATTTACTTTAATTTATTTTTAATGGATTATTTATTACATATATTATTAAATACAATAAAAAAATCTATAAACTCTTTATAGATCCCCTTCTCATTTTTTCTTCTTTCTTTTTTTTTTTTTCAAAAGAAAAGATAATCAAATATTCAATATATGATTTTCCCTTTTTTTTATATTAAATTTTACAATATTCTTATTAAAATTGTACCCTGTTTTTTTAAATAATTTTATTATATAATTTATATTTATTATGGTATAATCTTTATTTCTCCTTAAATATAAATTTCATATAAATTGTAACTAAAATTGAGTTTAAAAAAACAAAAATTCGGTATACTCTTATATATTTTTTATGTTGCTTCTATACCAACAAAAAAAACAACATATTTTTTTGTGCCTCTAAACCCTACAATTTTATTATTTATTAAAATATAGCTCTAATTACCAAAAAAAACTACAAATTTTATTATGTGCTTCGAAATCTTACAAATTTCAAAAATAATCGTAACTATCACTCTTTGTCCATTGTTCGTTCCATGGTTATAAATAATTGTTTAACTGTCACTTATAGTTCATAAAACCGTAATCTCTTTATCTTACGGGAGTAACCTATTAAAGCGGTTTTAACCCTATCCGCGCCTACTAAATCTTTTGTAATATTTTGTGTTGATTGCACCATTTATCGTAATTTTATTATATAATTTTTCATTGTTACATATTTTTTCTTCCATATTTTCTCTATAAACTTCTACTCTTCCTATATTTATAAAAAAATCCTTCTTACCAACCAATACTTGGTTAGTATTGCTTTCCACTTTATTCGAATCAACATAATTTTTTTCTTCAAATATATACTGATTTATTTTTTTATTAAAATCTCATTTAGTTCTTTAACTTCGATATCTTGTACATGTTCTGCATTATCTTCTATATCTTCAATATCTTCTGCTTCTTCAAAATCTTCTATTTCTACAATATTTCCTGCTAAGTCATCTGAAATCATTTTTATATCTTCAATATCTTCTAAGTCATCTGAAATCATTTTTATATCTTCAATATAGAAGACTTCAAAATCTTCTATTTCTACATTTTTTCCTACTAAATTATTTTCCGCTATGTTATCTGAATTTAGTTTTATATCCCCATTACAACCTTGCTTCACAACATTTACTAATATTTCAAGTTTTATTATCTTTATTATTTATCTCATTTCTCTCTATATCACTTTTATCCCCAGTAAATTGTCAAAATTTATATTATTATAATTTTTTTACTAAATCGTCTATGCAACATTTATCTTTCCTTCTTGCGGTACGTCTTTATTGACGTTTTCTTTTTCTATTTGTCAGTTACTTCTACTAGAACTTTATTTGTTGACAAGTCATCCTTTGTGTTAATGATTTCTTTCTGTGATTGGTTGGGCATATTCCGTTAGTTGACAACTTTCGAAAGAATACAAGCTTGGCTCTGCACCAATTTGTTTTAATGATTTTACAAATGGCACTAGAATTTCGGTTTTATTTTCCAACGTTTCTGGGAATTGCAAAAGTTTTTGTGGACCAAAAACATTACATAATCGTAACCCAGAATACCATCACCTGGTGTTCGTTCGTTCTTAGGCGTCACTGTGATTGAAAATCACAGTTGAATCCTCCATTAAGTAGTATTTTGCCATTACATCTACCTAGTGTTTCATTTTGTCTATGTAGATCTTTGTGTGTTTTTTTATTTGAGTCAACTTTTACACTTCGGTTTTATTTTCAGAAGTGATGTTTTTTTTATTGTATTTACTTGAGTCCCTGTATTTATTGAAAGTGTTACTGTTACGTTAGCTGAAATATCCAGTGGATATTCTCTTAATTGATCTATTTTGAAATTTTCCCCTTCTTCTGCATTTGTGGTTTTGAATGAACCGGGGTTTTTTGGTTCACTCTACTCATTTCCCGACCGAATTACTTTTCTCGTCTCCTATCTTTGTCGTGCAGGGCAATACAACATGTCGTGACCGACCATGTCACACCAATCAGAATTTGGCATTCTATTATGGTCAGAATCTATATCTCTTATTTTGCTAGTTGGTGACAAGCTCTCAGTTCGCATATTATTAATATTAGCTGTCGACACTGTTCGTGTGCATTGTTTATACTATGTCTCGATGTTCTACAATTTGTACAATACACCAAATTCGTATTGTTCCAAAAACGACTAACGTGACCTGTTTCACCACAAGCGAAATATTTAATTTTACTATTACTATCTGTTTTTGGATCTTTGCTGTTTGCTCTGTCGGCCCTCTGTCGGAGTTTCTCATGTGCCACAGGCTTTTGTCGACACAGCATTACATCCACGGAAATTTACTGTTTGGGGCGCTTTATGGAGTCATTGGGCCATATGCCTTCAAAAACGATGATGGGCAGAATGTTACTCTCAACGGTGAACGGTATAGAGACATATAGAGACATAATTATAAGTTTTTTCGTATCTCAATTAACTGGCATTAAGTTTGCTGACATGTAGGTCCAACAGGACGGAGCCACACGCTATACAGCGCGTGCTACAATTGATTTACTCAAATAAAGTTTTGATGGACGAATAATTTCACGTAATGGTCCTATTAATTGACCACGAATAATCCAATGTGGTTAAATCACCAAATAATCCAAACATTGGATTATTTTCTTTGGGGTTATGTAAAGTCACTTGTCTAAGCCGATAAACCAGAGACAATTGAACAACTGGAAACAAACTATCGAAAAATTCTTGGCGAGAGTCGGCCGCAAATGCTGCGAAAAGTGTGAAAATTGGAGTTCCAGATTTCGCCTTGTCAATCATATTTAAACATTAATGTCATCTATCCGATAAAGCCAGTTTAATTGATATTAAAAATATTTTTCTTTGGTTTATTTTATTTTAAAGTTGTGTAACTAACAAAAATACCCTTTATTAGAAATAGCTATCCAGACTACACGATCGCCGAAACCATCAAGATAACTAGAAAGAAGAATTCTCACCTTTATTAAGAAAGAAATACAATTATGGAATGCGAACGGCGTAATGAGCAAAAAAAGAGAGTTAGAAATCTTCCTTAACACTCAAGGAATTGACGCATGCTTTCAAGCAGAAACATACTGTACAAACCAAATGTGTATAGCAATAAAAGGTTTCAAAACTCACCTAACTAATCATCCTGAAAATCACCCAAGAGGAGGTAGTGTAATACTTATTAAAGAAAATATTAAACATCATCTTGACCATGGCTTAAAAAAGGGGAAGTCCAAATAACACCTGTAGTTGCATACAAAGCCAACCAGAAGTACGAGCAGTATACTGACCACCAAGACACAATCTAAAAAAAACAAGATTAAAAGTACATCATCAATAAGTTAGAAGATTGATTCGTGGTGAGGCAGGGAGGTGACTTACTGCTAAGCACACAGACTGAGATTCCAGACTCACCCCTAGTAAAGGTAGAAAAATGAAAGCAGCTCTAACAGAACTAGGATGTAATACCCAATCATCAGGTAGAAGGTAGAGCAACATACTAGCCAAAACACGGTAATAACATAACCCAACTCCTAGACTTTCTTTCTAACTAAAAAGATATCAGTTGGCTCTTTGCTACATTAATATAAACTTTGACCTAAATTCCGACCATTTAGCTGTAATACTTACCATTACCTGTAAAATAGCGACAAGAAAAATAAGTCCTGTACTTACAAACCTCCGCCGATTGGGAAATATTTAGACACAAGAAGAAAAACTTACCATCCAGAACACGGCCTGGAAAAAAGCCAATGCGACATCCACCCGAAACAACTATTAACTACCCCCCCAAACTTCAAAACGCTCTTGATGGAAAAACGCAGAGCAAGAGGAAGATGGCAAATCATAGGGGATCCAGAAGACAAGAATAATCTGAGCAGACTGACGCGACACCTGAAAAGAGAAGATAATTAAAGACAAAAATATGTTACCTTACCTGGAAAATTGACGTCCACTGAAAGAACATATTACTCGCCGTGAAAAGCAATAAAATTTTTAAAAAGTCAATAACACAATCCGCCAGTTAAAACAAAAATGCAGAGTGGGCCCGAGATAGCCAAGAAAAATAAAGCTTTTGCGGATCACGATCACCTAGCTGAAGTTTTTCTACCAAACGATAATTCTACAAGTATTCCCCTAGATCCTAGAGGAACATCAAGTAACAACTTCTCAAGTTATACAACTAGTGACGGCGCGAGAAGTAAAAACACAATAAAAAAAAATTCAACAAAAAAAAATCAGCAGGATTCTGGATATGTCTCCATCTATGTTACCAAAAAAAGCTAGCAGAAGTAGTCATGATACTGAAAACAACCAAATGATGTCAAATCATACCGATCGTCTTTACCAGTCATTGCAAAATTAACAGAGAGACTTTTCCTGGACAAATTAAATCCAATAATTAACAACAAACAACTGATTCCCAGTCATCAGTTGGGCTTCAGAGAGAAACAAACGCAATAGAAAAATCCTTTGAAGAAAATAGTATGCTCAGCTATTTTTTTTGAAAATAAATTTAAAAACATCTTACCGATACCATTTGTTAACTACTTGACTACATATCTGGAAAATAAATTCTTTAAACACGACAACGAAATTAAACACGACAACGAAATCTCAGACCTAACAGAAATAAGAGCTGGAGTCCCCAAGGGAAGGGAGTATAATAGAACCAACCTTATACGCATTATTCACCAGTAATCTTCCAATACAAGCTCCAAGGTGATGCATTTACAGGAGCATTTTTTGAAAATAACCTACAAGAAATAAACTGCAAGAAATGGAATATTAAATAATATTAAATTTAAAGCAACAAAATCTTCACAAATAAACTGCAAGAAATGGAATATTAAATAATATTAAATTTAAAGCAACAAAATCTTCACACGTGAACTTCACATATAAAAAAATAAACAACATTACAGACTAACGAAATGGAGACACTGTCCCGCTTGAGTCTTGAAGAAAAACTGCAGTGGAAAGAACAAATAAACAATAAAGTCATTGAACTAAACTCAAAATACAGAAAAATCTACTAGTTAATAGGACGAAATTCGACACTAGCAATCCACAACAAAATACTGATTTACAATCAAATACTAAAACCAATCTGGCAGTATGGTATACGCTCTGAGGCTGCGCCAGCAGATATATTGAGGCAATCATAAGATTTCAAAATAAGGTGATTCGCCACATGGTACGCTAGAAACTCCGACCTTCGTAGATACATAATCATAAATACAGTTGACGAAGAACTTTCAAGATTTGCTGTAAAACATTGCACCAGATTGACAAATCATCAACAACAAATCATGACAAGAAATCCCCTATATTACAATTCGATAAGAAGATTAAAAAGAAGAAGACCACTAGACCGGATTTGAGTCTTAAAATTGATGTTATATGACATCAATTTTAAGACTTACCGTAGTTTAAGATTTTTTCAAAACAAAATTAATGCTCGGTCCATTGTGACCAGTTTTAATGCTAGGACGATAAAAAAAATTCAATTTTGGTTAGACTTTGTGGTATCTTTACGTACCTCCCGGAGGCGTACGTAAAGATACCTTTGTGGTATATTTACGTACGCCTCCGGGATACCCACTTTATCCACGAGAATGACAAAGCAGATGAGGTAATTCTAACCACTTCTCAACGACTGCAAGAACCAGGGATAGCCAGAACCATTTTATTTCTCTGGTGCGTGGAAAATACGGAATTAAGAATTAAAATGTCTTCTAAAATATTTAATGTAAATAAATATTAAAAAATATCCTGTGTATTCATATTTGCAATACTAATTAAAATTATTGTCAATTTCGTCATTAATACAACATTTTCAATTATTTATTTATTTATTTCGTCATCAAAGAATATACACTTTATTAGACTACATTATAAGAAATAATCTATTTTTTAAATAAAAACTAAATAACAACAATATATAGCTAAATCAAATAGTTAAATTGAAAGTATACTATAAAATTAGATGAAATTTTTTACAAAAATAGAAGAAGTTATAACAGACATATTAAAATTAGCTTAAATAATTATGACTGGATTGCGTTAAGTAATATGTAATGTATCGACTTAGATGATATATTAAAATCAATCAATCTAGAATGACGATTAAACTCATTAATTAGGTTGTTTACACCACTATCACGACCATAATTCGCTCTAGAACATTCAACATTCAATAAATGTCTATTACGAATAGAAATCGGTGAAACATTAAAATTTAATAAACATAATAATTCTGGCGAATCAATTTCACCAACAAGAAGTCTGAATATAAAGACAACCTTAGCAGCAACACGCCGTACTAAGAGGGAATTCAATTTTATTAAATTAAGCCTGGCCTCGTAGGATGGAATATTATTAGTATCTCTCCATTGAAGACCCTTCAAAGCAATTTTTAAGAACCTTTTTTGGATAGCTTCAACACGATTGCTATGAACATCATAGTATGGACACCATATGATTGATGCATATTCTAACAAAAGAAACGTACAATGTTTTTATAACATAAGGATCCGAGAAATTTACAGTATAGCGTCTGATCATACCCCAAGCTCTATTAGCTTTATTAATGACATAATCTATATGAAGATTATACGATAATTTGGTGTCAAGGACAACACCAAGATCTTTTATGCTATGAACACGGGCAATAATCAAGTTAACAAAGTAATATGTAACAGTATAAGTTCTGATCCTACGTGAGTAACTGATAACACAACATTTACTAACGTTAAGAGCAAGTTGGTTTTTGGAGCACCACTGATAAAATTGCTGTAAAGAGGTTTGTAAATTGTAAAAATCAGATACATCTTTACCAGAAAAAAATATTTTGAAGTCATCAGCAAACATTAACAGTAAACAGTCAGGCAGAAATTTAACAATGTCATTAACAAACAAAATAAATAGAAGTGGACCTAGGTGACTCCCTTGAGGCACACCAGAAGTAGCCAATATTTCATTTGAAAGACAATTACGAAAATTAACAAATTGTCGCCTGCCTTGAAGAAAAGATAATAACCACTTAATGAGCATGTAAGGTAAACCCAATTTTTTTAGCTTAAAAATTAATAATTTATGGTTAACACGATCAAATGCCTTACTGAAATCTGTAAATATAGTATCGACTTGATTACCCTTTGCAAATTCAGATGTAATGAAATTCGTAAAAAGTAAGAGGTTAGTCACCGTAGAACGGTTTTTCATGAAGCCATGCTGATTAAGACAAATAAGATTTCTGCAATGAAAAAATAAATTATCTGTTACTAAACTATCAAAAAGTTTAGGAATACATGATTATTTGCATATACTTCTGTAATTATCAATCTTATTTTTTTTACCAGATTTAAAAACAGGCACAATAAATGAAAGTTTCCATATTGACGGGAAACAGCCAGTTCTTAAGGAAACGTTAAACATATGACACATAATAGGATGAAGTGGAATTCCACAGATTCTAACAAAAACTGGTGGTAAACCATCTGGCCCTGGATTAAATGAAAGCTCAAGGGCAGCAAAGGGAGGGATGTGGTAATCTGCTGTAAGCGGCTAGCATATACCCGTTCTTTCAATTCCTACTCTCACCTCCAAGTGGTGGTGCTGGAAACCTGAGCAACCCAAGCGGAGACGGAGTGATCAACCTTCGTGGAAACTTGGGTCAGGGCCAAGAGAGAGGGAGGCACAGTGGAGTAGTACTCATTCGCTACGAAAGAGGAGGGTCCCTGTGGTAGCAGCGTCTGTACTTCAGGTGAGAAGCGGCTGCAAAAGGCGTCTGTTCCCCATATTGGGGCGGCCTGTTTCGGTGGTAAGTCTGACTACCCCAAAAAGGAAGCAGCACCTGTCAGATCCAGTTTTCGGCTTATAACCAATCACTTGGAACGCTGCAAAAGAATAAAAACTAAAATAACATGGCTAGAAAACCGAAGGAAATTAGTTCTCCAAGAGGTAACCAACACATTGTTGGAAATCCTTCTGCGCAAGCAGCATGCACAACGGATTTGGAGGTGCAACAACCATGTTACAGTAAAAGTTGTTCAACTATAAATGAAACTGAAGTAAAACACTCTGCACTATCGTTGAAAACAAGATCACGTATCGGTGCATGGAATGTACGAACGCTATACGAAGCCGGCAAATTACAACAAGCTGCAAACGAACTGAGAAGATTTCATCTTGAGATTATGGGATTAAGTGAATGTAGGTGGAATGGTGTCGGAGAACATCTGTTGGCAACAGGTGAGAAGTTTCTTTACTCTGGCAGAGAAGAAAACGATATTCATCGGGATGGAGTTGGATTCCTTCTGAGCAAAAACGCTTGAAGATCCTTAATAGAGTGGAAGCCGGTAAGCGAACGCATCATTTACGCCAAATTCTATACTAAAGCAAGAAACATCGTCATTGTAGAGGCATATGCACCTACAGAAGTTTCTGATAGAGAAAATAAAGAAGATTTTTACTCCCAATTAACGTCAACTTTGGCCGAAATAAAGAAGAAAAATATAATAATTCTAATGGGGGATTTTAATGCGAAGGTTGGAACGGACAATAGAAATATTCAACATATAATGGGTGATAAGGGAATTGGCGTAATGAACGAAAATGGTGAACTATTCATCGAAACTTGTATCTCGTCAGATTTAGTAATCGGCGGCACACTCTTCGCACATAAAAACTGTCATAAGACAACTTGGACTTCTCCAGATACAAACACGAAAAATCAAATAGACCATATCTGCATTAGCAGACTCTGGAGGAGTAGTCTGCTAGATGTGCGTGTAAAGAGGAGCGCTGACATTGGCTCAGATCATCATCTTTTAATAGCTGAAATTCGTTTAAAAATTGCTGCACCAAAAAGGAGAACTGCAAATATGGCCCCAAAGAAATTTGATATTAAAAAATTGTGATATCCGTACTCAATTCATCAACGAACTAAACAATGGCGCCATCCGAGATAGTGTTGCAGAACAATCTAATGTTGAATCCAGCTGGAACGCTGTTAAATCAATTTTCGTTGAAACCAGCAAAAAAGTCCTCGGATACCAACCTAGAGAGAGAAAAGAATGGATCTCATTAGAAACATGGCAAAAGATTGAAGAGAGAAGAGCTGCGAAAAAGATTAAAGAAAATGCAAGGACAAGATCCCAAAAACAGCGTAGCTCAGAAAATTACAGCACATTAAATAAGGAAGTGAAGAAGTTGTGTAAGAGCGATAAACGTAAATCGTTCAACGATATTGCGAATGAAGCGGAAAAAGCGGCCGAAAGAAAGGATATTAGATTACTTTACGAGACTACACGAAGATTAGCGGGAGCAAGAAGAAAATGTAACCACCCAATAAAAGACAGCGATGGCAAATCTATTACCGATAAAAACCAGCAATTAAAAGTGTGGTATGAACATTTCAATAAAATCTTGAATACTTCAACAATATCAACGCAATTACCAATGTCTGACATACTTACGGAAAATCAACGTGGATCTTCGATAAAAAGTAGTCCACCATCGATGGAGGAAATAGAAGTAGCAATAAAGTCCATGAAAAGTAATAAATCTCCTGGGAACGATCAAATATACGCTGAAATGTTGAAAGCGGACAGCAAATTAACAGCCAAACTACTTTTTCCAGTTTTTCTTAACATCTGGGAAAATGAAACGATGCCAAGCGATTGGGTTGAGGGGATTTTAGTAAAAGTGCCAAAAAAAGGAAATATGTCTGAATGTACTAACTATAGAGGAATTACTCTACTGTCAATACCATCCAAAGTGCTGACAAAAATCCTGCTAAATCGAATCAACAACAAAATCGATTTTACGCTAAGAAAACAACAAGCTGGATTTCGCTCGAATAGGTCCTGCATTGATCAAATAAATACCATTAGAATTATAATTGAACAGGTTAATGAATGGCAGTCTACTTTACAACTGGTATTTATTGATTATAGCACTGCTTTTGACAGCATCTCACGAAATCATATATGGGATGCTCTAAAACAAAGGCGCGTTCCGTCAAAAATAATCAATATTATACGTGCTCAATATGAGGGTTTTAAATGTCGGGTATTACATCAAGGTTTACTGTCCGAACCAATTAACACTAAAACAGGAGTAAGACAAGGCTGTCTACTGTCACCACTTCTATTTCTGATAGTGCTTGATGATATCTTAAGCGACGCAGTTGATGGTCTCAATCGCGGTATTTTCTGGAATTTCAACGAACAACTTGAGGATCTGGATTATGCCGACGACATATGCCTCCTGTCGACAAAGCACTCCGAAATGCAGGAAAAATTAAACAGTTTACAAGAAACATCTTTAGAATATGGGCTTAAAATAAACGTGAAGAAAACTAAAGCAATGAAAATTAATGCACCAAATAACAACAACTTTATATTAGGCAGCGATATAATAGAAAATGTTCCTGAATTCACGTATCTTGGCAGCGTAGTAACACCGGATGGAGGTGCCAGAGAGGATGTTACATCAAGGATAAATAAAGCAAATGCTGCATTTGCTCAGTTGCATAACATTTGGAGCTCAAATGTTCTTTCTGTAAACTTTAAGATCCGTATCTTTAACTCCAACATAAAAAGTGTCCTCTTATACGGATGTGAAACATGGATGGTGACAGAAGCTCTTACTAACAAGATCCAAATATTCGTTAATAAATGCCTTAGACGCATTTTACGTATATGGTGGCCAAACAGAATTCGAAATGAAGAACTTTATGAAAGATGCAAACAACAACAGATTGCTATAGAAATTAAACGCAGAGAATGGGGTTGGATAGGGCATACGCTTCGTAAAGATCAGGGTGAAATATGTAGACAAGTGTTTGACTGGAACCCGCAGGGTAACAGAAAGCGTGGTCGACCAAAAACATCTTGGAAGAGGACCTTGAACAGTGATGTAGCTAGTACAGGAAAAACATGGAAGGAAATAAAACCATTAGCACAAGATCGCAATAACTGGAGAGTTTTTACTGACGCCCTATGCTCCACTAGGAGCTAAAGGATTTAATCATCATCAAGGTTATTTATATAATTTGGAATTTCAGTAGGTGAAAACTGGAAATTATTAAAGTTTAAGCATGAATTATTACCCATGTAATTAAAGAAATTTTCGTCAAATTCAAATTGATCATTATAAACAGATTTAAAAAATGTAGCAAACAAATCACATGCGCTTTGAGGTGACTCAGCACATTCATTATTAAAGTAAAAAGCTGAAGGGAAGCCATCCGAATTATTCATGGAATTGATAAATTGCCAAAATTTGCGAGGGCACACTTTAATACTATTTTGAATTTCATTAATATAAATATAGTACGCATTTGTTATGGCTATCTTAAATTCAGACTTCAGTTTACGATAAACTCTGTAATCGTCATTTAGCTCACTAAGACGCCATTTTCTAAAAGCTTTATTTTTCAATAATCTCAATTTATTAGTTAGATCATTGTTCCACGGACAATTTCCAAAGTTATTATTTTTAACTAGAATAACTGGTACAAATTTATAAATAACATCAAAAATAATACGATAAAAGTCATTGCAAATAGTGTTCATATCCTCTAAAAGAAGAAACTCACTCCAGTTATAATTACTTAAGGCATTACAAATTGCAGAGTAATCCACATTTTTAAAATCAAATTTAAAAGATTGAGCAAATTCTAGCTCACATGAAAAATCAAATTCACAAAATAATTTAATCGAAGGATGATAAGCATCTTCATGAACTAAACCATTAGGACTACGTATCACCAAGACACCATCAGTATTATTGGAAAATACTAAGTCTAATGAACGATCTTGGAAGTTTTTAACATTATTCAGCTGAAGTAGTCCAAGTGAAAGTAACGTATCAATCATATAGGCTTCAGTAGTGCTAGTTGCATTAACCGGATTCAAAAATGTGCAATCGTCATTAGCAGGAGACCAGCTAATGTGCGGTTGATTGAAGTCACCAAAAATATAAATAATATCCAGTGGTTTCAGCAAGCCAACGATATAACTAAAAGCCTCCAAATACCTGACAATTTTTTCATTACCAATTAAAGCTTTATTGTAAAAGTAATAATCTATATACAATTTTTCTACCAGATGATAAAATGTTAACTATCTGCCAAATATCAATTTGTTATCCAAATCACTTCATTATCCTCATCGATTTTTCTGATAAACATACGACTACATCTTCAATAATACAGTCTAAACCACTTTCATCAAATTCCAAAGGTATTGTGATTAGATAGATATGCTGATAGCATTCCTTACCAGAACAATGATTAAGTCTTATGTAAATTTTAATTCTTTCACAATGACTATTGACTTTGTGCTTGGGAACTGTAACATCAATTTCAATTTTATTATCCGGACCAAAGTTGCCATTTTGTTTATCAATAAAATATGCTTCATTAGGTAAATAAACAATCCATGTTTGGGGTGCTCCTTCAGTTAATTGTAAATTATTATCAAATATTATTGTCCCACAAAATTTAATTTTTCCACCCGCTGTTCGAATTCGTAGGTGACCCAAATCCAATGATATGTCGTGCTTTAAAATTCTGTTCCGATCGTAATTCAATTTGAACGGCTGTATGGTATTCATTTTAAGATTAATGATTTCAATAGAATGATTATTAGTATCAGCTATATATAAAAATTCACCCGTCGAATTAACACATAGGCCACCTGGTTCATTAAACTGGTGAAATTTGTCATTCTGATTTATTATTCGACAAGTTTCAATACTTCTATTGACAATATCTATTTTTTTTATTTTATTATTATATGTATCCGCAACGTAAACACGATTGTCATAAGGATTATATGCTACTCCTAAAGGATGCTGTAATTTTGCACCATACTCTTTGCCATCAATATCTCCAAACGCAAACAAATTCTGTAAAATAAATGTGTTACAATTTCATACCAATAGTAAAGAAAAGAATACCAAAGGATTTCTGTCACCGCCAACTATAGGTACTACTTTCCCATCCGCCAAAATAATTTTACGAATGCAAGAGCTTTCACTATCAGCAATAAATAATTCTTTTGGATCTTTTGAAATTGCTAAGCCAGAAGGTTGGGCAAAAGCAGCATTTTGTGGATATGAGTTATTACGATTTTCTTCATTACCATTACCCACAATTGCTATACATGAATAAGCCTGAAATTTCTTAAATTTCCACCATATTACATCTTCAAGAAAAAGGGCCCAAATCTGATGTGTCCCTGCCATTGCAATTAAAATGATATTTTTTTCTGGTACAGAATTTTCATCCATATGGAATGACATATCCATATCCCTAGTCTTATGACATGCTACATCCCATGGAGAAGACAATACTTGGTCCGTCCCAATTTTTCCACCTACACGATCATTTCCTTGGTTTCCATTTCCAACCACAGTTTCAACAGTACGCCGTTTCAAATCAATTTTTCTAATAGCGTGATTTTCTGTGTCGGCAACAAATAGTATATAATCATTTAAAAAGGTTAATCCTTGCGGGCAGTAAAACCTCGCTGTTTGAAAATCACCATCGACAAACCCGCTTTTAGTTCCACCAATTTGTTGTAAAACATCACCAAGATAATTTACTATTATAATTCGGTTATATCCTGTATCAGATATTGCAAATAACTCCGCTTCCTTACTATAACTTTCATGTTTGGAACAAGCAATTTTACCAGGAAATTTTAAATTTGAAGACAAAATTAGTTCACCTGCAGGATTTAATGGCAATGATGTAGATCTGATCGAGTTATTACTTTTATAAAACTTTAAGGCTGCATTAATGTATTTTTCCAAAACATCATATTGTCCCTCACCCATTTGTACAAATAATGGATTTCCACGAGGACCCAAAATTACTAGAGTTGGCCAACATTTAATTTTTAACTTTATCCACATCGATGAATTGAAATCATTGACTACTGGATGTTTTATATCATGTCTTTGCACAGCAGATAAAATATTAGCTGAATCTTTTTCATTCTCAAATTTAGCACTGTGAACTCCAATAACCACAAGACCATCTTCGATTGTATAGTTATTCTCCAATTTTTTTATGTGGGGTAAAATATGCATACAATTTATACAACAATAAGTAAAAAAATCTAAAATAACAATTTTTCCCTGCAGTAATCCAGAAAACGTTAATGGTTCTGTTACATTGAACCAGTCTAGATCTGCAATAAAATTATCATTTATATTTAAAAATATTGAAGATTATATTATACTTTCTTCAAAATCAATAATTTCCTTATGTTCTTTGTCGGCAATATTGATATATTTCTCCAAAATATCATCCTTCTGCAGTTCGGAAAGCGAATCCGTTAGTCGCTGTTTTAGATTTGTACAGTTATAAGCTAATAAATCAAGCATATCAAATTCTTCATCAAACTGCATACTAGTAAATATAAATACATACAATTTAATTAATTATTGTTATATATTTTTGAAAGAAGCTAAAACTATAGGCAATTTTTGACCAGGTTATAAATAAAGTACAATTTATTTTGTACCCAACCCATAAAACTATAAGAAAAGAACAACTCTCAATGAGAAAGCAATAATGAAGAAGGCATATATTAGCTATCTTTTTCTAATTCATTTAAATTTTATTTGCACAAAATGTGTTTTTGAAATCCAAGGAGTATGTAATAGACGCAGAAGGCATAATATTAAAATCCTGAGCCTGGCTGGTTATAGTCCTCTCTTTCTTTGCAAACCAATGTGTCAAATTGTAATTTGAGCGGACTGGGTTTAATATTATTCCGGGCATTGTTTTTTTATTGATGTATTAGATACTATAAATAGATTTGTTAAAAAAGATGTAATTTAAGTAAAATAGTAAATACAGGTAACAATAAAATCTAGGCATAATCAAATTTAGGGGATGAAAATGTGATTTAGGAAAATAATTAAATTAGGTAAAAATTTAATTTAAAAATGAAAAAAAAATTAATTTATGTAAAAATGGAATGTAGCTAACAATGAAATTTAAGGGAAAAAATAAAACATAGGTAAAATAATAAATTTTGGTTATTTCCTGAAAAAAATATTATTTAGGTAAAAACAAAGAAAAAGTTTATGTTAAATAAATGTAGTTTTATTGAAATAAAATTAAAAACAACATTTAAGGAAAATAATCTTTCAAAACTCGATTAAACAATTCTGCCATGTTCAATGACTGTTAATATTCAATCCTGTTATTATTGGCAACCAATCTGTAGTACTTATTGAATTTATCCACTTTTGTTTAATTTTTCCATCATTTGGAAATATTTAAATAAAATAAATTAATAATATTTTCAATTTAATACTAACAATATTTTACTTGGGGGCTCTTAAAAATATCTAGTCTGTCTCATCGTGTATTTTTTTTCTGCTGCTATTAAAATAAATTCGTGAAGTTTTTGTAACGTATTATCAATTTTTAATATCAATATTTGTTCCGAATTTAACATATTTGTTCCGAATTTTCTGATGTCAGTTGTATTTATTTGTACTGCGAATAAATTATGACAACAGTACTAAATATGTTTCAAATTGTGTAAAACTTACTATTTAGGACGTAAATTTAAACTTTTTGGTATAATTTTTCATTCTAGTCCTGAGTTCATGAATTATTGCGAGTGCAATACACTTTGCATTCGCAATAATTCATGTATTAAAATTAAAATTACACAAATTTTAAGAGTAAAACTGCTTTTTTTATAGTGTTGGTGTCCACTATATTTCAAATGTTTTTTTCTAGTTTTAAGACCATTTTTTTATTGTGAAGTAAATGTATATTTTCTTGTTGCTTAACTAAATATAAACTAAAATAGTGTAGATTAAAATAATATTTGAAATAATTATAAAAATATTCTAATGTATTAGTGCAAGTATTGTGACATGGTAAATAATAATATAGAAATAATATAATAGATATTTGTATGACCTCCGAAACAAAATAAAATATTGAATATATTTGTTTACAGCTAAGGTTAGGTTAGGTTTAAGTGGCGGCAAAGCCTCGCATAGACCACAGTTGGTCCTTAGCGATACCACTACCCGGAATTATTAAGCTGCTACCTTCAGGGTGTACGTGGAGTTATTTTCGAGAAGGTCGAAGGATTTCGTGCGGTCAGCGAACATAATGAGCTTGTTGCTGCTGCACTTCGAAATCTCTTCGAGATTTGGAAAGAGTGGCTGTCCTAAAATGAGATGCCTCTTGTGTATAAGGGCTGGACAGTGACACATAAGGTGTTCTCAAGTCTCTTCCTGTCCAGGTTCCTTGCAGTTTCTGCAAGTGCTATTAGATACTAATCCCAGTCTGGCCGCGTGCCTCCCGATCAGGCAGTGTCCAGTAAATATATCCACTACCAGCCTGCACCTAGCACGATCCAGATTGAGAATCAATGCAGTTTTTCCTTCGTTATACGTGCCCCACATGACTTTCGTTGTTTTACTTTTTGTGGAATTACTCCATCGGCGTCTTGCAAGGGCGAGTGACTTATTGTCGAGACATCTTTTAAGCGATTGAAGTGGTGGGAAAATTTTCCCTGAGTTTACTTCTTCGAGGGTTACTCCCCTCTTTGCAAGTTTGTCTGCCGCTTCATTGCCTTCTATATTAGAGTGTCCAGGTACCCAGCATAGCATTACTCTTCTGTTACTAGCCAGATTCTGTAATGCCGTAAAGCAGCTGAGTACCAGCTTAGATTTTATATACGCAGCGGCTAGAGCCTTAATGGCTGCCTGGCTGTCAATATATATGTGTATGTTTTTGTTGATTGTGTCGCACCTTCATGCACTCTCAGCGGCTTTCTAAATTGCGAGAACCTCCGCTTGAAAGATGCTGCAGTTATCTGGTAGCTTATAGCTGTTATTAGTATCCAGTTCAGGACAGTGGACTGAAGCACCTACTCCTCTGTCCATCTTGGAACCGTCAGTGTATATGTCGATCGCAACCACAGGATTCGACTCCTTGTTTGCCCAGAAATCCCTGTTTGGTATGCTGATCTTGTATTTGTGGTTTAGAGAGAGGCGGGGTACCAAGTAGTCAGACCTCTCTGAGAGGGAGAGGCCTATTCTGGTGTGGCTTAAACTCCTGTTTTGAAATTGATTACTGAAAGTATGGCGTTGAGCGAGTCTGAGGAAGTTGTTCTAAGCGCACCAGTAACCCCCAGTCCCGCCAGTCTTTGGGTCTTTTCCAGCTTTGATCTACACGTTTTTTTGTCTAATGCGGTCCACCATACCATGACTCCGTACAGCATAATTGGCCGCACTATGGCTGTGTAAATCCAGTATGTGAGTTGGGGTTTTAGACCCCATGTCTTAGCAAACATACGTTTACACGCATAGAACGCATTATTTGCTTTTCGTATGCGTTCTACTACGCTGGATTTACAGTATAGCTTGCTATCCAGGATTATCCCTAAAAATTTTGTTTGTTTAGCGATTATTAGTTGTTCGTTGTCCAGTTTTGGGACCCTGCAATACGGAATCTTGTATTTCCTTGAGAATAGTACGATTTCCGTTTTCTGTGGGTTTACTTTAAGGCCACCAGCTTTAGCCCATTGGCTAATCTTTTCCAGAGCCTTTTCTATCAGTTCTGCGATTGTATTAAGAAATTTACCTGTTGCCAAGAAGACTATATCATCAGGGTAGGCAACTATTTTTACGCCGCACGAATGCATTTTTTAGGGGCGTGCCCCTTACCACAAGTTTAGTTGCTTTGGCAATACCCCATTCTGCGGTTATTGATCTGTTATTTAACAATTTATTTATCCAGCTACTGATCGTTTTATTGATACTGGCTGATTTCAGAGCCTCCACAATCGTCTCCGTTGTGACATTGTTAAAGGCTCCTTCTATGCCCAGGAATGCTCCCAGCGTGTATTCCTTGTAGTGAAGGGATTTTTCAATATCGAACACCACTTCGTGGAGCGCGGTTTCAACCGATTTACCCTTCGTGTATGCGTGCTGAGACTTGGACAGTATCGCCGGGTCGATATTCTTCCTTATGTATACGTCCAGGATTCTTTCCATGGTTTTAAGCATGAATGAGGTTAAACTGATAAGCCGGTAGTTTTTCGGGTTAACGTGACTAATCATGCCTGCTTTGGGAATGAAAATCACCTTAGATTCGTTCCAAGACAAGGGTACGTGGTTAAGTCTTAGACACCCTTTGTAGATCTCAATCAACCAGGGGATTACCAGCTTGTCTATTTTTTGAAGCATCGCCGGTATTATGCCGTCTGGCCCCGGAGATTTGATTGGGTCAAAGGAGCTTAACGCCCAGCTTAGTCGTTGCCACGTTACCAGGTCCTGTACCATCTTGTTGTGAGTTTGCCCGTCGGTATTTGCGGTTGGAACTCGATCCGCCGGATCAAGACAGCCACGGAAGTGAGTTTGCAGAAGCGACTCCAGAGTTTCCTGGCTATCTTTCGTCCAGCTGCCATCAGCATTCCGTAAGAGTGTTGGCGATTTGGTTAAAAAAAATTTGAGTCTAGCTGTTTCGGAGGTTTTTTCCATGTCGCCACAGAATTTCCTCCACCTAGCTCTTTTCCCCCTTTCTTAATTCTTTTTTGAAAGTTTTGAGGTGATCTCTATACTCTGCCCACGCACTTACATCGTTGGTACGTTTGGCGCGAGTAAACGACTTGTGAACAACGTCTCGCTTCACTTTCAGTTCTTTGTTCCACCAAGGCGGTGGAGTGCTTTTGCGGGTGAGCTTTAGTGGACATGCTTTTTCAAAGCTTGTCGTAAGGACGTTTGTAAGCAGACGTACAGCAGCTTCCAGAGTTTCCGTCTTCCAGATAGCTACTGGACTCTTGCCGTCGAGTTTTTGCTCTACCGTTTTCGCATACAGTTCCCAGTTTGTACTAGTTGGAATTGAGAGTATTGTTTTTATGGAAAGAGATTTCGAAACTAATATACCTGTGGTCTGACAGAGACGGTTTCTCCAGTACCTGCCAGTTGTCAAGTACACAGGTATCTGTTTCCGTGTATAGTGATAGATCGAGAACATTTTGACTATTCGGGCCGATATATGTAGGTATATCGCCCCGATTTGCTATAGATAAATTAGAGCTAAGTATGAAGTTTAAGAAGGACTCCCCTCTATTATTCACATCTTTGCTGCCCCATACACTGTGATGAGCGTTGATGTCTCCACCGATCACTAGGTTGCGCTTCTGCTTGGAAGCATCATCCACTAGTGTCCGGAGTTGCTGAGTTGGTGTATTTTTTTTCTGCTGCTATTAAAATAAATTCGTGAAGTTTTTGTAACGTATTATCAATTTTTAATATCAATATTTGTTCCGAATTTAACATATTTGTTCCGAATTTTCTGATGTCAGTTGTATTTATTTGTACTGCGAATAAATTATGACAACAGTACTAAATATGTTTCACATTGTGTAAAACTTACTATTTAGGACGTAAATTTAAACTTTTTGGTATAATTTTTCATTCTAGTCCTGAGTTCACTTTGCATTCGCAATAATTCATGTATTAAAATTAAAATTACACAAATTTTAAGAGTAAAACTGCTTTTTTTATAGTGTTGGTGTCCACTATATTTGAAATGTTTTTTTCTAGTTTTAAGACCATTTTTTTATTGTGAAGTAAATGTATATTTTCTTGTTGCTTAACTAAATATAAACTAAAATAGTGTAGATAAAATAATATTTGAAATAATTATAAAAATATTCTAATGTATTAGTGCAAGTATTGTGACATGGTAAATAATAATATAGAAAAAATATAATAGATATTTGTATGACCTCCGAAACAAAATAAAATATTGAATATATTTGTTTACAGCTAAAGTTAGGTTAGGTTTATATAGGTCGAATATTTAATTTGAATGAAAACTCCGTTTCTTTTATTTTATATTATAAAAACCTTTATTTTATTTTAGTTTATTATTTATCTATTTTATTAGTTTAACACTACTAACTTATTTAATCCAATTTAACAACTTTAAATTATGATTAATATATATAAAATCATTTATTCACGTTGGGATATAAAATATTTGCTACTAACTGTCGTAAGGCTTGCTAACTTAATGATCTCTTTTCTTTTTTATCAAATATGAAGATGGTAAACTTATTTGAGATGCAAATTCAATTGTTAATCTCTCCAAATTGCCTTTCTCAAATCGAGCAATTAAGCGTTATTAATTATTAAGAAATATCATTGAGAGTTATATAATTGAATTAGAATTACATATATAATTTGTATATATATATACACATGTACAGGGTGTCCCTACATCACCCTCCTCTCAGTAGGATTACCATTTAAAAATTCCTAAAATAAATTTAATCATATCTCTTAATACGACACGTTGCAATATTTAATATACTTAGTAACAGCAATTCAATTGTGTTTAAAAAAAAATTATTAAAACTAGTAAGATACTATTTGTTTATAATATGTAACAAATTTAATTGACAGTAGAAATAACATACTATGTAAATTTTACGTGTTTTTTATGGTTGTGGTTGTCTCCACTTAAAATACTAAATGCTGGCTTCAACCGATCAATAGAAACTGAAATGTTTTTTCCTTTTACGTTTACCACAAAATGTTTTCTTAATTTTCTTACGACTTGAAATGGACCGTCATATGGATGTTGCAGAGATTTTTTAACTTTATCAACTCTGATAAAAACTTGTGAGCAATTCTTTAGAGATTTTGGAATAAAAATATCGTTTTGCTTTTTACACTTTGGTTCTGACGTCTTTAAATTTTGCATAAACTCTCTAAGTTTGTTGACTAAGGTAAAAGAGTCAGATTCAGAGATTGGGTTTTTTGTAAAGATTTCACCAGGCACTTTCAAGGTTTGTCCGTAAACCATTTCCGCTGGCGAGCATTTTAAGTCCTCTTTGTAAGCGACGCGGATTCCTAGGAGTACAAAGGGTAACTCTTCACTCCAGTTTACGGTATTGCACCTTGCCATAAGTGCCGATTTCACATGTCTGTGAAATCTTTCCACAAGACCATTCGATTGTGGATGGTAAGCAGTGGTACGTATGTGATGCGTGCCAATTAATTTTGTGACAGCAGAAAATATGCGTGAAACGAATTGTGAACAACGATCTGTTGTCAAAATTGATGGTACACCAAATCTTGCTAAATATTGAGCAACGAATGTTTTAGCTACTGTTTCAGTTGATATTTCTTTAATTGGATAGGCTTCTGGCCATCTTGAAAAACGATCAACGATTGTCAGAATATATCGATTACCAGCTGAACACGGAAGTGGGCCTACCAGGTCTAAATGGATGTGCTCAAATCTATCGTTTGGTATGTTAAATTTTTGAAATTCCGTACGTGTATGTCTGTGTACTTTAGATTTTTGGCAAGAAAAACAAGATTTTGCCCAATTTCCGACATCTTTGTTCATGCTTGGCCAGAAATATCTTTCAGCTACAAGCTTGCGTGACGCCCTAACACCCGGATGTGACAAAATATGTAGTTTGTCGAAAACGATTTTCCGTAGCGATTGTGGAACAAATGGTCTGTTTGTGCCAGTTTTTGTCTCGCATAATATTTTCCAGTCCGAAGCTGGACCGTTAATATAATCAAAAATCAAATTTTTTGAATTTGAATTGTTGTCAACAAATTTTTGAATTGATAAATCTGATTTTTGTTCTTTCATGAAATTGTTATAGTCCAGAATTGAATATATTGAAGAAGTTTCTAATGGTCGTGATAGGAAATCTGCGACTACATTGCTTTTTCCGCTAACATGTCTGATGTCACTGGTGAATTGCGCAATGTATTCGAGATGACGCGTCTGTCTCGGACTACGTTCCGTCTTGGATTCAATCGCTCGCGTGAGCGGTTTGTGATCAGTGTACACGATAAAAGAACGACCTTCAACGAAAAATCTGTAATGTTTAATTGATAAATAAATCGCTAATAATTCGCGATCGAATGCTGAATATTTCATTTCAGTCGACGATAATTTTTTAGAAAAGAATGATAAAGGCTGCCAACAATGATTATGAAATTGTTGCAACACTGCCCCAACTGCTACATTTGATGCGTCAGTCGTTATATTTAAGACTGCACCTTCTACTGGGTGAGTCAACAGCGTTGCGTCCGCTAATGTTTTTATAATTTTATTAAAGCTAGTGTCGCATTCGATTGGCCATTCGAAAATTGATTTAGATTTTGGTAATTTTTGTAGTTGCGTTATGTAAGTATAAATCGGCGTTAAATTTTGGGCTAAATTCGGTAGAAAACGATGGTAATAATTTACCATACCGATAAAGCGTTGGGCTTGTTTGATGGAGCTAGGTTTTGGAAAATCTACAATAGCTTTAACTTTGTCCGTGGATGGGAGAATACCATCCTTTGAAATAGTGTGCCCTAAAAAATTTAGGGTTTTTACACCAAACACACATTTGGCCGGTTTTATTGTTAAACCATACTGTTGCAGTCGTTCAAAAAGAAACTTCAAATGTTCTACATGTTCAATTTCATTGCGACTAGCTATTAGAATATCGTCAATGTAGACGAATGTGAAATCTAAACCTGCGGTTACTTCATTCATGAAGCGTTGAAATGTTTGACTTGCATTTCGCAAGCCGAAACTCATTCGGGGAAACTCGAATAAACCGAATGGTGTGGTTATGGCTGTTTTATGAATATCTTCAACAGCAACAGGAATTTGATGGTAAGCTCTGAATAGATCGATTTTTGAAAATATTTCGCATTCAGCAAGTTTCATTGTGAAGTCCTGAATGTGCGGAATAGGAAATCTATCTGGAATCGTAGCAGCGTTAAGTCGCCTATAATCGCCGCAAGGACGCCAATCATCGCAGTCTTTCTTTGCCACCAAGTGTAAAGGTGAAGAGACTGGAGAAGATGAGGGCCTGCAAATACCTAATTCCAGCATATGGTCAAATTCTAGTTTTGCTGATTTATGTCTTTTTGAATCAAGACGACGAGGTTTACAAAACGGTAGATGACCAGTGGTTATGATATGATGTACGACGGAATGTTTTGACGGAGCATTAAAAGATGGAGGAGCTGTGATAGTGCTGAATTGTTTCAACAATTTGTCATAACTGTCTTCTACCATATACAAAATAGGTGTTGGAGTATCAGTTGAATTGATTGAACAAGCGTTTATTGAAAGAGACGTTAAATTGTCAACTAAACGTTTTGCTTTAAGATCAACCGATAAATTGAATTTGGATAAAAAATCTGCACCAATAATTGGCTTATTAACATCAGCTACTAAAAAATCATGTTTGAATGTACGTCTTAGGCCTAGATCTAACTCTAGTAATTTGTTGCCATATGTATGGATTTTTGTACCATTGGCAGCTGATAAGCAGAAATTATTGTTATTTTTAAGATTATATGAGTTATCGGCGGGAATACATGACACATCAGCACCGGTATTAACTAAAAAGTGAAATTTATTGTTTTTATCTTTGATAAAAAGGCGGCTATTTACATTATGAATACTACTGTTTGCCGCTGGAACAGCAGAATAATTCAGTTTTTTGAACTGTTGTTATGCTAATTGTCTGATGGTGTTTTAAAATTGCAAGGTTCAGTGCATTTTGTAGCTTTGACACCGAATTTGCGGTGATACCAGCAATTTTGATATTTCGAAGAATTACTGCGAGATCTGGATCTTCTAGGTCGAGAAAATGATCGCGATCTGTTTGAATTAAGTGATTGAAACATTCTTTTCAATTCAGAAATCTCTTTACGTAACTCTTGCACATGATTATTATTATTATTACTGCTATTCGTTGAAAGGTTATCTCGACTCAACGAGTTTTTAATGACTGAGACATTGGAGCTAGTGCTTATTGTATCGAAAATTTTATCAGCAGTTTTTAATATTTTATTGATGTCAACATCTTGTGGTAACGCTGAAACTAAATAATTATACCGCGTTAAGTCGTTTTTAATTCGATCTAAATTGAATTGTGATTCAACTTGAATGAACCACGTATTTAACGAGTTGGGAAAATAAGGAGGAAGCCTGATTTGCGTAGCATTTATTTGAGAATGTTTTTCTGTAGAATTGCTTCCATTATCTGAAGTTTTTGCGTTCCCTTCGTCTTTGGACATATTTAAAAATTATGTGATGCGATTTCTAGAAGAAACGTAAGTTTGAAATAATTTAATAATTTGAATTGATTCTAAACACGACTTATTTAACCAAAGAAATTGAATGCTACAGCAAAAATAATAATTCTAACAAAACTGTGTATAGTATTAAGAAAATGGATTTTTTTTTTATTTTACTACAGAGAATTAAGTGTCTGTTTGCCACTTGGATGACAGTTGAGAAGCAAATATATTATTTACAATTTTAATTTATTAATTGATTAATTGTTTTTTTTTTTTATTAATTTTATGCAATAAATAAAATCAAATGTAAATCAATAAAATCAAATGTAAATAATTTTAATTCAATATAGTTAATTTAATTTTTATATATAAATATAATGTGAACAATAATTTTGTACAAAATTATTTTATTTTCCAAGATTGTTTAATTTTTTATTGATATTATACAATGATGAATACCAAAATCTAATTATATCAATGTAACTATAAACTGTTTGATTAAATTGGATGATAATTATTATAATTATTGAATTGTTATTATTTACAATAATTAAAAATTATTACCCACAAGAAAAAAAAATTTTATTACATTAGGACCCTGTGGGTTAATAAAATTTAAATTCAAACGTCATTAAAAAATTTTTTTTTTTTACTCAATAATTTGACAATTAAATTTAGACCAAACAGAAAAATTGTTATAATTACGAAATGCTCTCACCAAAATGTATTAAAATTTTGTTGAGTGAGAATATTTTGTACAAGGTGATTCAATGATTTTAATGCGAATTTTATATATATGTATAGGTAATTGTTATAATTGAATATTTTGTGAAATATTTATATTTTTTTATATTTGTAAGTAAATTGATTTTATAATTATTTAATAATTATTTAATATTTAATATTATTTTGGAAATTTTTAATAATTTTCAATAATCTGACAATAAGAAATATACTATTTATTATTGCTGATTTTATTTTAATTTTTTTTTTTTTTTTCGTAATAAAGAAAAATATATAATTTAAATCAATTTACATATATTACATATATGAATATTCAATTTGAAATATATTGTTACATATATTTATTCAAAAATATATGTAAATATATTTATCATGAAATAAACTAGGAATATATTAAATTTGTATTCATTACCGATATATTCCAATTCAATGTAAAAATAAACCTTTGGTTTTAATATTTAATGTTATAGATACAATAAACAATATAATATATAAATTATAAATGAAAAATTTTATAAAAATAATATATTTTAAATTGTACCAACTTGGTGTATTTTTTATTTTATTTTTTGAAACAAAAATGCATCAGCCGATGTAAAAATTTTCAAGATGGTTTCTTGAATGCTGAAATTTTCAAGATGGTTTCTTGAAACAAAAATGCATCAGCCAATGTAAAATTTTCAAGATGGTTTCTTGAATGCTGATTTTATTATATGACGCCTGTTGATTGATGATTGATGATTGATTGTATGATTGTTGCAAAATTTTTTCTGGAAAATGATGAATTTTCAGCTTTCTTGTTGAAACTGGTTAATTTTTCTTAATGAAAATTATTTATATTTTCTTAATGAAAATATTTGATGATTCTTTCATAAGAAATTTACTATTATTTATTATCAAAAGAAGAATGTGTGCTGTACCATATAATCGGGCACGGAAAACACGTGTTACGTGTAACAATTTTTAAATATATTTTTATTTTTTATTTAATGAAATTTAAGAAATTGTTAGTAATAATAATAAACTTTTCTAGTTTCTATGTTTTTTTTTTATAATTGTTGGAATGAAAATTCCAGTGAATAATTAAAATTGTATTTTTTTGTTATGCACGTGTTCGGTTTTTTTTTTTATTCACGGGGTCACCAATATAAAGGTCGAATATTTAATTTGAATGAAAACTCCGTTTCTTTTATTTTATATTATAAAAACCTTTATTTTATTTTAGTTTATTATTTATCTATTTTATTAGTTTAACACTACTAACTTATTTAATCCAATTTAACAACTTTAAATTATGATTAATATATACAAAATCATTTATTCACGTTGGGATATAAAATATTTGCTACTAACTGTCGTAAGGCTTGCTAACTTAATGATCTCTTTTCTTTTTTATCAAATATGAAGATGGTAAACTTATTTGAGATGCAAATTCAATTGTTAACCTCTCCAAATTGCCTTTCTCAAATCGAGCAATTAAGCGTTATTAATTATTAAGAAATATCATTGAGAGTTATATAATTGAATTAGAATTATATAATTTGTATATATATATACACATGTACAGGGTGTCCCTACAGGTTTAAGTGGCGGCAAAGCCTCGCATAGACCACAGTTGGTCCTTAGCGATACCACTACCCGGAATGATTAAGCTGCTACCTTCAGGGTGTACGTGGAGTTATTTTTGAGAAGGTCGAAGGATTTCGTGCGGTCAGCGAACATAATGAGCTTGTTGCTGCTGCACTTCGAAATCTCTTCGAGATTTGGAAAGAGTGGCTGTCCTAAAATGAGATGCATCTTGTGTATAAGGGCTGGACAGTGACACATAAGGTGTTCTCAAGTCTCTTCCTGTCCAGGTTCCTTGCAGTTTCTGCAAGTGCTATTAGATACTAATCCCAGTCTGGCCGCGTGCCTCCCGATCAGGAAGTGTCAAGTAAATAAACCCACTACCAGCCTGCACCTAGCACGATCCAGATTGAGAATCAATGCAGTTTTTCCTTCGTTATACGTGCCCCACATGACTTTCGTTGTTTTACTTTTTGTGGAATTACTCCATCGGCGTCTTGCAAGGGCGAGTGACTTATTGTCGAGACATCTTTTAAGCGATTGAACTGGTGGGAAAATTTTCCCTGAGTTTACTTCTTCGAGGGTTACTCCCCTCTTTGCAAGTTTGTCTGCCGCTTCATTGCCTTCTATATTAGAGGGTCCAGGTACCCAGCATAGCATTACTCTTCTGTTACTAGCCAGATTCTGTAATGCCGTAAAGCAGCTGAGTACCAGCTTAGATTTTATATACGCAGCGGCTAGAGCCTTAATGGCTGCCTGGCTGTCAATATATATGTGTATGTTTTTGTTGATTGTGTCGCACCTTCATGCACTCTCAGCGGCTTTCTAAATTGCGAGAACCTCCGCTTGAAAGATGCTGCAGTTATCTGGTAGCTTATAGCTGTTATTAGTATCCAGTTCAGGACAGTGGACTGAAGCACCTACTCCTCTGTCCATCTTGGAACCGTCAGTGTATATGTCGATCGCAACCACAGGATTCGACTCCTTGTTTGCCCAGAAATCCCTGGTTGGTATGCTGATCTTGTATTTGTGGTTTAGAGAGAGGCGGGGTACCAAGTAGTCAGACCTCTCTGAGAGGGAGAGGCCTATTCTGGTGTGGCTGAAACTCCTGTTTTGAAATTGATTACTGAAAGTATGGCGTTGAGCGAGTCTGAGGAGGTTGTTCTAAGCGCACCAGTAACCCCCAGTCCCGCCAGTCTTTGGGTCTTTTCCAGCTTTGATCTACACGTTTTTTTGTCTAATGCGGTCCACCATACCATGACTCCGTACAGCATAATTGGTCGCACTATGGCTGTGTAAATCCAGTATGTGAGTTGGGGTTTTAGACCCCATGTCTTAGCAAACATACGTTTACACGCATAGAACGCATTATTTGCTTTTCGTATGCGTTCTACTACGTTGGATTTCCAGTATAGCTTGCTATCCAGGATTATCCCTAAAAATTTTGCTTGCTTAGCGAATATGAGTTGTTCGTTGTCCAGTTTTGTGACCCTGAAATGCGGAATCTTGTATTTCCTTGAGAATAGTACGATTTCCGTTTTCTGTGGGTTTACTTTAAGGCCACCAGCTTTAGCCCATTGGCTAATCTTTTCCAGAGCCTTTTCTATCAGTTCTGCGATTGTATTAAGAAATTTACCTGTTGCCAAGAAGACTATATCATCAGGGTAGGCAACTATTTTTACGCCGCACGAATGCATTTTTTAGGGGCGTGCCCCTTACCACAAGTTTAGTTGCTTTGGCAATACCCCATTCTGCGGTTATTGATCTGTTATTTAACAATTTATTTATCCAGCTACTGATCGTTTTATTGATACTGGCTGATTTCAGAGCCTCCACAATCGTCTCCGTTGTGACATTGTTAAAGGCTCCTTCTATGCCCAGGAATGCTCCCAGCGTGTATTCCTTGTAGTGAAGGGATTTTTCAATATCGAACACCACTTCGTGGAGCGCGGTTTCAACCGATTTACCCTTCGTGTATGCGTGCTGAGACTTGGACAGTATCGCCGGGTCGATATTCTTCCTTATGTATACGTCCAGGATTCTTTCCATGGTTTTAAGCATGAATGAGGTTAAACTGATAAGCCGGTAGTTTTTCGGGTTAACGTGACTAATCATGCCTGCTTTGGGAATGAAAATCACCTTAGATTCGTTCCAAGACACGGGTACGTGGTTAAGTCTTAGACACCCTTTGTAGATCTCAATCAACCAGGGGATTACCAGCTTGTCTACTTTTTGAAGCATCGCCGGTATTATGCCGTCTGGCCCCGGAGATTTGATTGGGTCAAAGGAGCTTAACGCCCAGCTTAGTCGTTGCCACGTTACCAGGTCCTGTACCATCTTGTTGTGAGTTTGCCCGTCGGTATTTGCGGTTGGAACTCGATCCGCCGGATCAAGACAGCCACGGAAGTGAGTTTGCAGAAGCGACTCCAGAGTTTCCTGGCTATCTTTCGTCCAGCTGCCATCAGCATTCCGTAAGAGTGTTGGCGATTTGGTTAAAAAAAATTTGAGTCTAGCTGTTTCGGAGGTTTTTTCCATGTCGCCACAGAATTTCCTCCACCTAGCTCTTTTCCCCCTTTCTTAATTCTTTTTTGAAAGTTTTGAGGTGATCTCTATACTCTGCCCACGCACTTACATCGTTGGTACGTTTGGCGCGAGTAAACGACTTGTGAACAACGTCTCGCTTCACTTTCAGTTCTTTGTTCCACCAAGGCGGTGGAGTGCTTTTGCGGGTGAGCTTTAGTGGACATGCTTTTTCAAAGCTTGTCGTAAGGACGTTTGTAAGCAGACGTACAGCAGCTTCCAGAGTTTCCGTCTTCCAGATAGCTACTGGACTCTTGCCGTCGAGTTTTTGCTCTACCGTTTTCGCATACAGTTCCCAGTTTGTACTAGTTGGAATTGAGAGTATTGTTTTTATGGAAAGAGATTTCGAAACTAATATACCTGTGGTCTGACAGAGACGGTTTCTCCAGTACCTGCCAGTTGTCAAGTACACAGGTATCTGTTTCCGTGTATAGTGATAGATCGAGAACATTCGGGCGCCCAGCTTAGTCGTTGAGATTTTAAAAAGATATTAAGATTCTTCCTTGCTAGAATAGCGGAACGTTTCTTACCTTCATTTTGCGAATATAATAGTTTGTAGGTTGGAGACACTAAACCCTTTATTTCTCCTTTTGCAGAGATCCAGTGTTCCTGGATTAGTGCCACGTCATACTTCCCGTCATCCAGGTTCAGGAGTAGTTCAGCCGAGGCTGAACTACTGTGGTGGAGGTTTATCTGCAATATCCGCAACATCCTGTGGTGTTGCAGTCTGTACAGTTGGGTTTGGAGTCAGTGACTTGACGACAGTCTTGCCTTCCAGACTGCCCGCTGCTCCAGAGTCCAGCGAGATGTTGTTGGTTGCTTCCACCACAAGACCTAGGTCTTTCTCGAGTTCCCCTTTCTCGAGGGTGTTGGTGTTACCGTCATTTGCACGGCGCTTTTTCAGCCGAAAAAGCGCCGTCCAAATGACGCTGCCGCAACCCCAGGCCATCTTTCCAAATCGTGGGTAGAGTATATCCTCCGCATCCTTGTTGATTTGTAGGATATACGTCTGCCCACCATCCGGAGTTACTGGCTTGTCCACCTTCAACACCTTCCAGTCGCTCATCGGTATTCACGGGTTTTGTCGTTGGAGCAGTTTCAGAGCATTATCCGGCTGTACGACTCGTGGGATCAGTACTTTCGCCTTTGGTATACTGGGTATATCCGCCCTCTCAACTATCTCCAGTTCTGCGCCGTCCCAGGTGTTTTTGAGGTTCGGACCCATCAATTTACACCAGTCTAGCGTTTGTTGGTCGTTACATTTTATAATTTTGACCCCGTTTAACCACCCCGCTCCATCAAAAGTTGGCATGGCTTGATTAGGACTGGTCTCCATAAGGTTGAACATCTCATCCAGTAGTTTCATCTGCACGATTTTCCACCTTTCCAGAGACATCTGTTCGAGTGGGTCACTGCGGTCGATGAGAGCTACTAGCAGATGTTTTTTGACCTGGTCTGCCATGGTGGTATTTGGCAGTACCTTGCTAGTACTTGGGACGGGTTTTGTCGTTTTCTTTTGTGGAAGGGTGCTCCGCGGCTTTTTTAGAGTTGCGGGTGATTGGTCGTCCGCAGATCTCTGCCTTTTCTTTTTCTCAAGCAGCACTCCTTTCGTTTGTTCCTCAATTTTGTTACGAAAGGTTGAGCCCGACGCTCCGAAACTTTTCCTGCTCTCGAAATGGGCCCTGCTTTCCGCTATGATACCTCTTGCCCAGATCAGATCTTCTCTCTCTTTTGAGGTGAGGTCTGATTTTTGGCCAAGCGTATCCTCATACTTTAGAGCCGCTTTATATTTCATAAGAGCTTTCCGACCTTCTCAGAATGGTCTGGACCTAGGGGTCTTACGCCACCTAGTGTCCTCACCAACCTTTGGGGATCGGAGGAGCTCAACCTCTTCCATCGTAGCTAATGATGACTTCGCACTCTCCTGATCTGAGTCTACGACCCGACCGGCTGCATATTGGTCAGTAGCATGACTACTGGTACAACCTGACTCGCTCGTCGTACCAGTTATGGAGACAGTAGTAGTACTATCGCTGCAACCTGCTAGAACCATTACAGACAATAGTTTTGTTGTGTGGCTACTGGCGGCACGAGCTTTGACACCCGTACCACAGCCGGAGTTTGCAGCCACGACCTCCTCCGACTGTTGTGCTGATATCCCAGCACGCGAATTATCCTTTTCGTTTTCCATTTTCATTCCGGGTTAACGGAGTCTGCTTGGTTTTCAGTACCATTCGTTCCAAGACACGGGTACGTGGTTAAGTCTAAGACACCCTTTGTAGATCTCCATCAACCAGGGGACTACCACTGTTGTGCTGATATCCCAGCACGCGAATTATCCTTTTCGTTTTCCATTTTAATTCCGGGTTAACGGAGTCTGCTTGGTTTTCAGTACCATCATTGATCAATTAACCTTAGCGGCATGATTAGCCCTACCGAGAATGTTACCATCCCTCCCCCGCTATCGCTTAATTGATCGCCGGACCTTACTCAAGACCCCTCACCACGACAAGGTAAGACTCCACGAGGGGGTGTTTACAGCTAAAGTGTAACAAAAAAATTTCAACATAGAAATTTTTAAGTGCATTGTTTTTTTTTCGAAGTCATTTCCATTCAGGTGCTATAATATCAAAAAAAAAAAAAATTTAAATATTTATAAATGCAGTTTTGTAAAGTGTACTTATAAATCAGGTAATTTTAAAGATATTATTGGACATTTAACTAAACAATTTAAATCTAAACAAAAAAATGTAATTGTTTCATTTAGCTCGTTTAAATGAAGACACTGTTTCCTGTTAAGATAGTTGATGTAAAAAATTTTATATTCTTGATATTTTATTTTGAACTTTATTGTGAATTTTTATAATTTCAGTTGGTCACTCTAGACTAGATGAAATAAGACAAGACTGTATAAAAAATACTCCTTGGATAGGCATAATAGGTTACTTTATTAGTAAAAAATTTACAATATCAAAACAGTAACATTCTTCTAAAAATATATTATTATAGAAATATCTACACAAGAAAAATTACCAGAAATCTTATATTTTCATCAAAAAACTATTTATAATCACATTTCAAAGAATTTTTTTTAAATATAGAAATTATCGGATTATTAATTGCGTATCTTTATAATTTTAATATACTTTATCTTCTAAAGCAAATGTGATAAACTATTAAATTTTTTGTACGATACTTTACTAATTTAATATTAAAATTACTAATTTAATATTACGACTAAATAGTCTATAGAGTCTTAAAAATATGATGAAAATTCCTAATTATTTCTATATTTATAAAAACAAAAAAAAAAATTAAAAAATGGACTATAATAAAATTACAAAATTTGTAATAGATATGAAATAAAAATACTTAAAATTTTAATGTAGAAATTAAAAGATGCAAACTTTGTCATAATTTTTATAAAGCATCTGGGAAACAAAATTTTCAATTATGTATAAGCATCCAACAGCAACAGTAGTAAAAATAGAGTTTCACAATTTTATATTTTTTTGTCATTCATTATAGAATTAATTGAAATACAAATAACTGTTGTTGAAATACAAATAACTGTTTTTTTAATGGCTTGACAATAATGAATAATATGACAATGACAGACAATTGAAAATTTGGTGTGGGTGTGGGCGATATGTAATGTACAAAAGCTAGATTTCGAATTATTAAGGTGATGCCACCGCGAAAAAGTATAATGTTTCTTTGCAAGTTAATTTTTATTTTTTTTCTGAAATTTTTTAGGGTTTTTTGCTTTGATTTAATGCTTAATTCCCTAGTCCCTAGATTTATCAAAAAATACTCTAATTTTCGCTAGACTATAGGGAGAAATCCCTAGGTTCGGCAACACTGCTTCAACTACAAAAGTATGGTAGAGAATTCAGTCGGCAGCGACAGCAACAATTAAACAAATTTTTGACCGGCAAAATATTTATTTTTTGTATTCATAACCCTGCAAACAATAAAGTGAGGAGTATTTTTGTTTAGGTGATAAACCAACCATCAAATGTAAAACAAGAAATTTTTAATATTGCTAGCTGAATAATTTTACTGATTATCAAGAAAGTAGATGCTACGAATGTTGAATTCAATTCACTAAACAGTAAAGTTACACAATTGGAGGAAAAAATTGTAAAACAAGAAACTATAATCAACAATTTAACTGAAAAGTTTGAGAGAAGATATAAAAGGAATCATATACTCATCTTTAACTTTAACGAATCTGAAACTGACACCGATCAGTTACAGAATATCGTTCTAAGCTTCCTAACAAACAGAGTAGGTGTGCCAACCGTATTGTCCTGCTAATGATAGACCAATCTTGGTTAGTTTTGTATCATTTATAAAAAAATTATTGGTGCTGAAGAACAAAAAGAATTTAGATAACACAAACTGGAACATCAAAAGTGACTACACATTTAATCAACGCAAATTACGAACAAAAGAATTACAAACCATTAAATTTCTGGAAAGCCAAGGCAAAAAAGCTGAATTAAAAAATAATAATTTGCTTGCGGATGGTGAAGTAATTGATTTATCCGTACTTGACGGTAAAATAAATAACAAAGATAACGGAAAAAGAACACGATCTCCAAACGAAATAGCTGAAATAGAAAAAAATAAAATTTTAAAAAATTGCACAAATAATCAAAGTTCAATTCAAACAGTACCAACAGGATTAGAAAGCACTCTATTGGTAATAAAAATAAAATTTCTTTGGATAACGACACGGAAAACCTGCAAGTAATCAGTATATTATCCTCAACGTAAAGTAATTAAGGCACGAACCCGGTTATTCAATAGGACAACGATTTTGATTAAAGTTTTAAATAAATATGTAAAGTAATTATGAGGAAGGCAACGGGAACCCACCTCATGTATCAACTCCCTAGTAATAAATCATCAAACTTAATGAGCACCAGAAATACTCAATATAATAATAATAATAACAATAATAATAATGTTAATATTAATAATATTAATAATAATAATATTAATAATAATAACATTAATAATAACAACGTAAATATCGATTCATATATCAAGGTAAATCAAACCAAGATTAAATCACCAGAGGAAATGCTCGAAATTGCAACCTGGAATGTGAGGAGTTTGCTTCAAGAAGAAAAATTAAAAGAGTTAGAAATAGAAAAATTCAAGCTGAATATAGATGTAATTGGAATCAGCGAAACCCACTGGAAAAGTAGTGGTAAAATAGTTACAAATTCCAACTATTTCATATTTTTTTTTTTTTTTTTTTTTTGGGGAACGCAAGAGAGCACTGCGACCTTCAGATCTATTGTGCGTTTACTGCCCCTTTCTCCCTAGTCCATATTAAGAGAACGATAGAACCTTAATATGGATTCGGGAGCCATATTGGCGAGTTCATCTGTGGTGAGAATACCCTTTCCTAGATGATTGAGTCTTCTTCTTGCAGCTGCTTCGCAGTAGCATAGAAGGTGTTCCGTTGTTTCCCTGTCATTGTGACAGAGGCGACAACTGTCCTCCTCAGCCAGTCCCATTTTCTTGATGTGGTAGAGTACAGGGCTATGCCCAGTTATGAGACCTATTAAGGTACGAATGTCCTTTTTGCTGAGGTTTAATAGTTTATCCACCTTGATCCTATTTGGTGTGATAAGTTTCTTGGATATCGTGAGTTTAGGGAGTTTTCCCCAGTAGAGCCTATGCTCTTGCTCTATCCATCTGTTGAGTACAAATTTGGAGTGTCCTCTTGGTTTGCCGCAGAATGGTTCTGGTCCAATTAGTTTTGTTTTTGAACCATTTTTGGCAAGGCGGTCTGCCTCTTCATTTCCAGCGACTCCTATGTGACCTGGCACCCACATTAAGGTAACACAGTTCCTCTTTGCCAGGGTGATGAGTTTTTGGAGACATTCCCAGACCAGCATTGACTCCTGCCTGTGGGAGACTAGAGCTTTGAGAACAGCTTGACTGTCTGAAAGAATGTAAATTGTTTTATTTCGCTGCGCTATCCTGAGATTCTCTTGGACACACAGATCTACCGCGATCAGTTCGGCTTGAAAGATTGTGGCTTCTTTACCGAGTGGTAGGAATGCAGAGAAGTTTGGACCTTTGATCCCGGCACCCGTACCCTCTGTGGTTCGGGAACCGTCCGTGAACCAAACGGACGCATCCGATTCTAGTTCAGGAAGCCTTGATTGCCAGTCACTGCGTTCACTGATTACGACTTTGAAAGGGAAATCAAAGTTGTAAGTGGTCGGCATTACATCCGATAAAATTGAGGTTAGTTCCTTTATTTTGGGATTATTCAGGAGCTGAAGATGTCCTTTAAGGTCTCCTGAGTAATAATTCTTTCCCTTCTGAATGCGCAGCAGACCTCTCGCTGCCTCTTTCTTAACAACGAGGTGTATTGGCGGAAGGTTTAGGAACATTTCCATTGCTGCTGTGGGACAGGTTTTCATAGCACCTGTTATACCTAGACAGGCCAGTCTTTGGATCTTTCCTAGTTTCGCCTGTGCTTTGCGTTGGAGTGTTTTAGTCCACCATACTGTGCATCCGTATGTTATAATAGGTAGGATGATCGTTCTGTAGCTCCAGTAGATCATTTTGGGATGTAGCCCCCATTTCCTGCCAAACATACTTTTGCAGGCCCATATCGCCTTTATTGCCTTGGCATGAGTCCTTTCAATGTGGTTGTTCCAATTAAGTTTACTGTCTAGTGTGATACCTAGGTATTTTACTTCATTGGAACAGGGTATGGTTATACCACTTATTGAGGGTGCAGTAATGTTGATCACTTTCCTTTTGGTAAATGGTATAATTATCGTTTTGTTTGGGTTTATCTGTAGATTTTTGGATTTGCACCAGTTCATTGTCCTGTTTAAAGCCAATTGGAGTCTACTAGATATGATATTTTCGTATTTGCCCCTGATTATGATGACTAGGTCGTCGGCATATCCTATTACCTCGAAACCAGAATCATGAAGGTTCTGAAGTAGCTCATCAACAACAATGGACCATAACAGTGGAGATAGGACACCTCCTTGGGGGCAACCCCTATAGGTTTGTGCTGTTAAAGAGTTACCACCAAGTTCCGCCGTTGTCGTCCGACTTTGAAGCATGGCTTGAATCCATTTGGTCGTCGGCAGTTCTATTCCTTTATTCCTGGCTGCTGCCACAATGGCTTCGTGAGGAGTGTTGTCAAAGGCACCCTCTATGTCCAGGAATGCACATAGTGCCACTTCTTTGTATTCAGTTGCCTTTTCTATTGACTTTACAAGGTCGTGAAGGGCTGATTCAGTAGACTTCCCTTTTTGGTAAGCGTGCTGCTTATAGTGAAGTCGAACCTTGTTTACACCGGTCCTAATGTGGTGATCCACTAGTTTCTCCATTGTTTTAATGAAGAAGGAGGTAAGACTTATGGGGCGGTATGATTTAGGGTTTTCAATGGGACGGTTCCCTGCCTTTGGTATGAAAACCACCCTAGCTTTCCTCCAGACAGTTGGGATATATCCCCATATAAAACTGGCTTTGAAGATTTTTAGCATATTGGGCATAAGAATCTCCAATCCCTGTTGCAGGAGTACAGGGAAAATTTTGTCATCTCCGGCCGATTTGTAGGGTTTAAAGTTGTTTATTGCCCATCTGATCTTTTCCGGAGTGAAGATTTTATTAGCGAGGCTTCTACTGCGTGGTGTAGCTACTGCCTCTTCATCTTCTGGATTATTTATGAGTTTGCAGCCCGGAAAGTGAGTGTCTAGTAAAACTTCTAGTGTTTCAGAGCTACTTGTTGTTAGAGAACCATCTTGTCTCTCTAGCAAACCGATATCTACGGGAATATCTTTAGCTAGTACCTTTTGTAAACGGGAGGCCGCTGGAAGATCTGTGATCTCTTCACACAGCTTCCTCCATGACTCCCTCTTAGACTTCCTAAGAAGGTTGTTGTATTCGGTAAGGGTGGATTTATACTCCTCCCATATACCGAAGGTCTTTGCTCTGTTGAACATCTTCCTTGTTTCTTTGCGTTTGTCCGCTAGTTCCTTATTCCACCATGGTACATCTTTAGAGTAAGTCTTTTGTGAAATAGGACAACTTAATTCAAAAGCATTGATGATGCTTGTGACAAGTTGGTTGGCTTGGAGGTCAATGCAGTCTGGGCTGTTGATTGTCGCCTCTGAGTAGTTTATTTCGTACCTAAGTGTTTCTTGGTACTGAGGCCAGTTGGTACGCTTAGGATTTCTGAACGTTGCACAGCTCACAGCGTGAGAAGTGCGCAGTTCAAAACAAATGTGCTTATGGTCGGATAAGGAAGCTGCCTTTGAGACATGCCAATTTACACATTTATGAGTGAGACAGGGGCTTACAATAGTTAAGTCAAGTACTTCCTGCCTAATACTGTTTTCAAAAGTGGGGGAATTACCCCTATTTAATATATCTAGGTTGTTAGTAGAAAGATATTCTAAAAGTGACTCACCTCTTTTATTAATATCTCTGCTACCCCATACTATATGGTGAGCGTTGACATCACAGCCCAGGATGACTGGTAGCTTGTGGCTTTTGCTGTATTCCACTAACTCTATGATGTCCTTGGGTGGAGCTTCTAGCTCTTCTCCAGGGAAGTAGGCCGAGGCGATAATGACCTCTTGAAAACCCCCTGGGGTTGGTAGTTTCACCAGTACAGCTACGAGATCTGTTCGGATGAAAATTGGAATGTTTAGATAGCTAATTTTGGATGACAGAAGAATTGCAGTTCTAGGTCTGCTACTATTTTTGTCAAAAATTAACTTACCTAAGGTTTTAGGAATATCAAGTACCTTACCTGTGGTAGCTCGAGGTTCCTGTAGGAGGGCCACTTGGAACTCCTCTTTAGCGAACCTCCATGTAAGTACGTCCGTGGCCGCTCCTGCTCGATGGAGGTTCGCTTGAATCACCTTGAGGTGATTATTCTGTGGTGGCTTTGACATCACTGGAGGCGGGCGGCTCACCGCTGTTCCTCTCCTTTATTTTTGGCCGGAGTGTGATGCCAGAGAATTTGTAGCAGATCCTAAACCCAATCTGCTTTAATTTCTCCATTGATTGGCAGTCAATGGAGAATGTGATCACCGCGCAGGTGCCTTCTTTCCGCCTGTTAAGTACCTTCCAGTTCGCTGCGCGGAGATTAGGATTCTGTGAATCGATGAGGATGAGGATGTCCTCTGTTGAGTCCTCTTCAGCTGGAAAAAATCCCGTGATCACTTCCACCTTCGGGATATTTTCCTCACGGACGGCCTTGATTTTGGTTGACCCGTCCGTTACTTTTGGAACAATCTGCTCCAGCCATTTGGATGTTTTCTCATCCAGGCAACTTATCAGCATCCATCCCGGTTTGAGGCTAAGGCCACCAAATTGCGGGTTGATCCCCTCTTTAGCTGCTGCTGGGATTGCAGCCAGGATGGATTTTTGACTGGCAGCTAGCTGCTCAGCGGATAGCATTTGATGTGGGTGTTCGGCATGGATAATACCGATCCTAATCCCCTTTACCACGTCCTTATGGCTAGTGCCCGACCTGGAGGACTGAGCCTCTGCTGCGGGTCTAAGCTTGACGCCCTGTTTTTCTGAGGTTCGTTGCCTCTTCTTAACATTCTGCACGTCCGGAGGTGTCTGTGACGGTGTGCGTAACCTCTTCGGGACTTGAGCAGGGGTTAGGGTATCTTGCATGGGAAGGCATGCAAGATCATACGCTTCTTTAATGGTTTTACCATTATTCCGGTGGTATGAGTACCGTCTACGGCCTGCGCCGCTTAATCTTTTTTTATTTTCAGACAGCGTCAACTGCTTCAGCTCTGCTGATAGTTGAGTTTCCTCTATGCTGCTGAGTTTGGAGGATTGTCTGGCACCTCTGCCTCTGGCTAGCTTCCCTGACGGGATGGATTGGGTAGGAACCTTTGCCTCAGATCCACTAGCCTGAACCTTTGAAGCCGTCGCGTCCTTAGCCACTGACTTCACGTTTGAGGTCTCCGCCTTTGAAGTAGATGCCTTTGGGGAGGCATCAGCCCCTTGTTTATTTTTTACGTTTAATTCCATAATTGAACCCACGAGTAGCGCGAGAAGAAAAGTCACCCCTGGCAGAGCTCCGCATTACCAGGGGAAGGCTGTATTAAACTGGAGGTCGCCAGGTATCCAGAGTTCGCATATTAGCGGCTAGTAACCCACTAACCATTCATCCTTTGGCATATACTGTTTCACCGTGGATTTGGGGATTTTTATTTACAAGGTTTTCTCCTCTAGCGTCGTACTTTGCTGAGGTCACCATGAAGGTAGTACGTACACTTGCGAATTACTGCGGGTTTACGACTCCCTTTGATAGTAATTATTGTTATCCTAAAGGCTGCCTGAAACATGACCAGACCAGCTTTTAGGAGAAGCAATACTGTGATAGGATACGGAACCTACAGCAAGCTGTTCGGTTGAATCCCCCCTACCACATTCGCCTGGACCAAAAGATAGGATACGGAGCCGACAGTAAAACTGTTCGACTTTATTCCCCCCTATCTAGATAGGATACGGAGTCGACAGCGAGCTGTTCGACTTACGTTCCCCTATCATGTAGATCTTTTGGCATTACCCAGTCCGCACCACGTGGAGGCGACCTACTTAACGGACCAAACTATTTCATATATTCGGGTTCCAATGTCGAACACCGAAAAGGTGTAGGTTTTCGGATTAGAGTTAAAACGTTATATAACCAGTGTAGTAAGAAAATCTGATCGTATCATTGTACTACAATTGAAAAGTAAATTAAATTACATAAATATTATCCAAGTCTACGCCTCGACAACCAACTCTGACGATAGCGCATGTGAAGAATTTTATAGCGATATTGAAGAAGTGCTGAAGGCCATAAAGAAAGATGTCACTATAATTATAGGTGACTTCAATGCGACAGTCCGTAAAGATGAAGTCGAAGGAGTAGCAGGCAATTTTAGTCTAGGTTACAGAAATCTAAGAGGGCGAAGACTAATAGACTTTTGTATTGAAAATAAATTGCTAATTACCAACATATGGTTCGAATTGCCTAACCGCAGGTTATACACTTGGACGTCTCCTCGAAATGAAACATATGCAATAATAAAAAATTAAATCGATTATGTAATAATTAACTCAAGATTCAGAAATGCAATAAAAGCAACAAAGACATTCCCAAGTGCAAACATTAACTCCGATCATATGCTAGTGGTATCAAAGCTTAAAGTCACCATGAAAAATATCGGAAAGATAAAAAACTATAACAATAGCAATAATTTGCCTTTTTTAGAAGACCGTACTAAGAAAGATGAGTTCAAAATAAAACTAAGTAATAAAATCTCCGATAATATGGCGGATATGAAGAACTTAAACAGCAGTAAATTAAAATGGTATGCGCTTAAACAACATGTTACTGAAGTCTCCGAAAATGTTATAAATTCCAGTAACTACAATAATTAAAAAAAAGAGTGGATGACTAATGAAATCTTAGTTATGATATATAATGGTAGCATAGTTAAAAGAAAGGATTCACAAGAATATAAATTTTTAAATAAAGAAATAAAAAAGAAAATAAAAGCCGCTAAAACAATGTATTGGAACAATCGGTGCAACGAAATACAAGATTTAGAAAAATCCCACAATTATTACAAATTGCACAAAAAAATTAAGCAAGTCACAAAAAAAAAACCAAACAAGTAGTAGTACATTGAAAGATAAAAACAATAACATTATCTTATATCCGGATAAAAGATTAGAAAGATGGAAAGAATATGTGCTAGACCTTTTCGACGATGCAAGAAATCCTGCTATCTATCAACAAGCAAACGAAGGACCTGTAATACTTAAGCTTTATTGTATTACAGATGAGATAATGATTAAACGTGGAGTCGGACAAGGCTGTATTATCTCACCACTTTTGTTTAATACTTACTCCGAACTAGTTTTTATCGAAGCATTAATAAATAATATACGTTTTGCTGATGATGCCGTATTGATAGCTGACAGCGCCGAAAATCTACAGAAAATATTAACTGCTTTAGCAAACGTTGGTAAAAAGTACGGTCTCAACATCAACATAAATAAAACTAAACATTTGTTGTTCAGTAAAAATGGGTCAAATATCAATCAATTAAAAATTGACAATGTAGTTAATTGATAATTGAAGTATTTGGGCACATGGATAGGGAGTTATCCATGTACCCAAATACTTCAATTTGAAAAAATAGACAAATTGAAGTATTTGGGCACATGGATAGGGAGTTCAGCATCAAATGTTAAAGAAATAATAACCGGGAAAGAACAAGCAAGATCAACTTTTCGCGGAATGTACAAACTTTTATCAAGTTAAAAATAAAACTAATAAAGTGTTACATTTGGCTGATTTTACTATATGGCGTCGAAACCTGGACGGTTAACAAAAACATATTAAAAAAATTGAAGCGTTTGAAATGTGGACGTGATCGTGTAACCAACGTTGAAATACTAGAACGTTACAACGTAAAATTGATTAAAGGCCGCAAACTAAATTATCTGGGACACATTCTGCGTAATGACAAATATCCATTATTACAACTAGTACTTAATGGTTGAGTAATCTGGTACACTGGTTCGACGTACAGTCATCCACAGAATATAGCGGCCGATAAAAACAAAATTAAATTGATGTTATCCAACATCCGAAACGGATTGGAATAAGAAAGAAGAAGAAGAAGAATGCTAAAATATATAATATCTACAAGTTTTTAGAAATTTTTTTTTTATATGTATCCGATTAATAAATAATTTATTAGTATTTGAGTATATATATAAATATGTATCATAATATAATAAAATGCTGGTCTATACAAAATAATGAAAATATCTCTAAAGAATTAATCGTAAAAAGATCGCGTGGAAAACTTTAAAAGCGGAGAACATCAACCTAAGATATTATCAAAATAATCAAAAGGGAAGACTTCCAAATTATCCTTTCTAACAGGATATTGAACAAAGTATTAGACTACTGCTACTTGTTTCCGCTACATATTGAGTTATGAAAGTTGAAATTAATTAAATTTTTATCGCAAATTTTTAACAATTTCGCAAGTCTTTAACATTAGCCTTACCTGTGCCTATTCCCCCGCTGAAGACGCTACCAAGGAAGACAAGTACCGTTTCTATGGTTTTCTTGACAACACCTATAAAACACGACACTAAATTATATGTGGACGACTTCAACGCAAAGCTGACAACGAAGACGTATTTCGTGGAACAACGGCTAGCACAGCTTGAATGAGAATATGTCGGACAATGGAATAAAGTTAATTAATTTGACCCCATTTAAAAAAAAGGTGATAAGCACTGAACCGTGGCGTGCTCGATGGATGTCTGATGTTGAGCCAAGGTATCCATTGAAAAAAGATGCCGAAATCGGAGCGCGAAAGCGTATAACAATGAAGCACTTAAATTGCAACGGATGGCAATACATATTTGGAAAGCGTCAAAATTATAACACAACCACCAAGCATTGTAACACCAGACATACTCCCGTAAATGATCTGTGTATAAAATGAGTTAACTCTATAAAAAGCGCAGGAGAACGTACTATTGATTTCAAAGAACCACCATCAAAAAAATATTGGTATGATAATGAATGCGCTCATGGGTTTGCGTTTATCGATTCGAACGGATTTGTTGACAGTATGTTAAAAATTATCGAATCGCTAATCGACTGGTTTTCAATTTACTATTGCAACACTCTTTCGAAAATTGATTTTGACATTTATAAATAATAATAAATTGTTTTTCTTAAATATTGTGTGCTGTTTATGTTCTAAAATATTTTTTTTGTTAAAAATAATGAATTTTTCATTTGCATTATTTGTGGAAAATAGTGAAACTGATGAAGAAATAAATTATAGAGGAGAGAGGCGTTCTGAAGAAAGATTATAGCTTCGGAGGCGTTCCGAAGAAAGATTATAGCCTGCACCCGCATAAGATTCAATTGGTGCTGGAATTGGAGCCACAAGACTATCGAAGCCACAAGAGTTCGCGTCGCTTGTTTGGTGAATGGACTGAAAATCGTAATTATAGAGTACCACTTGCCAAATCCATAAAATATCCCGAAAATCTTTTTTTTATAAAAGTTATATTATACTAACTTTCTCTCGCATCGCAATATTAAAGACATTTTTTTTCCATTAAAACCCTTGCTTAAATATCAATTTAAAAACAGCTAAGTTGTGCAGTGATTAGAGCACCTGCCTTCCAATTAGAAAACTAATCATTTGGGCGTGTTAATTAGAAAACCTTTCGCATGCGATTCGTTTTTGATATTTATAGCGTAATGCTAATTCGTTTCCTTGCTTAGTTACTCGAAATTTTTCCCTTCCTAAAATTTGAAATATAAATATATTTTGTTTTATTCCTTGCCAGGAAGGCGAAGGACGTATATTGTGTTTTTAAGAATAAATTGTCAGTCAACTGGAAAATATTGAAAATTTTAAATTAATCAAAACTTCAAGAATAATGGTAAGCCATGCATTTTGTCCATACTATTTCCAAGAAGAAAGTATGAGTGCTCGAGAAATTCCATCTATAACAGATGACTATGTTGCTGACTACCCCTCAGTAGTAGAACGATTCTTTCTTAGATATTATTATATAAAACCTGAAAATCCTAAAGAAGCGTATTTGGTAATGTTTCATTCAAACCGTGTTGGTTTAATCGGTTTAGCTTCAATGCATCCTGCATTTAGAGAAGGTATAAAAAGCATATCGTTTGTTATTGGAGGAACTAATAGACCTGTTAATGTACTTAAGGGAAAAGGCAAAAAAGGTGGATTACCATTGCAACACGATTCAACATTGGCTATTCTAACGACGAACGCTGATGTGCAATATAAAATTCCCAGTTGTGTAAATGGAAAATTAATTGAAATAAACACAAAGTTGTTGGAGCATCCGGATCTACTTACTAAAGAAGGTTATGGGTATATTGCAATAGTTTTACCGAAGCTAGAAAAATTCGAGGAACTAAAACTTGGTTTATTCAGTCAAGAGCATTTTGAAAAGAAATTTATCGAAAATAAAAAGATGATGGAATAATATAGTTTAACACTTTGTATTTTTTGGTTTATATTTATGGATAATGTAAAAGTAAAATAAGTATACATATGCTATCGATTTTGAACTGCGTTGATATCTTTCAACATTGCTAGCAATCATGTTTATTTTTTTTATTTTTTTTTACAGATTATTACAGAAAACATTAAATATTGTTTATAATTTGGCTTACATCAGAAACTGACTAATTAAGAAGCCATATAATATAGATTTATAACCCTTATTTTGAGATAAACAACTTACAAAGTACTTTGACATTTGTTAATATTAAATACCTTGCGTAACAAGCAAGCATAAATATGCTATTCGATAATTTTTTGAATATCCTTGTTTAAATAGACGTGGTGAATATTACTTTTAAAATGGGAATGAAACATCTCAAATCGTTTTTTTTCAATAATGGAATAATCTGCTCAGTTCAAATCGTGCTCATTTTCAAAAATAGGATAATCTAAAATTGATTGAGTAGTAACAGATTTTATTTATAATCTACAAAGGTATGTGTATTTATTTATTTCGTAAATCTTAGAACTCATATAGATTGTTACAGAAGAAAAAAAGATTTCGCTTGTAATACTATCAAGGTAGATCAAATAAGCTATAAATTTAATCCGTTTAGCTAGAATTAAGTTTAGCTACAAATGTATTACAATATTATTTTTTTATCTAAAGAGTTCATAAAGATTAAACACATTAAATTTAGCTACAATATAATACAATTTAATATGCATATACATAAGATTCATCTAAAAAAAGAGTATTAAATAGATTATAAGATTCTGGACATAAATTTAGATCATAAGATTCAGCTAAAAAAGAAGCAACAAAAAATTTAAATCCTTAGCTTCAAATAAAATATTTACACTCTTGAAAAAATTAGTGTAATTTTACCCCTCTAAGCATTCGGATTCCGAATTGATTCTAAAATGAAGTCTAATATATATGGGCGACTTCTTTTTAGATTCAACTTTCGGATGCCGTTTAGAATCCATTTAGAATACTTTCATGTTCCTAAATTAGACAAAATTCTGAACTCAGTTTTAGTTCAGTTTCACTTCATTTCTGAAGTGAAAAAGAAGTTAAACTGAAGTGAAATTGAAGTGAAAAAGAACTTAAACTGAAGTGAAACTGAGGTGAAAAAGAACTTAAACTGAAGTGAAACTGAAGTGAAAAAGAACTTAAACTGAAGTGAAACTGAAGTAAAAAGAACTTAAACTGAAGTGAAAAAGAACTTAAACTGCAGTGAAAAAGAACTTAAACTGAAGTGAAAAAGAACTTAAACTGAAGTGAAAAAGAACTTAAGTGAAGTGAAAAAGAACTTAAACTGAAGTGAAAAGGAACTAAAACTGAAGTCAAATTCAACCCTGAAAATTAATTCAAAATTATTAACTAAAAATATAAAATTATTTTTTATAAAATATACCAATTTATTTTAAATATTAAATGATAATTTATGTATATAAAATTTTTATCACAATTGAAAAAACAATTTTATTTTTGGTTATTAATAATAAGAGGATTTTTAATTCTACCTCTTTAACAATAAATGATATAACAAATATTTAATAACAAATAACACAAAAATTTAGGTTTTGAAATTCTATCTAACTAAATCTAATTCTAATAATTAATAACTAATTAAGTAAGCATGTTGCATTTCAATATATATAAATTTAGACTGTGTAGGTATTTTAACAATTTTTTTTATATTTCTTAATTCAAAATTTTCACTTATTTTTGAATAACATTCAGTATTAGTAGTATAAACTCCTATATTTGAAGATAAGAAAGGATATTTACAGAAACTTTCTATGTTTTGCAAAACATATCCACTTAGGATATTTTTTTGTATTTTTTCAACTTTTATAATTTTTTGTTCTGATATGCAATAATTGTTGGCATTTGATACAGACAAAGAAAAAGGAAGTGAGGTTTCGATTTTCTTGAATTTTTCTTTTTCTTGTAACTTATTCACAATTTGTTGAATTGGAAATGATCCCTTTTTTATAAGTTTTTTAAATTTTTGCATAAAGTTTTCAAACTTAAATGCGCTGTAACTATCCAGGTTTCTGAGATTTCTCACATCTGATGATAAGTGCAGTAAACTATGTACATTGTAAGAAACATTTTCAGTTCCATACAATATTGGAAATTGCTTAACAAATTCCGTTAACATTTCGACTGCACAGTTGTTATTCTGTGTACAATCTTCTGGTTGTGTTAAAATTCTAATACTACAAACTAGTAATAGAAAATGTTTGTAGTATTTTTCTTCCAAAATATTACTAAAAGCTGCAATACCAGTATACATTAAAAATGTTCTAAATTCTGTGGCTTTCCAATGTTCTAAATCATCAAATGTTCGCTGCTTTCTTACAAATTCCTTTGGCAAATATTTTCGAATGTTTTTTAGATTTTCATTAATGGTATTTATTGCGTTTTGTTTTAACGAAAATGGCTTTTTTCTAATTTAAAGCCACATGTTAAGTAATTGTCTCATTACACCAAGCAACACGCAATGCATGTAATCAATGGGAAATTTTGAAACACAGCCAATATTTAATTCTTCCAATTTAGTTACTAAACGAACATGATGCTGTTTCCTAGTTTCCTAGTTTTAAACTCTTCGTCAGTTCTTAACACATAATTATATCCTCCTGTTTCCTAGTTTTAAACTCTTCGTCAGTTCTTAACACATAATTATATCCAGTAAAACAAACTTTGTTCTTGAAGTACTCTCCTTTTATTAGACATTTGGTACAGCTAAAATATCCAGCGTGTCCTTTGACTCCTAAAACACAAAAATTAATAATTAAATACATTTTTGTTTTTAAAATTTAATTTACCTAATATAGAAGACCTGGCTGGAGCATCACATATAAATGAACGTATTTTAACAAAATACTGTTCATTGTTAAATATAAATCCACCACTGGACAAATCCTTCATTTCTTCGATTAAATATTTAAGGTATTCGTTGAAGCAAAATGGTTTTTTATAACCATGATAAATACCAATTAAAAATACATCTTTACATGGATATATGCTTCCTAGGATTGGCCATAATTGGCTATTCGAACTTTTTGCCAAAGGAACTCCATCTATTCCTATGTCAATATAAATTTCCGGATGAGTAATATCATTATTTATCAGAAAAATTTCTAAATTTTTCTTTATTCCAATGTGTAAATAAAGTCCACATCCCATTGGAATAATATTGTTATTCGCATGATTACATTTCTTTAAGCTCCTTATATCTTTTGGAATATTTGGATGATATTTCCTTAATATTTTTAATAAGGCATTAGATGCATCATTCGTAATATTATTTTCGATAACCCACTCTGAAATATCACTTGAAATGTTTTCGATTACAAAGTCATCAAGCTGAGTATTAGTTTCATCAGCTGATGGGTTGGAATATTCTTCACTTTGGTTATCATCATCATCACTATAATTTTCTTCAAATAAAATATTTTCCACTTCACATTGTTCATTATTTATATTTATAAAATTAGCCTCTTCCGGTTCCATTATTGCATCCACTATTGTCTCATTATTTTCTGTACGATTTCGTTTAGCACGCTCACAAATGTTTTTGATTTCTTTACTCACTTCATAATAATCTTTTTTATACATTTTATAAAATAATAAATTTTTCTTGGAAAGAAAATACAAATTTATACTATATTTTATAATAATATGTTAAATATTCAATTATAATTCATTAAATATTCAATTATAATTTTATAATTTTATTTAATTCACTTACTTTTTAAATTAAATACAAATATTTGGCACCAACAAAAAAAAAATGTATATGTTTTTTATTCAACTACACAATAGACAATACTAAAAAAAGAAGCTTGACAAAACATAGTAGGTATAAAGAAAGGAAAGTGCATGAACAAAACAATAAAAAAAATCATAAAATGTTTTATAGGAAATTTTTTTTTTATTTTGTTTACATATATGGATTTGTGTGTAATATTGTATTTTCATATGAAAAATTCGGCTTTCGAACGGATTCATTTTGGATTCGGAAAATCGGAATCCTAATGGTGCTTAGAGGGACCTTTATAATAAAAGGCAACAGAATACCATTTATTAGGAAAGTAAATTTACACTGTCACAAAAACTACAAATATTTAAGAATGTCGTCGTAAATAAATTATTCCGAGTAAATTATATTTACTCGGAAAAAGTCATAAGTTTACATATCGTGAAAGTAAAATTATGTAGGAAAGTTTAAAGATTTGGTGTAATTTCAAATAAGATGGAAGTAAATTGGAGCAAAAAGACTTATATTAGAGTGTAATTTTCAACGGAAAGCTGTGTAAATCTACACACGCAATGTGAAATGTAGTTGTAAAATTATACAAAGGTCTTGTCATTTAAATATTTGTATACTAAGGCAGTTTCTTCGGCGTTATAAATCTTCACTGGACATAAATTTAGATCACTGCTTTTTTTACCGAATCATTTGAGGAAAGCTTCTCACCACATATCTTCAAAGATCGAATATAATTATATTGATTTCTATGGGTTTGTAAATTTATTATTATATTTGGTGCTTTTTCCGAATAATATAATATAATTAAACTCAAAAAAGTTATTATTTAAACGGTTGCTGTATTCAAATAGTTGCTATTTATGAAGTTGTTTTTTGCGATTGCTTACTGTATATATATAATGTAATAATATTAATTTTGATTAAAAATTACCTAAAGGTGTAACTAAGTAACTTAATTACAATCACAACAATTTAAAAAATTGAATTAACTTACCATATAAATTGTACATATTACATATTAGAAAAAGGTGAAATAATTGAACTAGGGAATTCTAGGGAATTTTTCAGACTTCGAAAGGGATTTTTTAGCAAATGGACCTGGCAACACTGCCTTGAAGTCCCTTTCAGTGGGCGAACAATTCCATATACAATAGGCTTGTTATTTAAAAAAAAAAACAAGCTCAGCGCTCCACAAAAATCAAAACCCCTTAATTAATTTTTTTTTTAATAAGAATGAAATTTTGAAAAATTATTCAATTTATTTTATTTTTTGTTTATTTTCAAACAAAATTCCATTTTCATTGTACGCAATTATGGTTTTTTTTTTTATGATAAACAAGATTTTTTTTATGTGTAGTATGTTATGATTTTTTTCTTCTTCTAATTTTCCAAGAAAAATTACACTTTTTTAGATATAATTTTTTTTTTAATAAATAATATTTATTTAATTTGTACTTTTAAATTTTTATTTATTTATAATTTTTTTTGTTTCTATTTCTTCGGACAAAAATAAGAACACTGAAAATAAAAGCAAAGTTTGTCAGCAGATAGAGAGAAACATTGCATTAATTAAATAAATTTATTATTTTTATTTCAATAAATTTTGAAAAGAAAACAATAAAAAAAAATGTTTCAGTTTTTAATAATTTAAAATACAAAATTGAGTAGTTTTCTTATTAAAACCTAATTAGTTTCATTAATATTGGAAAAAAATTATATTGGAATTATCACATCTGTAAATATTTTTCAAGATATATTGGAATTATCACATCTGTAAATAATTTTCAAGAAAAATATTGGAATTATCACATCTGTATTCCTATTTTGCGGCAATATACTGCTTTTATAGCCAATTCACCAATTTTGTAATTATTACATTTTTCATTATATTTTTTAATTTTAAATTCATAATTTTATTAATTTTAAAAAAAACTTCTTAAAAACAGGGTGGGGAGCTGAAGTAATATTGACTTTCTATTTTGAGCTTTTTTATTTATTTCAAGAAAAAATTTGGGTTTTTATTTACTTCCAGATTCTAATAGGTTTAGGAAATTAAACAATATTAACTTTATAAAAAAATTACTACTTACACTGGATTTTTGATATTCTCAGTTTAAAAATAAAGTTCGTTTTGGTTTCTTACACTCACTATCACTACTAATAAAAAAAAAATCCCTACTAAATTCTTTTAGTAAATTGCAATTGTTTTTGTTATTATCTGCAGTAAATTAAACCGGGGAAACACTAATTTAAGAGACAAAATTCGAAGAAAATATTCGAAATACACAAAAAAAAATTTCTTAAAAATACATACGTCGTTTTAAAATATGTTATTTGTGTTGCGAACGGGACAGAGGACCCGGAGCAATATTGATTTAGTTCCTAATCCGGCTCCGGCTCCAACTTAGTAAAAATGCTCAGTTCCGTGGCTCCAGGTCCAGCTCCAGCCTTGCTTAAAAAAATAACCTTAAATATCAATGTTGACTTTAAAAAATGTAGTTGTAATTGCATGCACATCATAATCTTGAAATCAGGAGATGCTATAGTGTCAAAAAAATATTCTTCAACTTTCCTTCGATGTCTCGGACGGGGGTTGAACCCAGTACCTAATGCACTTACAGCTTAGTACACTACCAAATAAGCCACCGTAGGTCTTCGGATTTAATAATCTTCTAATTAGAAAGTTAAAAAATTGTAATTAGAAAGGTAAGTCTAAATACAAACAACTAAATTTTTCCGAAAAACTTAAATCGTGAACTCTAAATGGTTTATATTTGAATTTTATTTCCAAATCCTTGCTTTTCAATGTGTTAGCGAACGATTTAACGGGCTTTCCAATGTGTTAGCGAACGATTTAACTAAATTTCGGAAAACAATAATATTTTCAAAATTTTGCATAATATTTCTGTAGTATCATTTCATTACATGCTTGAGATCTTTTAGATAATTGTCTTTCCCTAGAAAACCATTTAACTTTCAATACATATTCCGATATAGTAGGATAAGAACTATTAGAATTAGACGAAATTCAAATATTTCAAAATACAGTTTGAGGAAATTTTTTCCAAATTTCCAAGGGAGAAGAAAGTAATCCAAGGGAGAAGAAAGACTGGTAGATTTAGCGTAACTTATCCAAGGGACAAGAAAGACTGGTAGATTTAGCTAGAATATCTATAGAAAGTGATTTTCTGTGCACTTGGATTATACATTATACTGGCTTTAAGGACGATTTTGAAAAACTTAAAGCACGCAAAGTAAATTTTAATAAATTAATTATTATATTTTGCAAAATATTTATTTTATTTATGTACGAGTTTTAGGGCCGAATTTATAAACACTTGAATTTAGTTGGACTTAAGTGTATGATTTCGTATTTATCAACAATAGTCAATACTTAAGAGCCACTTAAGTAATGATCATAGCACACTTAAGAGCCTCTTAAATGTCATTGTCAGCTTTAAATAATAAAATTTGACACCTGTAAGTTGTCAAGTTAAATAATTATCAAATAATTATTAATAATTGTTAAATAAAAAAAAAAAAAATTTGTCTAAATTAAATTTTTAAAAAAATATATTTATTACCTGAAATAATTTAATCACTTCTGCTGTCAATTTGTTTTCGTTATGACTGATTATTTTTTAGATTAGTGTTATCAACATAAATAGAAAAATCATATTACCAACATTTCAATTCAAAATTATGTTAATACTACCAACAAAACTAAACAAAAATGCTACAATATAAGTGTGCTTTATTAATACGAAAAATAATCGCAAACTTATTCAAGTATTTACTTAAGCACTCACTTAAGTGTGATTTATTAATTCGGCCCTATATCTTTTTATTTATTTTTTAAATATATATTTTTTAGGACTATACGTATGGGGACTATTTTAGAAGAACGTGGTATATGTCATCAGAAAACTGTGTCTTTAACGCCGCAGCAAAATAGTAAAACTAAGCGTGGATTTTGGACGGTATTCGGACAATTGAACTGGCTCGTATATTAACACATGCTAAGGAATTGAGCAAGAAGTTTTGGGCTGAAGATGTCAATACAGCAGCATATGTATTAAACAGAACTTATGAAAAACCAATCCGCTTATGAATTCTGGTTTAATAAAAAAACACAAATTGATCATTTTAGAGTTTTTGGTTCTGAGGAACACGTTCTTAAGCAAAAACGTCGAAAATGGTACACAAAAAGTATGAAAGGAATATTTGTTGGTTATAATCACGGTGACCATACGTCCTTTATTTCAAAGGACAGTCCTTTATTTTAAGTTGCTGTCCTCTGTATTTATTTATTTTTCTTAAATCTGCTTTTGTCCTCTTAAAGTCCTATATAAAAATATACAATAAAAAGCAGGTAACGTTGACGTCACTGTATTTACAACTTCTGTCCCAAAATTGTACGGCGCCTGTATAAATTATTTAAATCGATGGGATTTTGCATTTGAAGAAATCCGGATACTTGAATGGGTACTTTTAAAAAAATGCCCTCATGGAATGAGGTAGAAATATGTGTTTCCTATATAATTACCAAGCAAAATATTGATGATGGTGAATTATTTGATGAATTTGTCTGTATTAAAAATTACATAACTTTAGAAAAACTTAATAACTGGCGAGAAAATCACCATAAAATGAACTACCAAAAAATGAACTACCAAAAATGGGAAGAAATTTTCAGCCAATTTCAAGAAAAAGATATTACTATTTTAAAAATATTTTAAAAATAGTAGAATTTTCTTTTTGTCTACCTGGCTCAAATGCATGAACCGAGCGGGTTTTTTCTATAATAAATAATATGTAGAACTGAAAAATCGCAACTTACAGTAGATATTGTAGAAGTATTTGTTTTTACTAAATACATACAATTTAAATTTTTCCTGCGTCGAATTTTACGACTATGTACTTAAAAAACAAAAATGATATTTTTAAAAAAATAAGTTCTTGCGAAAAATATCAATGATATTTTTCAAAGATTCAGTTGTGATTTTTCAGTCGTCCATAATTACTATTTTAATATTTATCATTGTTATCTAGTCATGAAGACATTTATATTTATTTGTAACATTTTTAGATTTTTTATGTTTATATTAAAATAAAAATACCTATTCTTGTAGACTGTTTTGTTTATTTATAATTTTTTACTAGTGAAGAAGACTGTTGTTTATTTTTAATGTGTTTATTCAATATATATGTATGTATAAATATAATAATAATATTGAAATTAGTAAAAAAAATTTTATGAATTGGCCTTTATTTTAATTTTTTAAATATGGTCACCGTAGTTATAATGACAGAATATTTGTTAGTTATAATGATATATAATTTAATATTAGTTTTCATTTGTGATATCGAAAAAGTTGAATTGAGTAGAGATGTAATTTTTAAAAATGAAGTAATATCATATAAAAAATTAAGTTTTAAACACCACAAATATTTTTTCTGTTTTAAATGATGTAAATAATCCTACTATAAGGTCAAAACCCAAAAATGTCGGTACTGAAACAAATCCATTTGGTATAGCAGAATTTTATCTGGCATCCAAAGATGAGAATGTAGGAAGTATAGAAAAATATAATTCGAATAACGAAACTACAAATAAACATGGTTTACGAAATCGAAATAAAATTTCGAAACCAACAAATCTTGATAATTTGAAGTGTTTGAGGATTGCTTTATGATGTGTGAACAATCTGAAGGAGAACAAAATTAAATACTTAATTTTTAATTCGAATTTAGAGAGATAACATGGTCTTTGAATTTGGTGTAAATGATTACACCAAATACCCGTAATTAAAACATTTAAATAACGTTAAATGTTTTAATTACGGGTATTTAGATTATCTAATTACCCAAAAACAATATCTTAATGATAATGTACTTATAAAGTATTCCTGTGCTTATAGTTTCTGGTTGAATATATTAAAGTGTTTAACATTAACAAAACAGGATACACAAAAAAAAAAAACTTACAGAGAAATTATAAATCTATTAAGTTTGCGATTGGTATAATACATTTTTAATTTTAATCAGAACAATAATATATTTGCTAAAATTTTATTCTAAAGCTAAACAGCATCGTGCTGAAGATCATGATTATTCACAATTACATGATAATTCAATGATTAGGAACTAAATTTAATATTCTAACATAATGTTTTCTTTTTTGTCCTTTACTCCACTTGGGAGCACAGGGCTTCCACAATACATCTTGTATTGTTTCAGTTTCTGTAATCATTTCTTATTCACCATGTAGATGATTAGTCTACAGTAGTATATCCTAGACGATGGGGCTGCCATCACGTTACTAGGAGTAACGTCCTGAGTAAGGGACCAGTACCACAATCGATGTGCGCCTCAGGATTATAATCGGAAAGTGGTTAGTCTTTTTTTTTGCTATTATGTTGTTGTTGCATAGTTCTGAGGTCGACTCATAGGTGGTGTTTTTAGTGGTTGTGTTTTATTTTCCAGAACTATCAGTGTTTTTAGTTCTTATCTTTGAGTCATAGGTGGCGTTTTTACCATTACTACTTCATGATCTGAACATTCCCTATGATAGCTGTGTTATTATGATATTTTGATGTTTTATCAGATGACAATGACAGCGAATTAGTTATGCGTGTTTTATATGAAAATTACTTGCCCATACATACGTTGCCATTTTATATCACATTTCTATCTCAATTTGGTTTCACTTTTCTGGTACATTTCTGAAACACAAACCTTATCCAATGCGAGTACGTTTTGAGTTCATACTGGTTCAATTTTGATGCGTAATAGACATTTTACATCGCGTTGAGTCAATTCACGTCGAAACTGTTTCATATTTACATTACAAATTGATTACAAATTTGATTCAGAAATGTATCAGAAAAGTGAAACCAAATTAAGATAGAAATGTGATGTAAAAGTTTATAATTTTAAGATTTGCATAAATGCTAAAGATTAAGCCCATCTGGTTATAACAATGACTCATGGACAAAAACCATTGATGCAATTCAAATCTCACTAGACTGGAGAGCATATGACCGGAGTCTTATAATATCATAAATATTCTATGACCGTAATCCATATAAAATTATTAATTCCAAATTGTAACAATGAAAAAAATGTTAAGAAACTTCGGAGTCAAGCACATTTAACTGAACTTGAGGCCATATACTCTCCAGTGGAGTGAACAAGAAATTTTATATGGAAAAGAAAATTTATATGGAGAATTACAGAAATTTCCATTATATAGTACATATATTATTTCCATAGTATAGTATATTCCACTCTAAAATTATAATTAATGTAATTTTACCTATTTCAAATAATTGATTATTCTTACAAAGATTCAATTCGTTACGTTTGTTCTTCGAAATCGATTACTTTCTCAGGTTTTTGTTCATATAAATAATCAAATAATCGATGATTTCAGAAAATGAATCATCTATTCATACCATTTTCAATAAAATATTCATAAAATTTCTATATTTATCCAATTACAATTTTCTCTAGAATACTGTCTGTAAAAGACCATACAGATTTGCGAAACTTAAAATAGAATAAAAATTTGTATATTTAAAAATACTATATTTTTAATTTTCATATAAAATTTATCGCTAACTAAGTTTTACCACAAAATAAAGCCATGAGCAATAGTACACTAGTTATTTTGTCGTACTATCACTGATTATAAGATTTGTGTTCTTTGAATATTCTGTTCCTTCTGCAGAATGAGTAAAACAAAACACTAAATTGCAATATTACTATTCCGTCAGTAGGAGAAAAGAAAATACTTTTACAATTAGCAATTTATTCCAAAAGTATGACCGATCACTTAAGAAATTCAAATATGGCAACAGAAACAGCTAATATTACGTCATGTGAACTAATTCGAAATTCATAATATTTAGTTATTCAAAATCATGCATTCTTTACAAAATCCTTAGTTGTACTAATTATTAAATGTGGAATAAAAAAAATTGACTCATTTCCAAAACCAAAGGTTCAAAAATAGTGTTCAGGCGTAGATATCTAGTTTGATAAAAAAATATATGTATGTAAATAAATAAGCCATAAAATTAAATTTTCTTAAACGTTTATTTTGCAGTGGAATACAAAATATACATTTTTAAAGAAATATTCAAAACAAGTATGAATTAATACTCTTCGGCACCTTCGCCTTCACCATCTCCGGAGTCCATGCCGACTTCCTCGTAATCTTTTTCGAGAGCAGCTAAATCCTCGCGAGCCTCTGAAAATTCACCTTCTTCCATACCTTCACCGACGTACCAATGTACGAAGGCACGTTTGGCATACATTAAATCAAATTTGTGATCCAAGCGAGCCCATGCTTCTGCAATAGCTGTGGTATTCGACAACATACAAACAGCACGTTGTACTTTAGCTAAATCGCCTCCTGGTACAACAGTAGGTGGTTGGTAATTAATACCAACTTTAAAACCAGTTGGACACCAATCAACAAATTGAATAGTACGTTTAGTCTTTATTGTTGCAATAGCGGCATTAACATCCTTTGGGACAACATCACCACGATATAACATGCAGCATGCCATATATTTACCGTGGCGAGGGTCACATTTTACCATTTGATTAGCTGGTTCAAAACATGCATTGGTGATTTCAGCAACAGAAAGTTGTTCATGGTAAGCTTTTTCAGCCGAAATAACTGGTGCGTAAGTAACTAATGGGAAATGAATACGTGGATATGGAACTAAATTAGTTTGGAATTCAGTCAAATCAACATTAAGGGCACCATCGAAACGAAGTGAAGCTGTAATTGAAGACACAATTTGTCCAATCAATCTGTTTAAATTGGTATAAGTTGGTCGCTCAATGTCAAGATTACGGCGGCAAATATCATAGATAGCTTCATTGTCAACCATAAAAGCACAATCAGAATGTTCTAATGTAGTATGGGTAGTTAAAATTGAATTGTAAGGTTCAACTACGGCAGTTGAGACTTGTGGTGCTGGATATATTGCGAATTCTAATTTTGATTTTTTACCATAATCTACTGATAAACGTTCCATTAACAAAGAAGTGAAACCAGATCCAGTACCACCGCCAAATGAATGGAAAATTAAAAATCCCTGAAGACCGGTACATTGATCAGCCAATTTGCGGATTCGATCAAGAACCAAATCTACTATTTCCTTCCCAATGGTATAGTGACCACGAGCATAGTTATTGGCAGCATCTTCTTTTCCAGTAATTAATTGTTCAGGATGGAATAACTGACGATATGTGCCAGTTCGTACTTCATCAACGACAGTTGGTTCTAAATCAACAAAGACTGCTCTTGGTACATGTTTACCAGCACCAGTTTCACTAAAGAATGTATTAAATGAATCATCGCCACCACCTACTGTTTTATCAGATGGCATTTGACCATCAGGTTGTATACCATGTTCTAAACAGTACAGTTCCCAACACGCATTTCCAATCTGAACTCCAGCTTGACCAACATGGATAGAGATACATTCACGCTGTAAAGAGAAAATATATTTTTAGTTATGAATTCTTGCCATTTGATCTTCCACATTCAGTTAGTGAAATTAACAAATCGTAAACAAATTTAGGTCCCAGATCTTTACCCATACCTAAAATCTTAAAACTTAGTATAAACTTTGCCACAAAGTACAAAACAAAAGTTAATTAATTAACAATTTTTTTTAATCTATGACGAATTTAATATTGAATGAAACGGCCATTATAAAAAAAGTAATAAATTCATTATTTCAAATAACACAAAGCTTTGAATAGGTTGTATGACTAATTATTATATGTAGGGTAAATTTCAAATTATTAAAATTAAAAACTTTTAATTGTTTAATTGTAACAGCAAAACGAAATTAGAAACAGAAACAAATGTGTTTCTATTCTAACCTCATTCTATTGAACCTAGTCTTTACATGAATCATTTATTGAAAATGGAAAACGCCCCAAAAATTCTCAAATATATAAAATACATTTAGTAATTACAACTATAAAAACACGTAAATGTCCTACTAAAAAAAAAAAAAAAATTAAAAAATGACACAACTCACCATATTTAATAAATATTAAATTTATTCGATTAAAACAAAAAAAAACTCTTATACTTCAAAGAATGTTCCGAACAGCCGGCTATGAGGCTTTCCAAACAGTAATGACTAAACTAAAATATGTTGCAGGTCTTATTTATATCATTTTGAACGCCGTCACAACGGATGGCATAGTATGCTCTGATTGGTTAAAAAACTACAGTACAATATACTATACTATATAAAATATAACCCACTAACAAATTCTAAACATTGTATCTAGCGGTTAAATTTCAAAAAGAGTTGCCAGTGTTCGTTTACATTGTTAACTTTTTAATAACCGTTTTATGGAATATATATATGTACATAAAATATTATAACATAACGTAAACCATAATATAAGGGTTTTCTGATCAAATATTTCTTTAATATTTCATAATTGAATTCTCTCTGGATGCGAAATTGGTAGCAATTGTAAGTAGTTTAGTCAAAACTTCAAAGACTTATCTAATCTAGAAAATTATATTTTGACAAATATATCCCAGTTTGCCATGCTTTTCTTTTCACTTTGTATAAAAAATAAAGTGTAAAAGAACACATTTTTAATTATTAATTAAACTCTGCTAAATGAATTACAAGAAATTTCTGAAATAGTGTAAATTTATTTTGAGATAAATGATGGACTAAAATTTCTGGTAAATATTCTTACTGTAAACTTCAAGCTGATAGTAAATTTAAAAATAAAAAAGCATACAAAAACCAACTTTTTCAAAGTTCTCAATTTTTGATTATATATATATTTTCGATTTTAAATTTCCACTGATTTTCTGATTATTTATTGTAATCTGGCAGCTTTGCAAAAGTTTCTTTCAAGTTTTGTGGGTTGAGTGGCTGAAAAAATATGTACATGCGTGCAAAGACGATGGAATTAAATGTGTTAGTTTGTAAAAAAGAAAAGGAGTGTGTAGGAAGGATGCTATTTAAATTCTAGAATGTCATTAAAGACGCATAACCAATGCTGGCGTTGGTATTAATTTAAGACTTTGAAAGAACATAATGTTCACAATATAATTATCTAAAGGTGGCTCGAATGAGTTTTATTTTTTAATGAAGCTATTTTATTCTACAAAGTGATATAAATATTTAATTTTACTTTCAAATTTATAATTATAGTTTATATGAAATTAAATTATTATATTTATACTTACCAATATTTTGTTTCTTGAATAGTATCGCTTATGGCACAAAAAAATGTTTTAATTAACTAAATACAATATAATTTTTTTTTTTTCATAAAATAAAATTTTAAACTTTTTTTTAAATATACCAAAATCCGCAAAAAAGCATATGCGTTTCGATAAAGGAATTGCAATACCAAATTAATTACAAAATAAAAAAATAGCATTAAAAAATTATTGCTTATAAAAAAAACAATAATAATTTATAAAATACATATTACATTTATCTTTATATTTCAATACATCGAAATATAAAGAATTAATTCATTATTGAATTTATTTTAGGTTGTAGACGAAACTTGAGCTTTATTAAAATTGTCAAAACAAAACTCCCAAATTTAAATAAATATATAACTCAAAAATTCATATTAATGCTTTGATTTTTGTATATATATTCTTCTAAGTTATAATTCGTAATACAAAAGTCGTAGAATAATCAATAAACATTTTCGTAGTACAAAATAGTCCGTAATACAAGAGTCGTAGAATAATCAATAAATATTATACAATTTGATGTAATAGAATTGATTTCAAACGTCAATTAGCTCTATAATTATGACAGATCCTGATTTTCTTTCCTTTTAAATTAAAATGTTTGTCATCTGTCAAAATGTAAATAATTGCATTGTTGAAAAAAAGAAAACAAAATTTGTCCAAAAAAACAGTTATTTACTTTTTGGTAAATAAAACAGCTAAGTGGTGCAGTGGATAAAGCACCTGCCTCCCAATCGAAAGGTGCATTTGGGGTAAATGGGTTACTTAAATAGGATGTCGGAGCAAATAGCTCATGGATAAATAACTTAGGTCAATATATTCCATCCATTAGTTAACAACAACAATTTTTTGGCATATGCCTCAGAAATAGACAAAACATAAAAGTTATCCCACTCTGACTAAATCAGTACAAATTTCATATACCTAAGTGTTTATGAAACCATGAATATGTAGGTATATTTCTCTTTCTATTCAATTTTTGAGTCCAATTCAATATTTTAAGTCCAAATTGTTAATTATATTTAAGGTTATGTTTTTAAGAAGTTGTTTTAAACTAATTACGATTATTAATTAGTGAATACGAAAGTAATGTTAAATTGTCGTAAAATGTCAGTATAATCAATTAAACTAAAAAAAAAAACAATCCATATAATTAACAAAAATAAATGGTTTTGTTTCATTATTTTAGATTGAGAATAATTTTTTATAAAATATTATTTTGTATAATTTGGTTCCAAAAATTGGAAAATTTCTGTACGAAAATTAATGAACGAAACTTATAAATAAAGCAGGAGAAAAAAAATATAAATTCCTTCGGAAATGTCAAATCTAAATATTCTTCGTTATACAATATACATACACTGTCATTACATATGCCCAACCATAATAGGGCTACGGAAACTTAATGTTTTTCTTTTGATAAACTGAGATTAAATTTATATGCTTATGTATACATATGGATAAATTTATAATATATATATATGTATACATATGGATATTATAAACATATCCATATGTATACATAAGCATATAAATATATAAATCCCAAACAAATTGTTACCAAATCTAGTAATCAATAAAATACTGACATACTGCAATGCAGAGGAAATAATAAAAACACAGGCATTTATAAAATTAATTGAGAAATCGATGAGCTCAGCCGGGAAAACTGGTTTTTTCAAAGAATAGAATAATATGATTTGCAGATACGTTACTATATAAAATATATTTTGTAACCAAATATGGAAAAGAAACTAGTTTTAATAGTCTGTAATAAGAAATTTAATATTTCTGTTCTGACGCCCACTGTTGAGCTCTTTTTTTCGGAATATTTAGTAAACACATTTTCGTTTGAGTTAAAAAGATCAATGTTATCACAATATAATGAACTATACAGACACTTATTTTTGAATATATAAATACAGTCAGTATAAAAAGTCTTTGTACAGATACATTTTGTTAAGTAAAATAGATTTATTTACTATATTTAGCAGTTTTAATTAAGTTTAAGTTTAAAAATATACTAAAGTTATTTAAAATGATAATTTAGTAATAATAATGTATATTCATTCTATTAGAAGTCCTAGTTTATGCGTAAAAACTCTTCGTATCCCCTCTTTCAACCCAACCAACCAAGAATATTTATGTGATGATCTTAAACTTAATTAAAATTATAATTAATTATGTGGTAATCATAAAGTTAATTAAAAGTGGTAAATTTTTCTACGACTCCTATATTAATAAAATTGGCCAAGATCTTTTAACACATCCAAAAAATTTTTTTGATTTTGTAAACACTAAACGTAAATGCTCAGGATATCCATCTACCATGTCAAAGGATAACATTTATTCATCAATTCCTAGGGTTATAAGTGACATGTTTGCTGATCGATTTAGTGAATGTTATAGACCTACAAATGATTCAATAGATACTTCATCTACCAGTGATAATCTGAACTCTATTTTAAATACACTATCTATCTCAGATGAGGAAATACTCAATGCTTTAGGTAGTATCGATATTAATAAAGGACCTGGGCCTGATTTACTTCCTCCACTTTTCCTAAATAAATGCGCCAACCTGCTCTCTGTACCACTCAAACTTATCTTTAATAAATCCATCTCTTCAGGAACATTCCCATCTGCTTGGAAATCTTCTCACCTTACACCAATATACAAAAGTGGTGATAAGGCTGATGTCAATAACTACAGAGGTATTGCTATATTATCTTCTATACCAAAATTATTTGAAAAAATTATATGCGATAAAATGACGTCAATCATCAATCCAGTACTCAACGAGCAACAGCATGGGTTCAGAAAAGGTCGCTCTACTACTTCAAATCTAATGGTTTTTACGTCTGATCTGCTGATTAATATGGAGAAAGGGTACCAGGTTGACACTATCTACACTGACTTCAGTAAAGCCTTTGACCGTGTCGATCACAGCATCCTTATCTCTAAATTAAAAAATATCGGAGTGGCAAACCCACTCTTGAGTTGGATCGCTTCTTATCTCCGTGGTCGAACTCAAGCAGTAAAATTTCAAGGGTTTATTTCCAAAGAAATATCGGCTTCTTCAGGTGTTCCACAAGGAAGTCACCTCGGTCCTCTGTTATTCAATATCTTACTCCTTGACCTGTCTGAACTACTGTTTGACGTTCCACATATTCTGTATGCTGACGATCTAAAAATATATTATGTAATAAGTAAACCTTCTGATGTACAGTATTTGGAGACTAGACTAAAAACACTTGAGTACTGGTGTAGAGTAAACAAGTTAGACCTTAATGTTAGCAAATGTCATGTGATTAGTTTCTCAAGGAAGAAATCCACTCTTTTACACACCTACCAATTAAATGGTACTCAACTTCACCGTGTTACTCAAATTAACGACCTCGGGGTTTTGCTTGACTGTAAACTAAGTTTTAATCTTCATTATGACAAAATCATTTCTAAAGCCAGTAAAATGCTTGGTTTTATCAAACGAAGAGCCAGAGAGTTTAAAAATGTGTGGGTCACTAAATCCTTATATTGCACCTTAGTCCGATCGATTCTTGAATATGCTTGTCCCATTTGGTTACCCTATTTCCAGGTGCATAGTGATAGAATCGAGTCTATTCAAAAAAAATTTCTTCTCTTCGCTCTTCGGGAACTGTACGACCCACTCGACTATAATAATTTACCAGCGTACCTTTCTAGACTTAAATTACTTGAACTGACTTCACTTTCGTCTAGACGCGACCTACTGGTATCTTGTTTCACTTTCGATGTCTTAAATAACAACATAAACGTTAATTATATATCTAACAGGATAAAAATTAATAATGACGTAAGACAAACAAGACACACATCCTTACTTAAGATCTCTGCTCATCGTACGGAATATGGCAAAAATGAACCTATCAATAGATGTTGTATGGTTTTCAACTCATATAGCTCCTGTTTTTCCCCAACTATATCTAAATTTGCATTCAAATCCAGGCTTCGTAATATCATGAAATAATCCTATCACTCTTATATTCCTGAATATCCCAGTTGTAAATACTAGTTTAAAATACTAGTTTAAAATTAATCCAGTTATAAATATCATAAATATAACCACAATATTTGTTGTTAATAATAATAATAATAATAATAAGTAAATCAATATCTTTATATTTATTCTTTGTAATACATACTTATGTTCAATTAAGCCTAGTAACTAAGAACTTCATAATGTATCTTGTACCTTGTTTGGTAAATAAATAAAAAAAAAAAAAAAAAAAAAAAAAAAAATATAGAAATTATTCTATAACCATTTTTCTCCAGAAATGTGTCTGTTCGAAGACTTTACACTGAAGTAATTTTTCCACTTAAGTAATTTTTACAATTTTTTGTTTATTCATAGCCAAATATTGAGCAAATTGTCCCTTAACTGTGAATACGCGATTCGATGATTATTGCCCACACGAAAAATGCCCACACGAAAATTGCCCACAGAAAATTGCCCACAGATAGTATTGCGCACACGATTAATGCCCACACAGAATAATGCCCACAAGGAAAAATGCCCACATAGAAAAATGCCCACATAGAAAAATGCCCACACGAAAAATTATTTTAAATATAAAAATTAAATTAAAATAAATAGAGAAAAAATCAAAAATTATATTCTATCTAGGAGATAATCTATTAGTGATTTAAAATAAAATATTAAAATGTATCAACAATAAATTTACAAATTTTACAATTTAAAATCATTTTTATATTTAAAATAATTAAGATCGCTTTGCTACTATACGATACAATACATCAGTGTTCTTCCACCTGTGTTCCGCGGAATCCTTGGGTTCAAAATTCATTGTTATTGTGTTTGTAAATAGCAATGAATTTTGTTTTAATAAAGAGGTAAACATTTTATTGTTTATTAATTACCGATTATTATTAAATAAATATTACAGGATAAAAAATCTACCCAATTATGGGTTTTTAAAATTACAGAATAATAAGATAATAATTCTAGGAATATCTAAAATAATCAAATGTTACTGAGTAATTGTGGGTTTTTTTTTAAAAAAATTAAAAAGAAACAATCTGATTGTGGGCAGGATTAATGGAGGTAAAAAATTAGAAAACAAAAATAGTGCAAAGGATATGAAAAAAACCCCAATCAGGTACCGCGATTTTAGTTTATATAAAAAAAAAGATCTGGAGTATAATTCATTTCAAAAGTGAATATCACAGTTACAAGAGGTTTTAATATTAAATTGCGTAGTATAGTATTTAAATTTATAGTTTTGGGAAATACATAGATTGAAAATTTGTGAATATATAAAAAACAATTATAAGGTATGTAATATTTAAATTCTCTTTTGTTAATATAATACTTTTGATACCATAATTTTCTAACGATATTTTTTTAAATATTTTAATAGGTCTGAGATTGGAATATTCTAGTACGCAGAGAGGCAATCGAGTTTTAATTTACTCTGGGTTTGAGTATATCTATTTCCGTACAACAAATGGAGTTTTGACTTGGAGATGCAGGCAACATCGCATTATAAACTGTGATTCCATCATAAAAACTAAAGATGGTAATATTGTAAATCAACCAACGCGACATTGCCATGAATCATGCCCACAAAAAATAGAATGCAATTTAGCAAAGAAAAAAATGCAGGATGCGATGACATCAATTGGTGCTACTCCTAGAAATGTAATGGGGAGTATTTTATTAGAAGTGAGCAGTGAAGCACTAGCGTTTATGCCGAAAAAAACTTCAATATCACGAAATCTACTGAATTTTAGAAGAGATGGACATTTACCAGTACCTAAAGATACAAATTTTGAAATTCCAGATAAATACACCGAGCTAGTGCTTCATGATTCAGGTGATTTAAATTCTCTTTTGTTAATATAATACTTTTGATACCATAATTTTCTAACGATATTTTTTTTAATATTTTAATAGGTCTGAGAATGGAATATTCTAGTACGCAGAGAGGCAATCGAGTTTTAATTTACTCTGGGTTTGAGTATATCTATTTCCGTACAACAAATGGAGTTTTGACTTGGAGATGCAGGCAACATCGCATTATAAACTGTCATTCCATCATAAAAACTAAAGATGGCAATATTGTAAATCAACCAACGCAACATTGCCATGAATCATGCCCACAAAAAATAGAATGCAATTTAGCAAAGAAAAAAATGCAGGATGCGATGACATCAATTGGTGCTACTCCTAGAAATGTAATGGGGAGTATTTTATTAGAAGTGAGCAGTGAAGCACTAGCGTTTATGCCGAAAAAAACTTCAATATCACGAAATCTACTGAATTTTAGAAGAGATGGACATTTACCAGTACCTAAAGATACAAATTTTGAAATTCCAGATAAATACACCGAGCTAGTGCTTCATGATTCAGGTGCAAGTGATCCAGACAGAATTCTGGTTTTAGGAGATATTTATCTCTTAAAAGAATTAAATAAAGATACAATATTCGGAGATGGAACTTTTGATAAAGTTCCAAGCATGTTTTATCAACTTTATACTTGGCATGCTCAGGTTGGTAATTCTTATACACCTTGTATTTATTTTTTGTTAAAAAAAAAAACGGAGATACATACAAAAAAATGTTTGAAATATTAAAGAACTTGCTACCAAATTTGGCACCTGAAAGAATATTACTAGATTTTGAGAAAGCAGCGATGAATGCAGCCAGAATTGCATTTCCACAGACTGATATGAGAGGCTGTTATTTTCATTTGGCCCAAAGTATAACAAGAAAAATTAGTTCTGTTGGTCTAAAAACTACTTTTGAAAACAACCTGGATATGAAACTAAAGCTGAAATCATTAGCAGCATTGTCATTTGTGCCTCCATCTGATGTTAGATCAGTATTTACTAAGCTTGCAGCAACTTATCCGGAAGAAGAGAATTATAGTGAAATACTGACATATTTTTTTGGCACATATATTGAGGGTGCAGCTGGTAGAAATCCGCTGTTCTTATTGAATTGTGGAATCATTATGATTCAGCTTTGGAGAAATCACCGAAAACAACGAATTGCTGTGAGGGATTTCATAATGCATTGAATTCTTTATTCCACTGTAGTCATCCCAGCATTTGGTTTCTATTTGATGGATTGCAGGGAGATATAGCTTGCCATAGATTGACACTAGCTAACGCAGAAACGGGTCGTCCTGAAATTAAAAATAGGAAATACCAAAAATTAGCTGATTCGGTATCTACTATTGTGCAACAATATAGTACAACAGAAGATAAAATTGTATACTTAAGAAAGTTGGCTAATTTACCATAAATTTAAAATGTATATTTGTATTAAGTAGAAGTAGAATATAATGAATTAAAATTTTTATTTTTTTAAAACTATTTTTTTTATCTTCTTTTCACTATTTTTGTTTTCCAATTTTTTATCTCCATTAATCCTGCCCACAATAAGGATTACAGAATAAAAAGTATTTAAATGTTACATTGTTTCTTTTTAATTTTTTTTTAAAAAAACCCACAATTACTCAGTAACATTTGATTATTTTAGATATTCCTAGAATTATTATCTTATTATTCTGTAATTTTAAAAACCCATAATTGGGTAGATTTTTTATCCTGTAATATTTATTTAATAATAATCGGTAATTAATAAACAATAAAATGTTTACCTCTTTAGTAAAACAAAATTCATTGTTATTTGCAAACACAATAACAATGAATTTTGAACCCAAGGATTCCGCGGAACACAGGTGGAAGAACACTGATGTATTGTATCGTATAGTAGCAAAGCGATCTTAATTATTTTAAATATAAAAATGATTTTAAATTGTAAAATTTGTAAATTTATTGTTGATACATTTTAATATTTTATTTTAAATCACTAATAGATTATCTCCTAGATAGAATATAATTTTTGATTTTTTCTCTATTTATTTTAATTTAATTTTTATATTTAAAATAATTTTTCGTGTGGGCATTTTTCTATGTGGGCATTTTTCCTTGTGGGCATTATTCTGTGTGGGCATTAATCGTGTGCGCAATACTATCTGTGGGCATTTTTCGTGTGGGCAATAATCCGATCACGCTTCAGGCTATGGCTTCTAAGTTCTGAAGTTCAGTTTAGAATACTCAGAAATGTCAAAATTGCCGGCTTTTTATACCTAAACGTATGCGTATAAAAAGACTTTTTATACCTAAACGTATCGCATCAATATAATTGTACTAAGTTAAGATGCTGTGCAACGAAAATTCGGTTCAATCAACTTGTGTTAATTGAACTGCAAATTATTGTAATTTGAATATTGCATGTGTTGCAATTTTTGTTTCTACTTAAATATTTTTCATACAAGAATCTCGTCACCAAAATTCTTGTATGGAGAAATATTAGTGGACAACAAAAAAATATTAAGATAATTTGTTGTTACACAACACCTCCCACTCCCGATTCAAAAAATAGCCCTATTTTTTGGTACTGTGATATTTTAGAGTTTTCTAATTTTACAAAATAAATTATTATCTATTATACAATTTTAGCTCCTAATGTACTACACAATTTATTTAATATTAGTTACTTAATTTTCTAAAAAAAATTCACAAAATTATTTTATAAAATATTTCTTCTTTCCTAGTTAACTTTAAACAAGATTTTACACATTATTCAAGGTGTTCACAATTTTTGGGGTTACTTATCATCTTTTTCATGTGATTCTTCAATTATTCATATATTTAGTACATTCAACCTTTTATTTTAAAAATGTACAATTCTGTCTTTAATATTCTTCCTTAACATTTCAAATATACAATTCTTTCTACAATTTTTCTTTAATAATTCTTATTTCAAATTATCTTACAGTATTTCAATTATACAATAATTCCAATTGTACAATATTTTTAAATTCTTTAACGATATTTCAATTAACATTAGATTATATAATTTTACATCAATTACATCATTTTACAATAACCTTTTTAACAATCATTTTGTTTTCCAACAACTTCTTACTTTCATTTATCTCAACAACTTTTACTATCATTTCATCTCTACTAATTAATAAAGCTAGAATTGCAACAATATATTACTCTTTTAAATAATGAAATTTGAATTCGAATTTAGAGAGATAACATGGTCTTTAAATTTCGTGTAAAAGATTACACCAAGTACCACACCTCCCCTTCGCAAGAATAAACTTATCTAAATCTACCGGCTGCGGCAATGTTGTATTTTATATAAATTGTTGTTGTATACCGGCTGCGCCACTGTTGTATTTTATTTTATATAAAATATAAAATAAAATAAAATGTTTTTTATCCTATTTTCTTTAAATGAAACTAGTATTCAACGTACGCGTTTTTTGCTTATTGCATCAATATAACTTAGTACCGGTGTACAAGTTAAAATGCTGTGCACCGAAAATCGGTTCAATCAACTTGCGTTAATTGAACTCCAAATTATTGTAATTTGAATATTGCATGTATTTGAATATTGCATGTGTTGCAATTTTAATTTCTACTTAAATAAAATATACAACACATATGAACTCCAAATTATTGTAATTTGAATATTGCATATAATTTGAATATTGCATATATGTGTTGCAATTTTTATTTCTACTGAAATATTTTTCATACAAGAATTTTGTCACCAAAATTCTTGTATGAATCAATATTTTTGAACAAAAAAAAAATATTACAATAATTTGTTGTTACACAACAACAAAAAGGATTATTACCCTAGACTCTAGGGTAGCGATGGTAAAGCCATGAAACTAGATCACCCGAAAAAAAATATTTGCTTGTTTAATTCTATTTAGTGCACAATTAACAAATTTTTGACGATCACACGAAAAAAAATTATTGCTTGTTTAATTCTATTTAGTAAACAATTAATAAATTTTTGTTTTAAAGTACATTTTGTATTTACACAATTTTTATTGCTGGTTGGTGGAATTATGATTTTTAAATTTAATATAAATTTGAATTTAGTTTTCTAGTTAAAGAATTTTTTTCCTTTTTATTTTTAGCCATTTACGCAGTTTACTAAATTGTCTCTTAAAATATTAAATACATATATCACCAATTCTGTAAAAAAAAAATTTAAAACTAAAATCTATGGTTTCATATACATTTATGTAATTTAAATTTGTCAGCCCGTTAACATTTAGAGGAATTTAAGATTTATTACATAACATAGCAGCTTAAATTATAAATTATTTCTCTCAATAAATATCCTACTGAAATATTTCGAGATCAAGTTCTTTTATAAAATCTGTTAATTTTGATTAATATCATCAGCTTTAAACTTTCTTTTATTTTACTATCGCGGCCATTATTGTTTCGATATCATGTAAATTCGTGATATAAATTAAAATTTTTATTTTTCACGAATAAAATTTGTTAAAATGAAGTTTAAAATCAGCTTAAAATAATTATATATAAAACTAAATATTAACAAACATAAAAATATAATAATTAAAAAGTAACTGAATTTAAGACTATACATAAATATAACAAAATATAAAACAAACCCTAATACTACTAAAAAATACCAAAAAAATTTACAATCATTAAATTCACAAATAATATTGCCTAAATCTAAATAAATAGTATATATATATAAATAATAAACTACTACAACTAAAACTAAGCATATTTGTAAAAATAATTAATTATTACTAACACTGCCTAAATATAATAAAAATAATAAAACATAATAAAATAACGAAAATTCTAAGAACAGACAGGATTCACAGGATCAAAGCATCAATTTTTAATCACTTTTCCCACTGGACAGCTCACAACAGAACGAGCCCTCCATATTGGTAAACTTTGTTAGAATAAAATTCAATGTATTGTTGTTCTTTCAGTTGTTTTTTCTAATATATTTTTACTCGCAGCTATTTGTTCTCGATGGCTGCAAGTTTTTTTTAAGTTTTTATTCCTGATGTAATTCTTTACCAATCTTACATTCTCTGTAGTTGACAGGATGTGGCTCGCCGCATAAAATATTGAGCTGATGTAGCTATTTTCAATCTTTTCACTGTTTTCAAAAGTCACAATAGATAAAGCCATCTTTTATTGGCGATTTAATTTCCCTCTTTTTCTTTTGTTTTTGATGATGTTGGCTGCTTTAATTATTTTAAGTTATTTTGTTGTAAATCCAATGTAGCATCTTCATTTTTATAGACCTCTAGCCATTATTATTCTAATTGGTCGCTCTTTTTTATTTCGTATGTATTGGAATGCATCGTTCTGCATATTTTTGCTCGTTTTAAAGCGCAATAATCTTGTAATCAGTGTTTGAAGCTGATTTCAGTTTTACCTGTAATTCAGCATATTTTTGTTACTTACTATATTTATTAGCGGAAGTGGTCCCTCTTTTGCTTCTGCTTAAAAAAACCATATGTATTTATTAAGTTTACGCATAAAAAATTCATTGTTTCAAACAATGTCAGTACCAAGGAATATGTATAAGAAGGAGAGGGCATGAAATTGAAATATTGAAGCCTGGCCGCATATAGTCCTCTCTTAGCAAAACAACGTGTCAAATTGTAATTTGGGGCGGACTAGGTTTAATTTTAATCCATTGTTTTTGTATTGATGTTTTAGATACTTGATTAGTTAAAAAACATGTAGTTTAAGTAAAATATGAAATACAACTAACAATAAAATCTTGGCATAATAAAATTTATGGGAAAAACTGTAATTTAGGAAAATAATTAAATTAGGTTAAAATTAAATTTAAGTGAAAAAAAATTAATTTATGTAAAAATGGAATGTAGGTAACAATGAAAATAATTAATTTTGGTTAATTTGCTTACCTAAATAATGTTATTTATCTAAAATTAAAAGGTTAAAACAAAGAAAAAAATTATTTTAAATAACTATAGTTTTATTTAACTAAGTTTTATTGAACTAGCTATAAATAAAATAAAAGTAATAAATAACATAATAATATTCTCAAGTTAATAGTAACAATATTTTACTTTGGGCTGTTAAAAAAGAAAAAAAAGCCAACCCTGTAAACAACAATTTAAGCTGTCATTTTGCAATGTCACACAATATTTTTAATGAAATTAAAATGCAAATTAATGAAATAAAAATTTTGTTAATTATGTCGAGTTTACACGTCATTTATTTCCATAATTACGTTCCTTAAGCTTAGTCGTATAAAAATCATAATTACGTTCCTTAATCTTAGTCATATAAAATATTATTTATCACAAAATTATTTTCATTCAATAATAATTACTTTTAATCGCTTTAAAAAACCCTTCTTACTAAACATAACCTTATATTTGAATTATTTGGCATCAAATAACAATCTGATTTTGACAACTTGGTTTTCTTAGAAAGAGAACTACCTCAAAACGTGGCTTTATTAACACTTTTTCGGTAAATTAAATTTTTAATGAGTTAGAAAGAGATTAAAGACTTATACCCTCTCCATCTAATACATACTGCTTACCATATGACGATATTCATAGATGTTATTGTTGTTTTATAATTTCTGTTTGAAAGTATAAAACAACAATAACATATATGACTATCTTCATATTGTAAGCAATTTTGTAATATACTAATTCTTGTTTTGTAATTTCTGTTTGAAAGTATAAAACAACAATAACATAGATGACTATCTTCATATTGTAAGCAATTTTGTAATATACTAACAACAATTGTGTGTACGATATTATAATGTTCACCGATAAAATTTAGTGTCAAAGCCACTCCCTATTGGCTAAAAATCTAAAGATGAATTTTTGCCATATGAAAGACTTACCAATTTGGTGGTTGAGAGAGTTCAATTTTGTACCTCCAAGTGAAAGCAAGAAGGAAAACATTTGGTTTGTAATTTAAACAATTAACAATAATAAAAGATCAGAGGCAATCTCTATCTATATCTAGGGTAATGTACAGGAACACAACATTGGTGCCGTGACCAGGATTAGAGCTACGATCTTTAATATACAAAGTTCTGCGTAAGAAAAAAGCAAAAAAATACACTATATTTTTTTGGTGACAAAATCTATCCAAACCTACAGGCATTTGCTAGGAGGTATTATAACAGGGGGCACTTAGCCTTAGCGTTGGATTGATTTTTACGAACTTGGACCAAGAACATATAAAGTTAAACTTTCCCGTCTCGATTGAAGAAGCTACTAGAGCCAACAGAAACGCTGGTCCCATAAGCTTGGAAGAATACCGAAGCCAACGCAACTTCCAGTTCAACCTAACGCAGAACAAATCAAACGACCTGGAGGACGGGTAGCCCCAAAGAGGCGACACCAAATTAACAAACATTATGGGTGGGATGAACAAAGGAACTGCTGTTCCGAAAACAAATACGTGAAAAACGAGCTGTACAACGTAAAAACTAGAAGCAAAACTTTCACCAAAAATAAATTTTAATGTTTTCAAATTAGTATTTCTTTTATATTAGTTAAATCTCTGCTTTTTTTTGGTTAAATCTCTGCTTAATTGTTAAAAAAGGATGTTTTTACAGTGTACAGAAAAAGGTAGTGTAATAATATTAAAGAACTTGCTACCAAATTTGGCACCTGAAAGAATATTACTAGATTTTGAGAAAGCAGCGATGAATGCAGCCAGAATTGCATTTCCACAGACTGATATGAGAGGCTGTTATTTTCATTTGGCCCAAAGTATAACAAGAAAAATTAGTTCTGTTGGTCTAAAAACTACTTTTGAAAACAACCTGGATATGAAACTAAAGCTGAAATCATTAGCAGCATTGTCATTTGTGCCTCCATCTGATGTTAGATCAGTATTTACTAAGCTTGCAGCAACTTATCCGGAAGAAGAGAATTATAGTGAAATACTGACATATTTTTTTGGCACATATATTGAGGGTGCAGCTGGTAGAAATCCGCTGTTCTCTATTGAATTGTGGAATCATTATGATTCAGCTTTGGAGAAATCACCGAAAACAACGAATTGCTGTGAGGGATTTCATAATGCATTGAATTCTTTATTCCACTGTAGTCATCCCAGCATTTGGTTTCTATTTGATGGATTGCAGGGAGATATAGCTTGCCATAGATTGACACTAGCTAACGCAGAAACGGGTCGTCCTGAAATTAAAAATAGGAAATACCAAAAATTAGCTGATTCGGTATCTACTATTGTGCAACAATATAGTACAACAGAAGATAAAATTGTATACTTAAGAAAGTTGGCTAATTTACAATAAATTTAAAATGTATATTTGTATTAAGTAGAAGTAGAATATAATGAATTAAAATTTTTATTTTTTTAAAACTATTTTTTTTATCTTCTTTTCACTATTTTTGTTTTCCAATTTTTTATCTCCATTAATCCTGCCCACAATAAGGATTACAGAATAAAAAGTATTTAAATGTTACATTGTTTCTTTTTAATTTTTTTTTAAAAAAACCCACAATTACTCAGTAACATTTGATTATTTTAGATATTCCTAGAATTATTATCTTATTATTCTGTAATTTTAAAAACCCATAATTGGGTAGATTTTTTATCCTGTAATATTTATTTAATAATAATCGGTAATTAATAAACAATAAAATGTTTACCTCTTTAGTAAAACAAAATTCATTGTTATTTGCAAACACAATAACAATGAATTTTGAACCCAAGGATTCCGCGGAACACAGGTGGAAGAACACTGATGTATTGTATCGTATAGTAGCAAAGCGATCTTAATTATTTTAAATATAAAAATGATTTTAAATTGTAAAATTTGTAAATTTATTGTTGATACATTTTAATATTTTATTTTAAATCACTAATAGATTATCTCCTAGATAGAATATAATTTTTGATTTTTTCTCTATTTATTTTAATTTAATTTTTATATTTAAAATAATTTTTCGTGTGGGCATTTTTCTATGTGGGCATTTTTCCTTGTGGGCATTATTCTGTGTGGGCATTAATCGTGTGCGCAATACTATCTGTGGGCATTTTTCGTGTGGGCAATAATCCGATCACGCTTCAGGCTATGGCTTCTAAGTTCTGAAGTTCAGTTTAGAATACTCAGAAATGTCAAAATTGCCGGCTTTTTATACCTAAACGTATGCGTATAAAAAGACTTTTTATACCTAAACGTATCGCATCAATATAATTGTACTAAGTTAAGATGCTGTGCAACGAAAATTCGGTTCAATCAACTTGTGTTAATTGAACTGCAAATTATTGTAATTTGAATATTGCATGTGTTGCAATTTTTGTTTCTACTTAAATATTTTTCATACAAGAATCTCGTCACCAAAATTCTTGTATGGAGAAATATTAGTGGACAACAAAAAAATATTAAGATAATTTGTTGTTACACAACACCTCCCACTCCCGATTCAAAAAATAGCCCTATTTTTTGGTACTGTGATATTTTAGAGTTTTCTAATTTTACAAAATAAATTATTATCTATTATACAATTTTAGCTCCTAATGTAATACACAATTTATTTAATATTAGTTACTTAATTTTCTAAAAAAAATTCACAAAATTATTTTATAAAATATTTCTTCTTTCCTAGTTAACTTTAAACAAGATTTTACACATTATTCAAGGTGTTCACAATTTTTGGGGTTACTTATCATCTTTTTCATGTGATTCTTCAATTATTCATATATTTAGTACATTCAACCTTTTATTTTAAAAATGTACAATTCTGTCTTTAATATTCTTCCTTAACATTTCAAATATACAATTCTTTCTACAATTTTTCTTTAATAATTCTTATTTCAAATTATCTTACAGTATTTCAATTATACAATAATTCCAATTGTACAATATTTTTAAATTCTTTAACGATATTTCAATTAACATTAGATTATATAATTTTACATCAATTACATCATTTTACAATAACCTTTTTAACAATCATTTTGTTTTCCAACAACTTCTTACTTTCATTTATCTCAACAACTTTTACTATCATTTCATCTCTACTAATTAATAAAGCTAGAATTGCAACAATATATTACTCTTTTAAATAATGAAATTTGAATTCGAATTTAGAGAGATAACATGGTCTTTAAATTTCGTGTAAAAGATTACACCAAGTACCACACCTCCCCTTCGCAAGAATAAACTTATCTAAATCTACCGGCTGCGGCAATGTTGTATTTTATATAAATTGTTGTTGTATACCGGCTGCGCCACTGTTGTATTTTATTTTATATAAAATATAAAATAAAATAAAATGTTTTTTATCCTATTTTCTTTAAATGAAACTAGTATTCAACGTACGCGTTTTTTGCTTATTGCATCAATATAACTTAGTACCGGTGTACAAGTTAAAATGCTGTGCACCGAAAATCGGTTCAATCAACTTGCGTTAATTGAACTCCAAATTATTGTAATTTGAATATTGCATGTATTTGAATATTGCATGTGTTGCAATTTTAATTTCTACTTAAATAAAATATACAACACATATGAACTCCAAATTATTGTAATTTGAATATTACATATAACACATATGAACTCCAAATTATTGTAATTTGAATATTACATATAATTTGAATATTGCATATATGTGTTGCAATTTTTATTTCTACTGAAATATTTTTCATACAAGAATTTTGTCACCAAAATTCTTGTATGAATCAATATTTTTGAACAAAAAAAAAATATTACAATAATTTGTTGTTACACAACAACAAAAAGGATTATTACCCTAGACTCTAGGGTAGCGATGGTAAAGCCATGAAACTAGATCACCCGAAAAAAAATATTTGCTTGTTTAATTCTATTTAGTAAACAATTAATAAATTTTTGTTTTAAAGTACATTTTGTATTTACACAATTTTTATTGCTGGTTGGTGGAATTATGATTTTTAAATTTAATATAAATTTGAATTTAGTTTTCTAGTTAAAGAATTTTTTTCCTTTTTATTTTTAGCCATTTACGCAGTTTACTAAATTGTCTCTTAAAATATTAAATACATATATCACCAATTCTGTAAAAAAAAAATTTAAAACTAAAATCTATGGTTTCATATACATTTATGTAATTTAAATTTGTCAGCCCGTTAACATTTAGAGGAATTTAAGATTTATTACATAACATAGCAGCTTAAATTATAAATTATTTCTCTCAATAAATATCCTACTGAAATATTTCGAGATCAAGTTCTTTTATAAAATCTGTTAATTTTGATTAATATCATCAGCTTTAAACTTTCTTTTATTTTACTATCGCGGCCATTATTGTTTCGATATCATGTAAATTCGTGATATAAATTAAAATTTTTATTTTTCACGAATAAAATTTGTTAAAATGAAGTTTAAAATCAGCTTAAAATAATTATATATAAAACTAAATATTAACAAACATAAAAATATAATAATTAAAAAGTAACTGAATTTAAGACTATACATAAATATAACAAAATATAAAACAAACCCTAATACTACTAAAAAATACCAAAAAAATTTACAATCATTAAATTCACAAATAATATTGCCTAAATCTAAATAAATAGTATATATATATAAATAATAAACTACTACAACTAAAACTAAGCATATTTGTAAAAATAATTAATTATTACTAACACTGCCTAAATATAATAAAAATAATAAAACATAATAAAATAACGAAAATTCTAAGAACAGACAGGATTCACAGGATCAAAGCATCAATTTTTAATCACTTTTCCCACTGGACAGCTCACAACAGAACGAGCCCTCCATATTGGTAAACTTTGTTAGAATAAAATTCAATGTATTGTTGTTCTTTCAGTTGTTTTTTCTAATATATTTTTACTCGCAGCTATTTGTTCTCGATGGCTGCAAGTTTTTTTTAAGTTTTTATTCCTGATGTAATTCTTTACCAATCATACATTCTCTGTAGTTGACAGGATGTGGCTCGCCGCATAAAATATTGAGCTGATGTAGCTATTTTCAATCTTTTCACTGTTTTCAAAAGTCACAATAGATAAAGCCATCTTTTATTGGCGATTTAATTTCCCTCTTTTTCTTTTGTTTTTGATGATGTTGGCTGCTTTAATTATTTTAAGTTATTTTGTTGTAAATCCAATGTAGCATCTTCATTTTTATAGACCTCTAGCCATTATTATTCTAATTGGTCGCTCTTTTTTATTTCGTATGTATTGGAATGCATCGTTCTGCATATTTTTGCTCGTTTTAAAGCGCAATAATCTTGTAATCAGTGTTTGAAGCTGATTTCAGTTTTACCTGTAATTCAGCATATTTTTGTTACTTACTATATTTATTAGCGGAAGTGGTCCCTCTTTTGCTTCTGCTTAAAAAAACCATATGTATTTATTAAGTTTACGCATAAAAAATTCATTGTTTCAAACAATGTCAGTACCAAGGAATATGTATAAGAAGGAGAGGGCATGAAATTGAAATATTGAAGCCTGGCCGCATATAGTCCTCTCTTAGCAAAACAACGTGTCAAATTGTAATTTGGGGCGGACTAGGTTTAATTTTAATCCATTGTTTTTGTATTGATGTTTTAGATACTTGATTAGTTAAAAAACATGTAGTTTAAGTAAAATATGAAATACAACTAACAATAAAATCTTGGCATAATAAAATTTATGGGAAAAACTGTAATTTAGGAAAATAATTAAATTAGGTTAAAATTAAATTTAAGTGAAAAAAAATTAATTTATGTAAAAATGGAATGTAGGTAACAATGAAAATAATTAATTTTGGTTAATTTGCTTACCTAAATAATGTTATTTATCTAAAATTAAAAGGTTAAAACAAAGAAAAAAATTATTTTAAATAACTATAGTTTTATTTAACTAAGTTTTATTGAACTAGCTATAAATAAAATAAAAGTAATAAATAACATAATAATATTCTCAAGTTAATAGTAACAATATTTTACTTTGGGCTGTTAAAAAAGAAAAAAAAGCCAACCCTGTAAACAACAATTTAAGCTGTCATTTTGCAATGTCACACAATATTTTTAATGAAATTAAAATGCAAATTAATGAAATAAAAATTTTGTTAATTATGTCGAGTTTACACGTCATTTATTTCCATAATTACGTTCCTTAAGCTTAGTCGTATAAAAATCATAATTACGTTCCTTAATCTTAGTCATATAAAATATTATTTATCACAAAATTATTTTCATTCAATAATAATTACTTTTAATCGCTTTAAAAAACCCTTCTTACTAAACATAACCTTATATTTGAATTATTTGGCATCAAATAACAATCTGATTTTGACAACTTGGTTTTCTTAGAAAGAGAACTACCTCAAAACGTGGCTTTATTAACACTTTTTCGGTAAATTAAATTTTTAATGAGTTAGAAAGAGATTAAAGACTTATACCCTCTCCATCTAATACATACTGCTTACCATATGACGATATTCATAGATGTTATTGTTGTTTTATAATTTCTGTTTGAAAGTATAAAACAACAATAACATATATGACTATCTTCATATTGTAAGCAATTTTGTAATATACTAATTCTTGTTTTGTAATTTCTGTTTGAAAGTATAAAACAACAATAACATAGATGACTATCTTCATATTGTAAGCAATTTTGTAATATACTAACAACAATTGTGTGTACGATATTATAATGTTCACCGATAAAATTTAGTGTCAAAGCCACTCCCTATTGGCTAAAAATCTAAAGATGAATTTTTGCCATATGAAAGACTTACCAATTTGGTGGTTGAGAGAGTTCAATTTTGTACCTCCAAGTGAAAGCAAGAAGGAAAACATTTGGTTTGTAATTTAAACAATTAACAATAATAAAAGATCAGAGGCAATCTCTATCTATATCTAGGGTAATGTACAGGAACACAACATTGGTGCCGTGACCAGGATTAGAGCTACGATCTCTAATATACAAAGTTCTGCGTAAGAAAAAAGCAAAAAAATACACTATATTTTTTTGGTGACAAAATCTATCCAAACCTACAGGCATTTGCTAGGAGGTATTATAACAGGGGGCACTTAGCCTTAGCGTTGGATTGATTTTTACGAACTTGGACCAAGACCATATAAAGTTAAACTTTCCCGTCTCGATTGAAGAAGCTACTAGAGCCAACAGAAACGCTGGTCCCATAAGCTTGGACGAATACCGAAGCCAACGCAACTTCCAGTTCAACCTAACGCAGAACAAATCAAACGACCTGGAGGACGGGTAGCCCCAAAGAGGCGACAACAAATTAACAAACATTATGGGTGGGATGAACAAAGGAACTGCTGTTCCGAAAACAAATACGTGAAAAACGAGCTGTACAACGTAAAAACTAGAAGCAAAACTTTCACCAAAAATAAATTTTAATGTTTTCAAATTAGTATTTCTTTTATATTAGTTAAATCTCTGCTTTTTTTTGGTTAAATCTCTGCTTAATTGTTAAAAAAGGATGTTTTTACAGTGTACAGAAAAAGGTAGTGTAATAATATGTAATTGTTATTATTTTTCTTCACATTTGTTATAAATTTTAGTATCAAGAATTTCTTTTTTAATCCTGTACTGAAGTTATACAAACAAAATTTTTATTTCGGTGATATTGGTTTTTTGTATAGAATTTTTTTTATTAATTTTTTGTGTTGGTATATTTTGGGATTATTGGTATATAGTATTAAGAATTTTTTTTACAGTGTAACGAATTTATTTCAAACATCCAAGTTTTAATTAAGTTTTTTGGTATAGGAAATCGTTTTTCTTTTACTCAATTTTTTGGGATTGGTTAATTTTATTTAAATCGCATTTATATCGTACAGTAGTTCTCATTTAGAAATGTTTCTTTGCAGATTTTTTGTTAAAATATATTATTAATAATTTAATGTTGTTTCTTTGAGGTGGTGATCACTTTGAATTTATAGTTTTGTTTTTATTAATATTTCTTTGGTAATTCTTTTAAATATTGTATAATGACTAGTATAGCTAGTTTTCTGGTTCATTATATTTAACACCAGATTTAATAGTAATGGAAGATAAGAAAATTAATTTTTACATATTTAGGGATAAATATACTTATTATATTTAATATACACTATTTTGTATACAATGTTTTCAGATAGGTTTCTTATATAGCGTATTTTTCCTAACTTATATAGCGTATTTTTCGCAAAAATTTGAGGGGTTGATATTTAATTCAATTATCAAAATAGTAATTTAGAAAATAATAAATTCGAGTCTAAATTATTTTATGATAAACTTGTGTAATTTTGGATATACATTTTTTTTGAATAGTTGAAAAGGTTTAAAGATATTCTCTTAATTAATTCGATTTCGGTTTTGATAAACGAATCTTTTTGTTTTGGGTAAAATTGGTGAAATTTAGGATCATTTGTTGGTATAATAATAATATTTTTAGAAAAAAAAAAATTTAAATATGAAATAAATTATTTTATGGAGCGTAGTATTAGAAAATATAGAGAAAGAAAAGATAGTTTCTATTTCGATAATGTTAGTCATCAATTCAATAAATCGAATTCTCTCATTATTCATACCAAACTAAAGGAACATATTATATTACAGAAGAGTCAGGAAGAATGTTTATTTTAACAAACCTTGTTAGAAGTAGCTTAAGGCGAAAGGCGAATGCTCTGTTCTAAAACAAGCAAATATCAGATTTTGATGAATTTATTTCAACCCTAAGTAACCACTTTTTGCCATATAAAGATCTATCTCAATTGGTTGGACACCTAAAGGAATGTTATCAAGGTCCTAACACCTGGAGAAATGTTATCAAGGTTGAAAATTTTTCAAGCGGATTTTTACAAAAACTTGAGACTTATACAATGATTCTGGATAATATATTCCAAGACGATGGTAGAGTATTGAAAGAAGAAATTATGAAAGTAGCAAAACACACTTTCATTAGAGGTTTCCCTTCAAAGCCATTATGTGAGATCACAGAATTGATCAAGTTTAAGGGTGGCTGTGCAGAAAGCCAGAGAGAGAGACTACACAAGGGAAGCCTAAGATATGGGTAATGCATCAGAAATAAAACGAGGAGGTAATGAAGCGGATAGAACGAGTTTGTGAAAGGAGTGATTCAAATTGGAAATAAGGACAAAGAGGAAATAAATTATACTTAAAACAGAAATAGAGAAAACTATCACTCTGCACCACGTCCTTTGCCTTGACGCCTAATTTTCGTTTAAAAAAATGACATTAGTCATTTTTGTAATAAAAAAAAGGTCATTTTGAATATATTATTTTAGTGTTTCTTTCAAATAAAATTTTTAAGTTATGTAAAACTATTCTTTTCATGCTGTCTAAATTGTGAATATTTATTATAAATAGAAAAACCGTTTTTTATTTTAATAAATAGGTATTTTAATTATTCGTCTCAATTTTAGCGAATGTCCTATTTGAAAATTAAAAAAGTATTACCATATTGCATAAGTTTTGTAAATAAATTATAATGCATTGGTATGTCCAGCCGCAAATACTATTAAAAATATAAAAATTGCATTCATAGCATATGGCGAAAAATTACTAAAATAATAATTCAAAAAATTACGGTCGTCAAGAGGACTGAAGTTTAAGAAGGTTCTAACATTAGATTTTGTAAATTTCAAAATTTCTAGCATTATATTAATTATGATTAAACGGCAATTAAATGTTTTATTATAAATTTTTTTCTCCAAATTTGTGTATACAGTAAACCCTCCAACTGCGCGGTTTTTCATTGTACGGTTTCGCAATTGCGCGGCCAACTTTTAAATACCAAAATTTCTATCTGCGCGGTAAAAAATTCGTAGCTGCGCGTTTTTTTTTTTTTTTTTGCTTTTTTTGACAAAAAAAAATCATGTTCATTCATGTTTGAAACGGAACATGTGATTCCCCGTATTTCAATGCATATATATACATATGTGTATAGTTTTTATTTCAAAAAAAAAATTGATAGTTTCATTTTTCTAGTGGTTGCGTTAGGATGAGGATGTAAAATTTAATAATTTTAATTAAAAGATATTTATATAAGTGTTTGTTTAATTTAAAATATATATGTATTAAATTCAAGAAAATAGTATTCGTGTGGAATAGATATAAGTGTATAGGGAATTCTTACATCAATTAAAAGGTGTTATTAAGTAAGTATAAATGACATTTTTGATTTTTAATTTAATACTCATTTTGATTTAATAGGTATTTTTAATTTTTTCACCCTATATATAATAATGGAAAAAGCTGGCAAAAGAAAAATATTGACATTAGAGGCAAAGCTTGAAATTGTGAATCAATAGTTTTTATGTTTATATTAATGTACATATGTAGTAGTCGTTGAATAAAGACTTTTTTTTTATATTTTTTGCATTTTTCCTAATATCTGGAACCTATTCCAATAATTACATATAAAATCGAGTTCACAGTGCGCGGTTTCGGTTTGCGCGTTGTTTTTGCAGAACGTATCTACCGCGCAGTTGGAGGGTTTACTGTAGTTCGTAAATATACAAAAACTTTACGGGATCCGTACATAATCTTGAATGTCAAAATCTGAAAATGACCAAAAATCTTGATAAATCATAATCTTGAAAAATCATAAAACAAATCTTTTTAGTTCCTTAATAAAAAATAAGTATCCCACTTTTGGCATTACCCAAGGCCAAGGAGTTTTTTATTTATTTGGTAATTTGAATTTTTTTTTGTGCTTTTTTTTCGCTTTTCCATATTTTTTCAAATTTTTTTTTCTGTACATAGGTACTTCATATATTTTTTTATTTAGTAATTCAAATACATAACTATGAAAAGGAAAGAAAAAAACATAGAAAAATAAAAAGATATGATTACAATAATTTACAAATATTATCCAAGGGAAAGATTTTGTGTAATTCCTAAAAGAAAGCCCAATTTTGTGGCATTGTATCGATTTAGAGACACATTTTTGATTTGTAGATCTCTTTTTATATATTGATTTTTTCGTGTTTGTTGATCTCCACATTACATTTTTCCCATCCTATTTTTAAAACAAGGTAATGCCGCGTTCCGCCATTCATTCATCGCGCCTTCCAATTAAGGCATTAGGCCTTCCAATTAAGGTTGACATTGACCAAAAAGTGGGTTCATATTTGGGACGGATACATTTTTTTTGCTTTTGTCAATAAAAACCTAACCATCGCCATAACATTCCTTAAACAAATTCTACTTTTTTTTCTTCAGTTTCACTGACTGAAGTATTTCATCCGCCGGAACAAAGTCCAGGCCTATTAACATTCGCGTTTTCATAAAAAATGTATGATACTTTAAAATGTTTTCACTGGAAATGTACTTCTTAATTCGCCGACAAGAATTTTTTTTTCTTTTCAACATTTTTCCAAAATTGGTTTAAAAGATTTTGAAATTCAAGATTTAGACCCCAACTATCCACATTCATAAAGAAGTGATAAATATAACGAAAAATACAAATTTAAATGAGGGTTAAATAACCTGATAATGCATAACCAACCCTGAAAATTATTTAATTTTACAATATTTGAAATATTCTAACACTATTGTTAAAAATTTAGAAAATTGCTTATATTTAGAAGTTAACCTTTAATTTACGACGGTCTTAAGAGTATAATTTTTTGATATCTAATAGTTTGTTATCCATTATCAAACTTCAGAATTAATAAATTTTTCTTTAATATTTTACCAAACGATATTCATATTTCTTTCAATATAAATAATGCTTGTTAGACTTATTTATTACAGACTACTATATAAAATTTTGCAATTCTGAAAATTAAGCATCGTCTAAACAGGAGTGGTATATTTTACAAATACGTTCAGAAAACGACAGCTGAGAACAAAGAGTAAGTATTAGATAGAGAGGGCATAAGTCTACTATCTCTTTCCAACTCATTAAAAATTTTATTTATCCATTAAGAGTTTATCCAACCAAACGACAACTCTACAAACATACCTATAGAAGATCGCTTAACAACATTAACACAAGACATAACAATAGTGACTCCACGGGAAGTAATGACTACGATTAAGAAAAAATTCAACAAAAGAAAAGCAGCTGGCTATGACCTTATAACCCCAGAAATTCTAAACAAGCTACCTAAAAAAGCTATAATTATGCTTACCAATATAGTAAACGCTTCATTTAGATTAAAGCATTTTCCTGCTATCTGGAAAGTACCAGAGGTAGTCATGGTACAAAAACCGGGAAAATCACCAAACGACGTAAAATCATACCGACCTATATCTTTACTTCCAGTCATCTCAAAACTTACTGAAAGACTATTTCTAAATAAACTAAAACCTATTATAGGCAATAAACTTCTGATTCCCAATCACCAGTTTGGCTTCAGACAAAACCATTCAACGATTGGCCAAATCCATCGTATTACCAACGCAATAGAAAACTCGCTTGAGGAAAAAAAATTTGCTCTGCCATATTTATTGACATTGCACAGGCATTTGACAAAGTTTGGCACAACGGACTTATCTATAAATTAAAAAAAATATTACCGATACCATATGTTGATTTCTTGAAGTCATACTTAGAAAATAGACTCTTCAGGATCAAGCAAAACAATGAATACTCTTCAGGATCAAGCAAAACAATGAATGACCTCAAGGAAATCAGAGCAGGGGTTCCCCAAGGGAGCATACTAGGACCAACGTTATACGTATTATTCACGAGTGACTTACCAATGCAAGAAGATATTCTAACCGGAACCCTCGCAGATGATACAGCAATGTTAGCTATTGACAAAAACCTGCAAGGAGCAACGAACAAACTACAATCAGCAAACAAGGATATATACGAATGGACAAAAAAATGGAAAATTAAAATAAACGCAACAAAATCTACACACATAAATTTTACATATAGGAAGATTAATAACAACAACGTAATAACTATGAACGGAGACATGGTTCCGTATGGTCCCACGGTAAAATATTTGGGTATAACCCTGGATGAAAAACTTAAGTGGAAGGAACACATAAAAAACAAATTAATTGAACTAAATCTAAAATACAGAAAAATATACTGGCTAATAGTAGATTCTATGTGGATGCCACATAGAATCTATTCAAAGATTTCAAAACAAAGTGATCCGAAATATGATCAACGCTCCCTGGTATGCAAGAAACTCTGACCTCCATAGAGACCTAAAGATAAAGACAATTGACGAAGAAATTACGCGATTCGCAATAAAGCATCGCGCGACCAACCATGACAATGAAGAGGCAGCAAACCTCCTAAACGCAAATTCGATAAGACGATTAAAGAGAAAAAGACCACTGAGTCTTAAAAAATATACATCACTAAACATAAAATTTCATGAGTCTTAAAAAATATACATCACTAAACATAAAATTTTGATGTTCATATGACATCATATTTCGCACAACCGTAGTATAAGAATCATCAAAAAAAAATTAATAGTTGGTCAAATATGACCAGTTTTAATCTATGAGACGACAAAAAAAAAATATAAAAAAAAAATTAAGAGTTTACGGTGGCACGTTTTGAGGTAGTTCTCTTTCTAAGCAAACCAAGTTGTGAAAATCAAATTGTCATGTGAATAATTGAAATATATTATTGAATGAAAATAATTTTGTCAAAAATAACATTACACGTAAATTTAATTAATGAACTAAATTTACGTGTAATGAAAAAGCAGTGCATCGGTCCAAATTGTGAATTTCACGTAGATGCAGAAAACAAGGTTTTTTTTACACAGGTATGTTATTTACCTATTTGTTGTAAGGCTTTTCCTAAAATATTTTACTACACTAATGTAATATAATTAACCTAATTAACAAAATTTAAGTTTTTATTTCATTATTTTGCATTTTAATTTCATTTAAAATATTGCAAAATGACAACTTAAATTGTGGTCTACAGAATGGCTATTTTTTTTTTAAATATTTATAAATATTCTTTGTCTTTTTAGGAAGTTGGTTATGGTCAAGAAAATATAGGAGATTTTGTAGAAATTAATAGAAAAAATGACGAGTTAGCTAATCGAGTTTTTAAAGATTATTATTCTACTTGTAAACAACGAGCTGGCGTTTTTTTCTTTTTTAAGAACCCCAAGTAAAATATTATTATTTCATTTAAATTTTAATGATTTAATTTAATTTAAATATTTTCAAATGATGGCGAAATTAAACAAAAGTGGATAAATTCAATAAGTACCACAGATTGGTTGCCAATATTAACAGTGAATGCAGAATTTGTTTTGCTCATGTTCATTGAATTAGCAAAGATAAGTATCTTTTAACTGTTTTTTAAGTCACTATATTTCAATGTATAAAGTAAGCATTATTATCTAATTTAAAAGGATTATTTATAAATATTTTTTTTGTTTTCACGAAATTGGTTAGGTCTAGAAAATATAAGAGATTTTGCAGAAATTAATAGAAAAAATGATTTAGCTAATCGATTTTTGAAAGATCATTATACTTAAATTTTAATTTAACCTTGAAAGACAAAAGTAAAAACAAAAAAAAAGTTTATGTTGAATAACATATGTTTTTCTAGCATATTAACCAAAATTAGTTTTTTACGTATGTTTTATTTTGTCCCTCAATTTCATTGTTACGTACATTCCATTTTTACCTAAATTAATTTTTTTCAATTAAATTTAATTTTTACCTAATTTAATTATTTTCCTAAATTACAGTTTTCTCATAAATATTATACCTAGATTTTATTGTTATCTATATTAATTATTTTACCTATATTACATTAGTTGTAAAAAAATTATTTATGGTACCTAAAACATCACTTAAAACCAATACCCAAATAAATATTAAACCTAGTCCGCGCAAATAACAATTTGAAATTTTTGTTTGCTAAGAAAGAGAGGACTATAAACGGTCAGGCTTCATATTTTAATTTTATGCCCTCTCCATCTAATACTTACTCTTTGGTTGAGAATGAGAGGAAATAGACAAATTTTATTCAGTACTGTACTACTACATAGTTCAGTTATACAGGTCTGGTGCTGTACTACTGCATCATTCATCATTAAATGCTCTTTTTAGGCTTTATCTAATTTGACATTTATGATAACATAAGTAACTATTAAAAAGAGTGCTACAAAAAATCGAAATTGTATCGATTATAATCGAAGTTTTATGGTATTTCATATTACTGGGGGTATTTCCTATCCTTAATTCTCATTATTACTAAATCGCTTAATCATTTTTGATTTGCGTACAAAATAGTTAACATACCTATCAAATTTTAAAAATACTTTTACTATTACTACCGTGTAATACTTTTAACAAATTTAAAATGCAAGATGAGCATACGATTTTAAAAGGTAAGATAAACAATACGAAAAGTACTAGTTTACACTATATTCCACATAACTTTTCCCTATATTTTATTTTCATGTAAATTTCCATAAATCATTCATTTTGTTTAAGTTAAATTATTATTATTTATTTATATAATAATATTTCAAAGAAATTTTTTTTTAATTTCATTGGTTTTAAAAAAAATGATGAAAACTTCAATCTTTCTTAGTACACCTAATTCTGTTTTTACGCAAACTTTTTTTACGCGAATTTGATTTAACGCGATTTAACAAAAATATTACGTTCTTTTTTTACGCGATTTGATTTGATTTAACGCGATTCAAAAAAATGAAAATGTACATTTTTTTGCAAGAAAAAACATGTATATACATGGATGTATGTAAATAATATTTTATAATGAGGCTTAGTAATTATATTTTATAGAATTAGTTTTAATAATATATTTTAGATTTCCTGAAGACATGTGAGCGAATATATAATTATTCTGTGCTGTAAAATTATTACCAGAAGTTTTTTATGTAGGTTACAATATGACCGTCAAAAAATTAAATTTGACAGTTTACAAATGAAATTTTTCAAATACGAATATTGTATAGTTATAATTTTATTGTTAAAATAAAAATGTTATAAATCAAAATATACTATAATTATTTGAAATTATACTTTTTTAATATTACAAAATTTATATTTTACACTAAAATATGAATAAAATTTGTTTTTTTTTAAAAAAAAATCTGTGAATTTAATATGTTTTGTAATTAAAAAAATAATATTTTTTCAGTTATGATTTTTATGTCAAAAAGTTTACTAAAAATTTACTATAAAATTTATGCTATTTTTTTTTTGCTGTCTCTTTTCACCTCACACTGTTTTCTATCTCGTTTTAGTTTTCTGCAATAGAAGCCACTGCATCCTAATTTAAATAACCTTATCACAATGAAAATCATACTTTATGCCTTTGTCCAGATTTGCACTTAACTACTTTTAACATATTTTACCTTTCTCGTTCAGAACTTAATTTTGAATGTTA